>JARHVA010005711.1:872500-900000 GCA_037957365.1 Torreya grandis
ATTTTTTCTATTTGATGTTGGGTTTATACAAAAGATTGAGTACTCTGAATGGATATCCACCATTATTCTTGTCAATAAGAAACTATTAGGTATGTTAGTGGTCATAGACTTTTGAGAGGTATAAATAATGCATTCCTAAAAGATAGTCTTGTATTACCTAATATTTACATGATCATTTACCTTATAAAAAGATGTCAAATATTATCTCTCATGGATGATTTCTCAGGATAAAATTAGATCAAAATTTCTCCTAAATATCAACACAAAAAAAAATTCAGTAGACCATAAGGAAAATTTTGATTCCAAATCATACTTTTTATATTTTAAATTTTTTGAGAAACCTATAAAATAAATTTAATTTATATCTTCCATGATATGATTCATGATATCATTGAGGATTAGGTGGATGAATTTTTTGATAAATAATAAACTAGAGTAAAACATGCTAACATTGTATGATGGGATTTTGAAATCAAGAGAATACAACGATCATGTTAATACTACAAATTATTTTTAGGATCACATTACGGAAATTATTTAAATTTAATTTTTCTAGAATAAGTATTAAATACAATGTATAAAAAATAAAATCCTTTACATAAATGCTTCCTCAAAATATCAAGCAATTATTTAGTTTATAAGAAGAAATCCAAGCAATCATAAGATTCATCTCACAACTTGTAAATAATATTCAACTAATCCCACATTGCTTGAAAAATGACACTCTATTTAAATGGAATGAAGAATATCAAAAATATTTTGAAAAACTTAAATAAGCACCTTTCAATTCATCTAGTATTAGTTCCACCTACTCTAGGGAACATATTCTAATTTACATATCAACAGATCAATTTCATTTGGATCTATCTTAGCTTAGATTGGTGATAAAGGAATATAAATAGATGTTGAAATCTATGTCAAGATTAGGTATCCTATGAACTCAATTACACAAAAATCAAGAAGGCAAGTCTACATGTTTTTTCTTCAAAATAATTATGACACTATGTGATCAATATAAAAACAAAACTTATTACCTAAGCTGATTTTCCATAGTATCCTGCATCAAAATAATATTTCATAGGTATAATTAAAATTCAGGTCATGTATCTCACTATGTTTGAAATATAATATGTAAACAATAAATTTATAAAGGGACACAACCTTATAGGTCATCCAGCATAGGCACCACTATTGGATAGGCAACCTTTGGATTTTTGGATAAATAAGTATTATCTTTTGATGAATCCTCTGAATGAAAAAAATTATTTGTATGGTTAGTTAACCACTAATGGCTTTGTGGAAGACATATTTTTCCATGCACCATAGGGTGATCTCATCCCCAAATCATTTAAAATTTTCTTTATTTATACAAACAATAATGTTTAGTATGAAGTTCTCAGCTTAGGACTCAAACTAGAAATACAATGGATATTTTAACACTTATCACTCTATGGTGTCTCTAAAATCATCCTTAAAATTTCAATTATGAGTATTAGACTAGAGATACAAAAACTCATCCCTTATAATATAGTGGTTGATAGCTTAAATCAACACATGGATCACATCAAATTTGAATAAGTCCATCAAGAAAAAAATAAATATATGAAACTGATGGTACCATTATGTTTAATCCTAAAATTTAGATGAGTTTGTTATGTAGGGTTAAAAATATATAAATTAATAAGCACAAGATTAATAAACAAATCTATAAAAGGAAAATTCATTTAAAAATTTAGATAAATAATATTATTAATTTAAATGTTGAGATATGGTAAAAATAGAAAGTAAAAGTATTAATTAATAGTGTAATAAATTAGAAATAAAATTACTTAGTTACTTTACTATGCACATATATATCTAGGATAAATCAAGATGGATGTCGACTGGATCAGGATTATGTAATAGTCATTAGATTTTAGAAATTTTCAATTAGTGGCTTTATATGGTTGGGTTGAATATAGTGTTTATGTTTGACATAGGTGTCCAATATAGAATAGTGACCTGATATGGATGTGACCATATGGATCATTCTATGTTTTATTTTGACTCTTTTTTATGATGTGTATAGATTGTGTCAACAAGGTTTCACTCTTTTTCAAAAGATTAAAACATAGATTCCTTGCCCTTGGAGTACCTAAGGGAGAATTGTGTTAGTGGTAACATGATCTTGTGCTACCCCAATGACCCCTCTCTCAAAGAGTATTACCTACATATCCAATAATCTAAAGAGGGGATCAAACTTAAGTAATTATCCCCTATCTGTTGGATTGTGTGAGCATGAGAATGAAATGTATTATAAGTGAGTACATAAAGTGACATAACTTACAAATTATAAATTATATCCATGGAATGGTCACTCATTACATTAGATATGTGTAAATATTTATTGCATTATTGACCTAGAAATAAGGACAAATAAAACTAGTATGCTCAATTAAATGCATGATTTTATTATTTTAGGTATATTTCTATATTAGTTATATGTCATTTCTAATTGTGGAATGAATGAGGGTGGATATTATATATATACCAATCCATTTAAAAAATATCTCACACTAAATCACTTAGGACTTCCTTAAGGATACATGTCATTTGTAAATTGGATGACTTTTGAGTACTAGACACTTACATTTAAAAGGCACACTAGCATCAAAACATGCATTTGGCTGGGAGAAAACTATATAGGAATATGGAATATAGTTACAGGTAAGAAATTGTAGATAATTATAATTATTAAGTTTATAATGTTTTTCAGTGTAAAAGTCTTGGTCATCAAAATAACAATGGTTAGATTAGGAAATAAGCAATTTGGTAAAAATAGATAATGAAATCAAACCTTTTGTCAATAGTA
Source organism: Torreya grandis (assembly GCA_037957365.1). Lineage (NCBI taxonomy): Eukaryota > Viridiplantae > Streptophyta > Pinopsida > Cupressales > Taxaceae > Torreya > Torreya grandis. Next base: position 875,352 of record JARHVA010005711.1, read on the forward strand.
AGATCTTAAAACTAAAGAGTAAATCCATGATAGGTATTTTCAAAGTGTATAATACTGAGGTGTTATATACATTAGATTGAGTAATCAAATTGTTAGTGAAAAATAAAAAATACATACCTTGATGTGTATAAAACACCTTGCGTTTGCATGATTCCCACTTAAGTGATTTAGTAAAGATTGATCTAGAAGTAACATTATAATATAGAATATAATTAATTCATATAATCTAGAAATTAATTAAATTAAAAATATTGAAAGTGAAGAGAGCAAGGTAAGGACTACATGTGTATTGTTGCAAACATATTTCTTTTTTGAAATGTGATGTTAAGAGTTGCTTTCTTTTGAATCAAAATTTGAGGATCAGATCATAGACATGGAATCATGGTCCATATCTACGATGGTAAATAAACCTTTTTGGAAAGGATATAATTTAGTTGAAGATAGACATCATCCCAAGAGGGTTGGTGAGTTTAGAGTCATCTTTTGATGAAGAAAACATAATTAAAATTAGAGATCCCTTTATTTCAAAAGATGTGATTAAATGAAACTTTGGCACTGATGAAAATCAAATAAAAATCTAGCTTCATACTTACTTGAGTGAAAAAGAGAAGGAATCCTACATGTAATTCTTAAATAATTATTAGGATTGATTGGTTTGGTCCATAAAGCATATAGAGAGGATCTATTTCAACACATCAACCCATTACAACTTGCCATCAAACCTTTTAGGAAAAAGTAGAGACCTATTAACCCCATGTTGACCATCAAGATGTGGAAAGAGATAAATAAATTAAGGGATGGTTGGACTATTCAACCCATCAAGTATTGATCATGGGTGGAAAATTTAGTCCCTATAGAAAAGAATAATGGTGACATCTACTTGTGTGTGGATTTTATAAATTTGTACAAGGCTTATTTAAAAGATAATTACCCATTACCTAATATGGATAACCTTTTGTAAAATTTTATGGGATACAAGATTTTATCTACATTAGAATGTTTTGTAGGGTATAACCAAGTTATGCTAGAAGAATCTGAGAGACCCAAAACTACATTTACAATGTCTTAGGGTACTTATCTCTATATGACAATTCCTTTTGGGTTAATGAATGCTAATGCAACATTTCAGAGAGATGTGGATGTTGATTTTATAGGGGTAATTAAAAAATTTATTATTTTGTATCAGTATGACATTATAGTTTAGTTCAAAAATAGAAAATAGCCTTTGAAGCATATGAAAAAAGTGTTCCTTAAATGCAAGGAATTTTTCATTTCCATTAATCCAAAGAAATGCCAGTTTAAAATATGAAAGTTAAGTTACTATGACACATAGTTTCTAAATATGGTATCACGATTGATCCAAGGAGAGTGGAATCCATTGAGAAAGTTCCTATCCCACAATCCAAGAAGGGAATTCAGTCCTTCTTTGGGCAAATCAAAATTTTAATAAGGTTTGTGTCTAACTTTATATATAGTAATTTGACTATTAATTATATGCTAAAAAGGACCAAACCATCAAGTGGGAAGCGAAATGAATAAAATATTCAATGACATCAATGGATCCTTGAAGTCTACCCCTATATTTTTTAGTCCTCATCACACTAGGGATTTTAAAATATTATCTTTTGCATCTTAGAGTATTGTAGCTATTGTTATAATTCAAAAGAATAATGATGGTCATGAGAATCCCATAAATTTATTTAGTAAAGCTATGTAGGGATCTAAACTAAATTATACTATCAGGGAAAAGCTATCTTTTACCCTATTTAAAGTTGTTAAAACATTCAGAGCTTATATTTTGAGTTCAAATAGTATTACATATGTCATGCATACAATGGTGATGGACATCTTAACTCATATAAAGTATCAAGCAAGAGGTCCAGGTGGTTTAACAAGTTACAAGAGTATGACATAGAGGTCTAAATTACCATTTTGGTGAGAGGGATGGGTTTGTTGAATCTCACGACCTAGACCAATTTACAAGCTATGGATTTAAAACCTTTAATTTTTAATATTGAATGACTCCTTGAGAAAAGTTAACATGTCTCTATGGTAGAGGGACATTTTTTATTACATGAAAAGTTTTAATTATCCCCCTAACTAGGATAATAATCAAAGGATAGATCTTAAACTTGTATCCAAAAAGTATCTCTTGAATGAAAATGGACTATCATGAAAAAATCCATATGTGGTTCTCCTAAGATGCCTGGTATTAGAATAAACTAATGATTTAATTGAAGACTTTCATAGTGATGTATGTGGTGGTCACTTTTCCCCTAAATTCATAGCTTATAAGATTATGAGAGTTAGTTATTAGTGGCCATCATTATTCAAATATGTTACACAAAAATAAGAAAATATGAGAAATGACAGTGATTTTCTATAATATTGAAAGCTTCTAACACTCTTCCCCTACAACCTGTATCTATTAAAGGCCCATTTAGACAATGGGGAATGGATTTGGTTGGGGAGATCAATGATATGTCAAGAGTTGGGCATAAGTGGATATTGGTTGCAATTGACTACTTCAAAAAATGGGTTGAGGTAGTCACTAAAAATAAGGCCACACATCAGGTGATCATGGAATTTTTATTAAATCACATTATTTGTAGATTTGGTGTCCCTTTAAAGATAATTGCTGATAATGCCATGAGTTTTAGAGCTAAGCCTTTGATGGAATTGTGTAAATATTATGTACCACATTAACTTACGCTTCTAATTACAACATCTAGAGAATGAGAAAGCAAAATCCATCAAAAAGAACTTGATAAAAAGAATTATAAGGGATTTAGAAGTTAAAAATAAGAAGTGGGGTGAATATTTGAAATTTACCTTATGGGATTATAGGATCACCCATGAGAGAGATAAAAATAATATTCATTTTGACCTTGTCTATAGAGCTCAAGTTATTTTACCTATGAATTTATAGTTACCAAATTATAATTTCATGCAAAAACTAGAAGAAGATGACCAAGTTAACCACTACGAAATAATAATGAGCCAAATTATTGAGTTTGATGCAAGTAAAATACAAGCTCATGAAAGACAAGTTCAATTAAAGGCTCAAAATAATAATTTAAAAAAAACTCACTTCAAGAAATTTTTATATCAGAGATCTGATTTTACTTTGGGATAACGGATATGAGGAGAAAGGAAAACATGCAAAATTTGATGCCTTATGGATGGGCCCTTATTCTATTGACAACCAAATTGGAAAAAATTATTTCTTCTTATGAGCTTTGGATTATGACATATTATAACTCCTAGTCAATGGTAGACATCTAAAGCACTTATTTTATTGAGTCCATGTTTGTGTAAAGCAATGTACAATGTATAGTTTTGTTATTTTTTTTCCCTTATGTGTTGGGATTTTTTTATACAATTATTTTTTATTTTTTGTTGTGCGTTCATTCTCATATCTTATTGATCTATTTTATTTGGTCTACCCTTGTTTCATTGAGCTTCCAAAGGTGTCGGTTAAGAAATTATCAAAATTTTGACTCTGTGTCCCAAGAGGTACACATCTAGTTTTCTTTTCTAGGGTTATTCATACACTTGTAGGGAGTGTACATCTCCAGGGGAGAGCCAGTGTTAGTGCCCAAATATTTTTTGAAGTAATTTATGACCTTTTCTAAAAAATAAGTGCCTAAAATTTTAAATTATTACCCTTCAAGGAAACCCACTAGAAATGTTCACCCAAAATAAAAATACACTCTAGAAGTCACGTTGTGTAAACCTCATAAAGTTCTGTTTGAATAAAAATAAAAATTTTCAATTTTTTTAAGGATGATTCAATTGCAAGGTCCATGGTTGAATAGAGTCATGTATAAATTAAAAAATGACTAAGTGTTAAAAAACTCTAACTTTAACCATTTTAATTACAAAGGACAAAGGCCTGGGACTTTGAAATGGGATTACAATGTTGCACTGTAACTTTTTCATATAATTTACAAATTGTATATGAAACCCCACATCCCATGGCATGTGCCATAAAAAAGAAATCCAAATGTCCACATGGAAGTCAAAGGCTCACATCCACAAAAAATTTCAAAGGGGAAGGAACATCACACTATAAATTTATAATGTGAAAAAATGGGATTGAATTTCACAACCTAGGACGTTTCACTCAAAGGGAAGCCATGGATTTTTCAAATCCAAGCCCAAAGTCTTATGTCACCTACACGTAGATGTTAAGGTTGAAAATGCAAGAAATGTTTCAAAAGGTGTAGACATGACTATGAAAGTTCATATAAATTATCAAATAGAATGCAACATTTAATAAATAATGATAGAGATTTAGGGATGGTAATCAATTCCTTATAAAGTGAAAATGTGCACATTAAGTGAATAAAACCATTAATTCAAATTTCATGTGTAGGTCTATGGTGGAACTTTTGAAACAAAAGAAAAACTCAAGAATGAGGAGATCACTAGAACATTTTCAATTTTTCAAATGTGCATCCAAGGTTTAAAAACCCATTAAAGTGAAATAAATCCAAATTTTCACATTAAATTTAAAAACCAATGGGAGGGGAAAGGCATATATGTCACTATCCATCTTAATGGTGAATCCTCGAATGATGCTGAAGGCATAATATGCTAAATATTCTAGATCATCATGCAAGGCTTATAAAAATAAGACCATTGTTGGTTTACTAACACAAATTAAAGGGGAAAGACATATATTTTATCCATTTTGATGTTAATTTGAATCTTGGTGTTATTTTGATGTTGTAATGTCACAAGAAATATACATATGGAAAGAAACTTGAATCTTATACCTAAATAAAGTCATGATGTTATAAGAATTGATCATCGATGTTGGAAGAAGGTTCATGAGAACATTAATTCCCTTTCAACTATGATAATAGCACTGTCAAAATTGAAGTAAGAAGAAAATAGTGAGATTGGTTTAGTCAAAAATGAAGAAATGCTTACTAAAATTGATGATGATATTTGTATCCATGCCACGGTTGTAGACTTGTTACAAAATAATTATGCTTAGATGAGCTTGAAATAAGATAAAGGAAATAAAAACACCTAAATTTTGTGTCAACATGGATGACAAATATGAGCTCTCTAGTAGAGAGTGTTATGTGTATTCTATTGAAAACCTTATTTGTAATGATATTTAGTAGCTGAAGATTGATATGGAAGATGAGGTTATAATTATTGGTCATTTTGATCAAGGGACAATTCAAAAAGATAATTTGTGCTATGAATTTCATGTCAAAACCATGTTTAATTCAATGGCATAACTATACTGTATATTTAAAGATAATAGACAAGTTTTTACATGCATCCTGCAAAGTGAATTTGGATGTTTGAAGCTTACATCAAGGGTTATCAAAAAGAAATATGAGAATGTTTTAAACCTATACTAAGTCTTCATTCTAGGTCCACATGGAGGTCCATGATTTAAAATACAATAGACTTTTATAAATGAAATACATGTTGGGAGTTGTAGAATTATGATGTACTTTTGCACCTTTGCAAATGAGAAGCTAACTTCATAAATCATGAAAAGACAAAAGGAGTGCAAATGTGCATGTGAAGTTTGATTTCTTACCAAGGTTAAAATATTGGCCACATGTCATCAAAATGTTTAGTGTTAACCTTAAAATCAAAAATAAAAACAAGGGTTAAGTTTTGTTCTCATTCATGTCCAACCTACATTTGAGTCTCTTGAGAATGAGCAACAAATTGTTTAGAATGGGCCAAGGTGGGGTCTCAATGTCCAATGTGAAAACATCATTTTAACATCATCCTTATCCTAGACTATCATAACAATAAACTTTATCCTTAAAATGGTTTTTGTCCTTCTAGAAGGTTGTTGTCTGATAGGATGGGCTAAGATTTCTCTTAGGAATATGTTACAAGTGAATATTTCCATCATAAGAAGGAAGAATATAAATAGTCTGAAAGAATATACCACTTAGAGATTGTATGCCTTAAGGAGAAATTTTATATATTCTTCCCTTTATCATTTCATTCTATTTTATTTGAAGAATTGAAAATGGTAATAAAATCATTAGTTGGAAGGTCATCCTTAGCCCAAGTGGGAAAATGATTAGCTATAAGATAAGGTAAAGCAATTACACATAAAGATAAAAGTTATTTACACTAAAAAATAATATTCTCATTTGAGCTCAAACACATCAGACTTATAACTAGGTAGATCAAGCCTCATCATGACTTAGACAACTAACTACCAGAATGATTACCTTCTAGAGCATGAGCTTCCAAGCATATGCAAAGATATATTTTAGATGGATCATCTTAAAAGATTTTTTTGGGTGAAATTATTTTGTATAAGTAGAAACGGCTTGTCCTCTTTACAAAAGGATGTTTAACATTCATAAATATCCTCTTTATAGAGGATTTTTGATTTTAAGGATTGTTTGCTATGTTTTTTTTAATTTTGATACTAACGTGATTGCATCTATATAATCATTAGAAAAAATTATGAAAATTTATGTATATGTCTCCCCTATTTTATAGAAAATCCACCATGATTTCACCATGTTATCATTATAAACATTGATGTATGTAGATCTACTTTCAAGTTAATGTAAACTATCTATAATTTCTTTTCTTTATTGTCAATGAAGTGTAATAGCACATTATTTAGGCACTACTGATTGGGTATCAGGTTTTATATCTATTAATAGTAATCATTTTGGGAATGAATTTAGATTGTAAATTCATTTCTCCATTGTGAGTTGGTAATGTTTCATTGATAATATTCTAAGGATATCATAGATATATGGAGTTGATAGTAAAAGGTGCTTGAAGCATTAATTTTAATGTATGATTTGGAGTTATTAAGTGCTATTTAAATGTAAATCATCTCTACTAGTTTTCTTTATCCTATTTCTCAATATTTTACATCTTGGAATGAATGATAACATGGTGGTTTAAGGACTTCCCATTATTTAAATCCACCAAAACCCTTTTAAATATATATATCTCATCCCACCCATCCTACCCCTATAAATAATATATGCTAGTGAATATTTCAAGTGTTATTTACTTATAGATGCATAATTATAGTAAACCTAAAATGTGTCTATGATTGGTCTTTGAAGAATATAATTCTCATTTTACATTTGGCTCTTAGTTGTCAATAGTTTGTGTGGAAATGAATATTACAATCACATTATATATGTATTTAGTAGTTTGTGTCTAATTTAAAAGTATTTTCTTGATCTGTGTGATAACTCTTCTCAAGTGGACTATAAAATTTTGGTAATGCTTTGATTAGATCTATATGTGTGCCAATAATCCCATGGATATTTAATTGTATTATCCCTCATTATGACCAATTTATCCCTTAGGTCCTCTTACCTTGTTTATGTAGATCTAAAATTAGGAAGGAACCAACCATACCCTTTGTCATTGTCTTCTAGTCATCTTCTATGTTTATTCGATCCATATGTTAAACCCTTGCTTAGATTTAATGACATAATTGAGGTTTATCATCTTGGTTTTCCATGTTCTAAAGTATTCAAGGCTCAATTCTAGAGGTGTACAACTAGAAACCAATAAAAGGTTCACCAAGGTTGATGTATTGATCTTCATAAGGTTTTAAAATGATGTCATGATCTCCCAAATTAGATGTAGATAATTATGACAATTATGGCATTGAATCAAATAATTATTTAAATTTTTGTGCTATACTTGATGTTCCTCATGTAGAATACAAATCAAATTCTTATATTCATGATGATGATTATGATGTTGGTGTTGATCTTGATGTTGTTGATGATGGTGATGTTGATCATCATTTTTATTATGATATAATTAGTGATTTTGATCTTTATATTGATGATACTAATATTTGTTTGATACTAGTAACAATTATTTTTTGGATTTACACTACAAGTTGGGCCTATTGAATAGTGTTATCCCCAAGTACCTTATTCACTTTTTGCTTGGTGGTGAAGGATTTAAATTGAATGTATTTATAGAAATTTTGGATTTTATCTAATGGATAATAGGTTGATGGGTGGTTTATTATGGTTTAATCAAATGTGAGTTCATAAAATAGGGGCTCAACAAATATGGGTGTACTAGGATAATCAAAAATGGTATCTTGGAAGGTATTTAAGTAATAATATAAAAGATCATCAAGGTGAGGCTTGTCAAAGATGGTTTTAATATCGATTTTATGTTTATTAAATATGGATTTATTATATTATCATGGGTTTGGAAATGGAAGAGTTTCATCATGGTCTCTATTGGAATATTAACATATCCCCTATTTCTCAATCTCAGACATGGATTCATCGAATTTGATGTCACAATGGTCAATTATGTATTGCATGTAATATTTAAAATTGAGATATCTATTATTAGAATTACCCTAGGATATATAGAACTAAAAAAAATTATCTTCCTTATACCCAGTGGGATTAGATTTTATTATATTAAGAGGCTTGATGTGTGGATAAATGATCATATTTACTATAACTAATTGATGAAGGATAAATTTTAAGGATTCATTAAGAGGTGTGTATTGTCTTTATTTAAATATTATATTATATGTGGAAGTAATTAAATTTGAATTAGGTTAATGAAATTTTAGTGATTGGAAGGCATAGATGGATGATGGTATTTCATCTGGATTAGGGTATAAGCATGATAGGATAGGGTTCCCTTTGTTAGTGTCAAATGGGATGACATAATCAAGGATATAAATTAAGATAAAATGTTTAATTAAGCTTGGACAGTTAAAATTATAGAAGTAAGATGAGTTGGATGGGGATGGGTTTTTTATTCCTCTTTATGATGGAATTTAGGTTATTGGGATAAAAGTATTGAAGAAGTAGAGAACCCATTTTTATGTGAAACAAAAGGAAGGTATATTTTTTAGAAACAATGAGATAATACAATATCTTGGATTTGATTAAGACATGAGTGGGAGGGGAGGGACGAATAGGTTTGAATAACTAAATATTCATGATTAGGTTGTAATTAACACTTGATTATGTAGGCATGGTTAGACTTAGACTAGCTCAAGTGATTAAATGATCTTTATTTGATTTCATCAACTTGGATAGAATATCTTTGATTATCATATTGGATTAAGTGGATGATAATGTTTGATTAGTGTATGATTCAAACTTGACTAGTAATATGCATGAAAGATTATGATGGTGACTATAATATATGAATGGGTTATCACCTACATGGATCAACACAAGTGTATGATTAATTGGCTGATTGGGGATGAATCTAGATTTGGCATGATTAGATATGATGGATTGACAAGTATTAATATGTATAATATTATACTATAGGTGATGTTATTTGATGATCTAATAATAAGATTTGGTCTTATTTTATGATAATTTATTAATGTGATTTGAAATCTTAGTTTTTTATATGATATTATGATGTGTTGGTTAGAAAATATGGACTAGAAATGATAAGGGGAGGTGATTATTGTATTCTAATTTTGACAGTGTTATTATTTCATGTAAGTGGGAGGTATACAAAAAACACTAGTCTTGATAAAAGACTAACAAGATTAATCAACCTATAAGCTTATGGTAGTAGATATGGGTGTGTAATGAAAGTATTAGGCCACCATTCTAATATCCTAAAGTGGTGACTAGGTTGGTCTCCAATCCCTCACCTTACATCTCTATGTTGTGAGCCATCTTCATTGATGTTGTTCCCCCTATACTTATAGTTTTTTGTTTAAATTGTCTTAGTATAGGATATACAAGGTTATCTATGGGAGGCCTTTATAGACCTTATGGCACCTATGGTCCAAATACATATAAGGATGTTATATAATGATTGAGTATTGGAGTGTAACCCCTCACTTCACGTAAACATTTATAGTTAATTATGCTTAGATTTAAAATAACTCTCCTTGATATTTATACTCTACCATAATATAAAGTACATTTTATTATGTGATGATGAAATCAACGTCACAACCCATATAACGATTATTAACAAGTGTGTTGGGATAACTTACACATCACATTGCCACAAGATAAATAAAAAGGGATGGATATTGTTTTACTATTGTTTATCCCCAAGGTCACCCTATAGGTGCAATGAGAGATCATACATAGCCTTACCCTTAGGTATGATAAATAATAAAACATAGAAATACTATGATAAAATGATTAAAAATCACATAGACAAAGACTAGATTAAATTACTTAATGAAATATAAATTAAAGCATATTTATTTAATGTTTTCTCTTGTTGTATCTTTGACAAGTAGAACTAAAAGAAAGTGTCAGTAGTTTGATTTTTTTCTTGATCAATAGCTTGTGAAATAAATATTCATAAATCAAAGTTGACACTATTAAGGAAAAATTGTAGTTCCACAAGATGAAACCACTTCTACACATAAAAATGGTTGACAGAGTAATAATTTTTAAGATTGAATCTTCCATTAGAGATTTTAAATCTTCTACTAAGGATAGAAAAGGCACTACTAATGACATCATATATACTACTAATTTCAAAATCCATGAATATTTACATTTATGGATTATAATTTTTAATACATTTGTTTATCCATAAATAGAAGGTCAATCAGAAAGTCAAATCATAAGTTATTTCTTTTGCAATATGGGTTGATTATTGGAAAATCACAATGTGAATCCACTTATGAAGTTGTTAAAGATTTCACTCATGTTGGCAAATCTACTACTTGTGTTACCAATACTACTATTTGTGACAAAGCTAACACTAGGATTAAAAATATGCTAGTTGATAGAATGAACCCATTTCTCCATAAAACAAGGCCACTAAACATAAAATGTTTAACATAAATAATAATGTTAAGATCAATGCTTCTTATATCTAATATGAAGACACTAGTATTAAAAATATATTCATATATCTAGTGAAAATAGATCAAAAAATTATAATTATAAAATATGATATACAAAATTATGAATAGATTGGTAACATATCAAATTCACTAAACATGGTCATGAATCCCATAAAATATAGTAGTGTATTTGATATATAGATAAAAGGTTAGGAGAGGATAAAAATAGATATTTTTAAATAAGTGGATAAAACTAAAAAATATGTAGACTAAAAAAATGAATCCACTTGTGTTGAAAAAAAATATACATTTATAGAGTAGTGGATTTGCAATTGTGAAAAAACAAACATTGGAAAAGCAGAACCACTATCAAGTAAACAAAACTATTAGGAGTTAATTAAAATATTTAAAACAAAATATGTATATTTGAACAAAATAAATAGAAATGTAAAATTGTAATTAATATCATGATGGTTAATTTTCAAAGTTAAGTAAAAAATAAATAATCATTAGTCAAAGTCATGTTTTCATAGATCAAAACCACTTTGACAGAATCCAAAGCCACTTCGAGTCTCAAAGTGTTTTAGTGAAATTGAAGACTTATATCATAAAATATTATCTGCAAGGAACCTAAAAACTTCATAGAGTATAATAAAATAGTAATGATCATTGATTAAGGTATTATTGCCTCTGTGTTTAAAAAAATGCATATCCAAACTAGATATAAATTTAAAAGCTAGAAACAATGAAATGAAACTCATAACTGCTACTCTATGTCTAGTTGCATAGACCTCAAGGATGAGTTAAGGATCAAGGTATGTCACATGAAATAAAATTAAATATAATTAATAAAAAAATATACCTCAATTAATGTAGTTTTTTTCCTTGATGCATGGATGTGTTCATAATGGAGTTAAGAATGTTGATGCTTGAAAACAGATATCGGGTGATCTTATTGATATAGTATTTAGATAGGATTATGATATGGATGTTTGATTACATGAAAAGGTGATGGAATGATGGAACTAAAATAATACACATTAAAATATACTGGTTTTGAAGGATATGTCAATGTATTTAAAGGGGGTTGATGGGATAATTCATAGGTCGATTTCATCCATGGGGGATGAATATCTAGGGTGAAGGATTTTTTTAAGAATTAAAATTATTAGATAATTTTATAGGATGTTGGTGAGGAGATATATCAAGTTTGGATCTTTCTTGAATCTATCAAAATTAATTAATGATGTTTAGGATGTAATTAAGAGGAGGATTTGTAGGAGTGTTATTGGAGGTAGGTGGAGGTTGTTGAGAAGTAATTTAAAATTCCTAAAATATTGTGTAATAAGAGATTAAATAATAATGAATTGTTAATAATAAAATTTATTGGGAGAGATATTCTTATAAGGTTTATGTGTGATGTATTAAATGTGGAATGGAGTATTAGAGTAGTATATTAGAATAAATTATGTATAATTATATAAAATTAATTAATTATAAGATTTAGTATGGAATGAGGATGGAATTAGTAGTGATTGATATAATGATGAATTTTATACTTATGTAATATTTATTATAATAATTTAATTTTAAAATAAAATATCAATTTTTAATTAATTATATTAATACAAAGAAATAAAAATTTTGAAAAATTTCATATACACAATAAATTTGAAGAACATTATTTTATGTTTTTATTATTTAAACTTGGATTTTTAATGTTATGTGTTGAAAAAACTTTAATGTTTGCTATTTTATCTAGATTATGCCTCATAACTAGTTTGAATTTCATAGAGTAAGTTTTTGGTGAATGCAGGAGTAAAACAACATACTATTATTGTCTATCAACAAATCAATATAGTAAAACAAAAAAATATATAAATATTCATTCCTCAACCTACCCAAAAGAGATTTTATTCCACTTTCAAATGCATCTATTAATTTTTGACCTGATCACTTGAATAATCATAAGAATGATTTTCATGAGAAAATATGTGTACACATTATGATTAGGGTTAGCATGTGATTAAGTTACTATTTATCCATTAAATAATAAATATAATTATAAATGATTCCATTTTTAATACTATTATGGTTTTTGATGGAGTGGAATCACTATATTGTAGTAAACAAAGCTTTGTTAATGTTATTTTGTGTTCCCTAAAAATAAATAGATTTACAGTATTAATAAGTTTAGAAGATAAAATTTTGAAGTTAAATAAATTTTTAATTTTTGTTTAATATGGTTATTATAGTGTTATTTATTCTATACAATTGAGATAAAAATTGATTTGAAGGATGAAAATTAAACAATGTTCATTTAGATTATTTGTTAATCTAAAATTCTTGTCTTTAATCACAATAGGAAAAATATGTTGAGAGGAAAAGAATATATATACATGATTTTAATAACCCAAAACATGATAGGAATGATGAAAAATAAAGGATTATTAATACCTGAGGGTTTAATAGTCTGGGAGGGTTTATCCCTCCTGGGGACTATAAACATCATTTTTATTTAATTTAGAATTAGTCCATGTGTTGCTTGACAAGAAGAGGAAATTGATTTATGTGCACATAAATATGTTATGATTATCGAGGTTTGGAGTGAAATAAGTGTAATGGATGGTATAAAATAATATTATTTATATTTATCTAATTAGTCAAAACATATGTATGATATTGTAGGTTTTATGTTATTCAAGATAATGTTAGCATGGTAAGGACATTATACCATAATTACATGTACTTTGTAGATCTTATTCAATATTGAATGTAAGATTTGTTGAGCCCATGTTTGTTATTAAATTTTATTATTCTTCATATAATGTTGGGACTTTTTCATTTCATTTGATTATAAAAAATGATTCAAGTTGTACAATGTTTGTAGATGATGGCAAATTTAGTCTCTGCTAAATTTGACTTCTTGATTTGGTTTGAATGCTTGAGCCAATATATGTGTTGATGTGTTATTAGAAGTTTTCATTTCATAATTCATTAATGAATAGCTTTACATCTTATGTATTATTATTTTAGATGTCAAAGTTTAGCATTAAAAGTAAATCTTTGAAAATATACTTTTATTTTTGCATACTATGTTATTATTTTCTTACATGCATCTTTCCAAAAATTTAAAACCTTGAATTGATAAAAAAAAAAAATTAGTCAGACTGTTTTTTTATGAATGTTTTTTACAACCTATAATTTGTGTTATGGGATTATATTCAAAATGGTAATCTATTTTCTCTATTTTAATTTTTACATTTTATTTTGTAAGGGTTTATTCAGGGGTTTTGTTAGGCCATCTTTTAGTCTAGTATTGATATGTTGTATGTTGGATAAAATTTTGAATATATTTGAATTTGGGTAATGGTATAAAGAATTTCATATCTCTACTTCCCTAGTTAATTCATTTTTTATCTTTTGGTATGAACTTTTTCGAAGGTGTCATTTTGTATAAAACCCTATCTTTTAGTGCCAAACTCTACAAAAGACTACTTTTATTTTTCTTTAATGTATGATTTTTTAAAAAGTACATTATTTATTATCTACCATTTTACTTTATTCATACATGGTTTTTTATAAAAACATGTAACTTTAAATTGATGAAAAAATCTAGTCCAAATTTTTTGTTATGAATATAAGGCATTTATGTTTAGGATTTACTCTTAAAATAGTGATTTGAGTTATGTATTTTTTTTTGCATGCCAATTTCAAATGGTTTATTTAGGGTTTTTATTTGGATAAACTTTACTCTAGTATTGAAATTTTATAATTTGAATAATATTTAGAATATTATTAAATTTGGGTTGCATATGTATTTATCTATAATTATTTGCACAATAAGTTATAACATTTCTATAATAGATTGTTAACACTTTGTTTGTGTTTATGTAATAAATTTGTAGTAAACATATTCAAGTCTTATATTCTTGTTTATTATTGTGTTTTATGATCCTAGGAATCATATTTTAGGCAAGGCATTCATGTCCTTATAATCTTTACCTATGCAATTTTCATTTGATATTATAACAGTGTTTGGAAGTGATGTTTGGAAAAAATATCTTATGAATAAGATAAAATAAAACACATGCATTGATAAACTATAGATATATATAATTTTAAATGACTATAAAAACCACAAGTCTAAATTATAATTTTTTAATACATATTATTAAATTTTCCTAGCTTCTTTAACATTATGAATTAGAAATCTAATATTTTGAAATATTCTCTATGCATTGAATCAGGATATTTTTGTAGGCATAAAATGAATAAAATATGTAAATTAATTGAATCAAGACAAATGAAAATATTTAAGGCATAAAAATAATAATATGTGACTACTTTTAAATAAATTTGAATATATCATAGTTTGGAAAAAACATATATTTTTGTATGTGGAAAAACAATAACATAGATTTTTTTAATCTTTAGCAAGGCATGCATTTTTATTTTCATAATAAATATTTCATTGTTGAAAATTTTTGAATCTTGTATAATTTATAAAATATTGGGTTCATAAACCTCAATTGTTCTTATCGATTTAATATTGATGGTAGAGCCAAATAGGCACAAAGTAGTGTATAATGTAATGATAGAAACCACTAAAGGACATAATGATCGGTGAGATATAATGATATTTAAGTAACAATTATACCAAGGTAATGATAATTAAATATCTTATCATTTCCATGTAACTGAGAAAAGTAACATGTGCAAGATGTAATGACCTATAATGTAATCAAATTAACCAATGAGACATGTAATGACCAATCCATGTACAATATCTTAGGGGTACACTATCAGTTTTTATGATGTAGGTCATATGAAAAAAGACAAATGTAACTCAAAACATACATCTTCAATGTTTTTACAAATATATATTTGTAATAAAACTATTAGACTATGTTTTTTATCGAGTTATTGCTTCATATTTTTTAAATAATGAAGTTAAGAAAAAAAACATAGAAAGATGTCCAATGTTATTTAACAAACATATTTTTAATAAATATCTTGAAAAAATGTGATGATTTTAAGCATTTGACATGTATGCAATATGTGAACATGAGTTCTAGGTATGGCCTACAAACAAACATAAACAAAGGTTGAGCATTTTTAACATGGCCCAACATCGGCTATATTTTAAATGATATCTAACTCACATCATCTTGATATCATATTAAAGGAAGGATAAACATATACCTTAGAAATACCTACCCAACTATTGTCTAGAAATATTTTCTTACTTAAATCCCTTTTTATGAGTGAATGCATCCATATTTGGGACTATATGCATTATTTTTATTTTAAATAAAGTTAGTCTATTTCTTTCAGTGAAACTAGATGACATTGATTTTTTTTCACACAGATATGTTGTGTTTATGAAAGGTTCACATTCATGATGTTTAATATATGGTATAAAATTATATTATTTCCTATAATTTGATTTGTGAGAACATTATATGGTATTAAAAGCTTCACATTATTGAAGGAAGTGCCCATGTGGTGAAGATGTTGTGACATAACTATGTAGGATTTATATCTTATTCACTAATGAAAATTCCAATCTAACAATGGAATAAAGACTAACAACGTGAAACACACAATGGCATAAACTCAAAAAAATGCATGAAAAATAAACTTATCTTTTGATTCTAACTGGACAATTAAAATATTTACATAAGAGTGTTTAAATATATATCAAATCAAAATTAGAGTTCACATGCATGATTACAAAATTTAATTAAATCGAAATCTACCTAAAACTCTTAAAGCTAACTAACCCATGTAGTTTTTAGAAAATTACAATTTTTAGTAACTTATATGTTCTACTATTATTTTTCAACCATTACTTTGAGAAGTTTGGAATGATAGTTTAGATGGGCCTAAAAATATCTTAATTGACAAATTTCAATGGAACTTCATGTCTAGTTATAAAAGTACACTATTTCTAAAAATGGAAATAATATTAAAAAATACTAAAAGTTCTTTTTAAACCCTCAGATGGTCACATATGGCCTTAATTTTTTTAAAAACATCACTAACTAGCTAGATCATGTTATAACTAAATTAAACTTTCCAATATGATCATGTTAGTGAAAATCATAGATCAAATAGACTTATAGATCAAAAGTTAAAGCCTCTAAAAATTTGGACTCTGTATTATTAAACATTCTAACCACAAATTAATTGATCAAATACATGCAAATGACACATTGTTTTTATGTATTAATACAAAATATTGAATACAAATAAGTGGTGAAAACACAAATAAAAGTATCACAAGTATTGAAAAAATATGTGGTTTTTATACCTAATGAGTTATCAAATGGTTTACCACCAAAGAGACATATTCAACATCATACTGATTTGATTCCAAGATCAACTCTACCAAATCAAAAAGATTTTAGAATGTGATAAATAAAACATGCAAAATTGAACAAATAGGTTACTGAATTGGTGACAAAAGGTGTAGTAAGGGAGAATATGAGTCTATGTGCAACACCAACATTGTTAACTCTAAATAAATATGGATTGTGGAGGATGTGTGTGGATATTAGAGAAATAAATAAAATTACCATCAATATAGATTTCATGTACCTAATTTTTATATGATATGATGGATGTTATTATAAAATTAAAATAATTTACCAAGATTGATTTATGGAGTGGTTACTATCAGATTCATATTCATGAAGGAGATGAATGGAAAATAACATTCAAGACTATGGACGGCTTATGTGAGAAGATGATGATTGCATTTTTATTATTTAAATCACGTAGCACATTTATGAGCATGATGACCAAAGTTCTATGATATTACATTGGTATTTTTTTGATGATTTATTTTAATGATATTTTGATATTCAATA
Source organism: Torreya grandis (assembly GCA_037957365.1). Classification (NCBI taxonomy): domain Eukaryota; kingdom Viridiplantae; phylum Streptophyta; class Pinopsida; order Cupressales; family Taxaceae; genus Torreya; species Torreya grandis. The sequence continues at coordinate 893,031 of JARHVA010005711.1, forward strand.
ATACTAACTAAAATCATTTACAACATTTGAGAATGGTATTAGAGTTGTTAAGTAAGTAGAATCTCTATGAAAATATAAATAACTATATGTTTATAAAGAATAGTTTGGTATTTTTGGTGTTTGTAGTTTTAATAGATGGATTATAGATGGATTAAGAAAACGTAAAGACAATTGTTGAGTGGCCTATTTTAAAGAGAATGACAAAGGTCAAAAGATTCCATTGTTTAAGTGCTTTTTAGAGAGAGTTCATTAGGAGTTTTAGTAAAATTATCTCACCAATAATAGATTTCATGGGATGAAAATAATTTATTTCAACAAGGGAAACAACAAAACATGTTAAGTTATTAAAGAAGAATATTACAAACAAACCTATTTTAGCATTACCATATTTTAACAAAGTGTTTTAAACTGGTGATTGTGTTGATACAAGAAGGAAGGCCAAGAATATATTTTAGTGAGATATTGAATGAGGTAAGAAGTAAGTATTCTACATATGATGTGAAATTTTATACCATTTTATAATAATTAAAACATTAGAAGCATTATCTGGTAACTAATGAGTCTATTATATTTAAAAATCATGAGCCTTTCAACTATTTGAACACTCAAAAGAAATTAAATAGTAGGCATGTAAATTCAATGCCATTATTTTAGGGATATATTTTTGTTTTGAAACATAAATAAAGAAATTAGAATGAAGTGGTTGATTCTTTGAGTAGGAGTGTAGTATTCTTAACTACTATGGTGAGTGAAGTAATTGGATTTAACATTATTAAGGAATTATATTATAGTGATCCATATTTTGGCAAGATATTTGAGCACTATAGGATTATATTGACATGTGAGACATGTACTATTCATAATTAGTATCTTATATAGGATGATTATCTGTTCAATATACCTAAATTGTGTGTTTTAGTTAGGTGCAAAAGAGACAATATTATAAGAGAATTATAAAGTGGTGGTTTAAGCAGACATTTTGGTAAGAATAAGACAATAGATTTGGTAGAGGATAAGTATTTTTGGCTGAAGATTAAGAGACATGTGGAAATATATGTTTAAAGATTCATGACATGTCAATTAGATAAAGACAATGCACATAATACAAAGCTATGCATGCCATTACTATTTCCAAGAGGACCATGGGTAGATTTCAATATGGATTTCATGTTGGTATCAAAAAACACACACAAAGGTAATGATTAAACTTTTATTTTTGTATACATGTTTTAAATGATGGTTCATTTCATTGAATCTAATAATACCACTGATGCCACTAGAGTCGTTGATCATTTTTTAAGGATGTTATGATATTTCATTGTTTTATAAAAACCATTACATTAGATAAGGACAAAAAATTAATAATTTATTTTTTAATACTTTAAGGAAGATGTTTTGAAATAATATATAATTAAGTATTTCAAAACACACATAATCAAATGTACATATAAAAGTTATAAATAGAAAATTTGTAAATTTGTTGAGACGCATAGTTAGAGATAATCCCAAGTAATGAGACCTAGATTTACCACATGCTGACTTTGCATATAATAGCCTAGTAAACATATCAACAATAAAATAACCATTTCATGTTGTTTAATTTGGTATAGTTGCTAATTATAGAATGAGCTAGTGATGATGCAAAAGCATATGTAGATCATATACAATAGTTGTAACCAGAAGTGAGAAGAAAGCTACATGAAAGTATTGAAAAGTATAAAGCAACATCATAAGTTATAAAAAGATCAAATGTATTTTAATAAGGATATTTGGTGATGGTTTATTTGGTGAAAAAAATATTTAAAATAGGCACATACAATAAATTGAAGTATAATAAAATTAGTCCATGTAGAAATGTGAAGAAAATCAATGACAATTATTATGAGGTGAATTTCCAATAATAGTTTTATATCTTTGTCATATTTAATGTTTCATATTTATATGATTTCCATGGAAATATGGTGAAGGAGAAGAGTATGAATAAGTGTGTTGGAAACATCATGTTCAAAAGAAGAACAAAAAAAGGATAATAAACATTTTGGATAAGAAGATAGTGCACACAAGGCAATGAAGTTATAACAGGTATTTGGTTTAGTGAAAAGGATTAAAAGATGAAGACTATAAGTGAATTGCAGAATGGGAGATGAAGAAGATTGACAAGAATACATGATAAGAGTAAAATTATAACAACTTGTAGAGGTTGATTTGTTTTCAATAAGAGTATATTTAATTAACTTTTTGGAGTTCATATGTGACCATTTGAAGGTCTAGAAATGCATTTTAGTATTTTTTTTATGTTTTCATATTTTTAGAAATAGTGTAATTTTTAATTGTGCATGAAATTTATTTAAAATTAATCCATTAGGCCAATTTTAGTCTTTATAAGATATGTGGATGTTGCTAATCCCATCCGAGCTTGCATGTAAAACTTCTAAAAAAGAGGTTGAGAAAACCACAAGAAGATGAAAGTTACTATAAAAACATTTTTTTTAAAATTACATGAGTTAGATAGATTTAGTAGTTTTATGTATATTTTGATTTAATTATGTTTTTTATTATTCATATAAACTATAATTTTTAGTTGTAATTTATTTAAATACTCTTATATAAAAAATTTATGCATCCAATGAGAATCAATAGAAAAGTTTGCTTCTCATGTAATTTTTGAGTTTATGCCTATGGATGTTTTGCATTTATAATCTTAGTTCCATCATTAACTATTAAATGATGGATTTATAAAGGACATTTTTATTAATGAATTTTATTATTCACCATTGAATGTTGGATCTTTTCAATGTCATTTAGTTATTAAAAAGGGTTCAAGTTACACAATGTTTGCATATGATGACATATTAAATGGTTGGGAATCTAGTTGATGAGTGGGATTTGAATGAAAAATTAAACATATGAGTTGATTTAATATTTAATGTTATGGTTTAATAATAAATTTAGATGAATTTTTTCATCATAGGTAATTAAATTTTGACTTTTCTAGTGTAGCATAAGAAGTGAATGTTCGAAACACTGCTTTAATTTTTGCATGTTGTGTTATTTTGTTCTTACAAGTTTTTTTCAAAAGAATTAAAATTTTTGACATCATAAAATTTCTAGTCCAATATTTTTATTATGAAATTTGATTATTTACAATGTAGGGGATTTGTGTTTTGGGTTAATTCTCGAATCCATAATTTATTTTCTCTCTTTATTTTCATGATATTTTTAAAGGGTTTATTTAAGGTTTATATTAGGCCCATATTTAATTTGGTGTTGGTATGGTATAATTTGGATAAAATTTTAAATATAGTTAAATCTTGAACATTTTCAAAAAAAAAAAATAGCTTTCCATCCCTAGGTGATTTGGTTGACTTTTGGTATGATTTTTTTAAAATATAGTTCTTTGTAAAAAAACTTTAATTTTTATTGTCAGGATTTATAAAAGATTGTTTTGGTTTTTGTTTGCTGTGACTCTTTTGAAAAATATTGTTTAGATTATTTTATACCTTTTATTTTTTTCTTATATAAGTTGTTCTAAAAACATTAAAACTTGACTTGGCAAAAGATTCCAGTAAAAGAGTTTTGTTATGAAGATATTATTACAATGTATGAAACTTGTGTTTTGGTGTTACGATCAAAATATAAATTTAAGTTATGTGGTTAATTATTTCTACATCATTTTTCAAGTGTTTTTTTATGGATTTTGTTGGGCCAACTTTAATTTGGTGTTGCAATGGTGTAGGTTGGATAGCATTTTGAATATAGTTAAAGTTATGTTATAATAATGATTGAATATATTGATATTGTTTTTCTTATGATTTTATATGTCATTTTTCATACACATATTCAAGGCTTGCATACTTATCTACTATTGTGTTTTGTGAGCCTATACATTATATTATAGCCAAGGCATTCAAGTGCTTGTAATAAAAATTTCATGTTTATATCAATGTGATTAATATAGGGGATGATAGAATAAGTATGCATTTTGGGAGGCCTAATTAATTATATTTAATTTTTTGTATAAAAACATAGCATGCATAAAGTGTGTTCTATGTTTTTTAGAAACTAGATGTTTTGGAAGAAATTAAAGTTACAGTTTTGAAGTTATGAGTGCCTTAAACATATAAAAGATAGTATATTCCATGTGGTGTGTAATAGACAGGTGAAATAATAGTTACTCTACTACGATAATTTTTCTATATTGATTGTTAGAATAAAGTGTGGAATGAGGAATGGTGAAATATGAATGTTGGTAGTGCCTTAACTTTATATTTAGAATGTGAGTGTTTTCTTAATTCATGCATAAATTTCATTAACATAAAAATAATAGATTGGTTTTTTATTAATTTTTCATTATGAAAACATAAATGGTATTTATTTATTTTTTATGTTATTTAAAGCATCAAATAATTTAATATAATATTATAATTTTATGCATGAGGAAATAACACAAGTTAATTGTTCTTAATGCATGTAAAAGTGGACATAACATGAATTTTATTTTCCATTGAATGATGCATTTGTCTAGGTAGAGTACATAAGTAGATTTAATTTTTTTGTCATCGAATCTTGAATTTATTCATGGAACTTGCCTATATAAAATATTATAATTTCACAGTGTTTACAAACATTAGCATCTTCAGTTACTACTAAATCTAGTTACTTGGCATGCTTTAAATTAATGGATATGTGAGAAAAATTATGAGGATAAAAATATGGATAAACCTCAAAGCAGTGATCATGATGGATCAATAATGTGATTGTATTTCATTTATATAATTTTTTGTGTTCTTTATTTGATTCATTTCATTTTCAATTAGAAATGACATGTAAAATTTCAATATTTGTATTAATAGAAACAATAATATAAATGGACTTGGTCTTTTCTTTCCTTTGTAACTATATTTGTCTATATATTATCTAGGTGTGTTATTTATATATAGGTTAACATAATTTTGTGGTTATTTAAAATACATTAACAAAATTTGGTTGCTTTGTTTAATGACTAGTCTTTCACTTAATAAGTAAAACACCATAAACCTTGTAACGTAACACTAAGTAAAATGTTGTGTTTATTATTCATTATTATTACTAATTGATACTTTAATCTTCTAGATTCAAGGTTTAAGGAAGGATTATTATTTAGTTTAATAAAATTTATGGTTTAATTCATTTCATATTTCATGGACTTCCCTTTAAAAGACACATATAATCATAGTGTAATTGATGATCTTAATGAAAAGTCAAATGCAAATGATTCTCATACAATAATCATTATTGCTGATGTAATTATATAAACTAGTTGCACATAGAAACATTTCCTTGACTTTGTCAATGCAAATATATATTTTATTTCTGTTACAAGGTCCCATAGTTCCATTCATAATAGTATCACTAGTATAAATAACTTTAGTTGTCTCTATACAAATGAAGAATGACAATTATTTTCTCTATTATGCAATATGCCAATGAAAGATAAAACTTATGATAGAAAGAATAAGTACATCATGATATTTAATAGAATCTCTAATTTGAAAGTAGATATGTGTCTCGAGCCATTGATTGTGATTTTCACAACCATTGAAAATTTTCATTATTTTATTTATTTGATAGTGGCAATGTAATAAATATAAAACCATACTCTATTTGAATGCAAGAAACTATAAATGTAATCTATCTAGCATAGTGATATGTAAATGCAAAAGTTTATTTTTAAAAATTCATCATTGGTTTATTTACCATATTAAAAATGAATTTTATAAATTCAAATAAAAAATAACACATTTGCATAAAAATCATAAATTTATATGCACGAATATATAGTATTTATACAAACTAGTTCTCAGAGCATAGATGATGTTTTAGAAATAAAGAACCTTTTTAGAATAAGTATTTTTAAATACAATGTTGGATAATTATTATTTGATACATTTCAAGACTTTATAAATTTTTGATACAGATATATAGAACTATTTTTTAAAATTACAGATCATTTTATAAATTTCATAAAAAATAATGACCTTGTCATGCTAAAATCATTAGGACTAGAATTGGATCCTGAATATATATAGACCTCACCAATTACATGACATAAACATTATTTAGTCACACGCAAATTTTAATGACTTAAAGTATAGTGAATATTGAACCTATCTTATGGGTTGGTAATTTACGTTTTAATTTGCTTTCTAAATGGTTAAACATTTCCTTTTTTGTTTGGTCTTTGACAAGAGAGATGAAATGCTTTCAAGTTAATGAAAATATACATTCACCACCATATTTCATACTTTTTCATGATGTAAATCTAGTGTGTGTACATTATGAACCATTGTACTATAAGAATTATAAAAACTATCAAATCTCTTCAATTCAAAAACATATCAACAATTTGTGTTATCCTTTCTTCCTATTGGAAAACAAAATTTACAAAGATGCAACTATTTGGATTGTCTAGAATGTTAAAAGACATGTCTTATTGTGTTAGTGACATATTCAATTATACTTATAATTTAACTGACAATTATTTTGACATATCATCTTTATGATGCTATGTAGCACAATCTTTTATTAATTCATTTATTTACAAGGACATGAAGGCATATGACTATTTGGATAAAAACATGAATACCAAATATGGAAAATTGGCAAGCATACATTGTTAAGTTTGAATATGACTCAAGGTGTATAATCATAAAAGACACTTTTTTGTGTGGTGATAGCATATTAAATTCAATTTATCACTTAATAGACAATTTTTTGACATATGATCTTTTTGAAACTATGTAGCATAGTATTGTATTAATGCATTTGTTTACAAGGACATGACAACATATGATTGTTTAGAGTAAAACTTGAAAGAAAATGTTATCAAGAACATACCCAATATTACAAATTAGTAAGCATACATTATTTTGGATGATGACAATAGAATATAAAGTGATAAATTTTATATATAATGTCTTTCATACTTTAT
>JARHVA010005711.1:905000-925000 GCA_037957365.1 Torreya grandis
TTCTTAGTGGTTCAAGCGGTATTTTCAATATATACACCAAATAACATGGAAAATATATTATTTGGGTAATATTCTATGATGTAGATATTCAAAAATTTCACAGAACAAAAAAAAATTCAATTGTATAAAATCCATATTGATCTAAATTATACTCCAATTTCTAAGTTTCAAGGCCACTTCAAATGCATGTTTACAAAAAATAATTAATAATATGTAGTCAGTTTTTAATATAATTAGCTTATGCCTAAACAATACACAGATCACATGGTATTACAATGGAAGGGATTGAATTTGAACCACTTGGTGTATAAATATATGGTTTGACATATACAAAACTTTATCATGTAAAAATCATGGAGTCATTGTATTTTCTAATCATGCTTACCAAAAAAAATTTAGAGTTAAAAAAGTTACTATTGAAATGTTATGATTATAATTATAATCTAAATGAGTGTTATAACATATCCTTATCATTTATCTCTTTTATATATATATATATATATATATATATATATATATATATATATATATATATATATATATATATATATATATATATTGTATGACTATGGAACACTCAAGATCTTAAACTGCACATTCAAGACATTATTAATGACCATGACTTGATGAAATGTGATATAGTATGATATTTCAATAGAATCATAGACAAAATTTGGTTAAACAATATTATATAAGGCAAATAGATCATAACAATAGAAACATATTGTGATGTGATTTTTCTAGTCATAGATAAAAATAATTTGTCATTAACATTCAGGAAAAAATAATTTTTTACATAACATTTTACATTAGTCTTCATAAATTATAAGTTTTTAAATTTCATTTATTGTAATTATCTAATAAATAGACTAAGAAAATATCCTTTTATTGTAACTAAATAAGAAAAAATAATGGATTCAAAAACATATATGTCATAACATGTAAAAGATAGTCAAGAAATTAAAAAAAAAATACATGACATTGACAAGACAAATTCTCATCAACATCAAATTGAAAAAATTAAATCTTAATTTTATTTATTTTTTATCTTTAATATGTTTCTTATCCAATATTAGTCTTTTTTATAAATTAAAGAAACAAATCCATCCTAGCTGTTTTAGCTAAAATATTCTTGTTGGTTTTCATAAAAAAGAATGAAAATTGCAGTGTTTTTTAATCTTATTCCTACATTTATTTTTTTTAAATATATATTTTTTATTTCCTTTAATCATAAGGATATAACCAAATTACTAACATTAAATATTTTAAATTTGTGTTCGGAAATTTATTATCTATGAGGGAGATATTGTGACTAGCTATGGCCCTGACCATTCTATAAATATTAGTTCTCCAATTAAATAAAATATATTGCATATTAATTTGGTTTATTCTCATGGATAGATGAATATAACACTTAATATTATTAAAAGCATATTTTTTAAAATTAAAACATATGTAGCTCCATGTAAAAAAAATCACATCTCTAAATTCTTGATTAAGGAAAAAAAATATGAAAGAGGCAATGTTGCATTTTGTATTATGGTTACTGCAAAGATAATGATAAAATACATAGAATTTATTTGAAAAATATTCAAACTAACCCCTGATAGTTTAATTGATGGCATTTTTGACTTGGATGTATTTTACTTGTTTGGTTAATTTGTAACTTTGCTTTCAAGATGCCAACAAACAAACACACTATTTAGCTTTCACGTCAAATATGGAGAACCAAAATAAAACACATAAATTGTAAGCACGCTTTATTTTCATAAATTATTTACTTATATAAATATTTATTATACTTCCAAGTTAACTTCCTTCTTGATTTTAGGTTCAACATGGTGAAAAACATTATCAATTATGTAATAGAATACAATATTATCTATCATCCAAAAAAACCTATATACATTTTCAATAATGTCATTCTCAAAGGCCAAAAAGGATCTCTAACTTTATACGCAAATTATGCATAAAATAAATAGATATAGCTTATTAATACACTATAAAATAGTTAAAAATAGTCTTGGTAGCAAACATTGGGGCAAATATCCATTTTATTTTGTTTTTTTGACTAAAAATTAATTTAAAGTCATGTTTTATATGCTTTATTTATTAATGTATTTTAAATAATAATTAGTGCTAAGATTTACACACCATGGGAATTCAAAGAGAAATGAATATTTACTTTTATCCTTTCCAACTAATGCACAATTCCTATGATCATGCAGTTATGACAATGGATGTCTATGGCAGTGATTATTTACATTCTCCAAGGTGCCCTCCTAACTTAGGGAATTCCTATGTCCATATGATGACATAAAATATCTATAAAAAGGATGGAAAAAGTTAATGCATAATGCATCAATTAATTCTTCATACATTATTTCTAGAACTTAAAACCATACCTTCTGAGCAATACAAAAAAGACATCTCAACATCTATTTTTTTATTACATAGATTGCTAGTGAGTGATACATTTGAAATTTATATGGGTAATATTGTTTTTGATATTATAAAAGATTGAATAATTATTCCACATTAGTAGGTTGCTTGGAATTATGCTTTGGGTTAATGTTTTTAAAATTCAAATAACTACTTTTGCATTTTACTAATACAACTCTTTTTTTATTGAACTTTAGGATATGCCAATGTTTCACATCAATGAAATAAATAATTTTTTCACCTTTCATAATGCCAATAATTTTTATATTATTTAGTTGTGATATCTAAGACATTACTATAAACTTAATGTTTATTTTCTAATATATACAATAATATATTTTATTGTTTCATGACTATTAGTTTATTTTCATTGGTAAATGAAAAATTTGATAGATACAATTCTTAAATTATTGTCTATTAACATGTCACATAATACTTTTCAATAATTTAAATTTGTAAAACAACTAGAAAACATATATCCTTATCTCTTGTTGAAATATGATTTCAATTACTTTCATAACTATCTATATTTTATAGTATATAATTGCCATAAAGATCTACAAACACTTTGATATTTGAAATTTATTGAAACCAATGATTGATACTAGAAATGATGTATAAATTAGTGTTTTCCTTCATGTTTTCAGTTTGTTCTTACATGATTTATAAGCTAATAAATTACCTAGAATGTATAATAGTCATGGACTTAGCTACATAATCTATTGCCTCTATTGATACATCATGCAATATTACTAAATTTAATATGTGATAATATATTTTTCCATATGAAACAAACATTATATAAATTTGATATGCAATATTTATTATTATTGTCTAGTAACTTCGATACTAAAACTTGTAAATATGTTGTATTTTTATAAACCTATATTGCTTATGAAAATGAGGTATGATGAATAGATATGTTTAATAGTATGAAGCTCAAATATTAGGTATGATATATAATTTACAAAATCATAAATTAATGAAACATTGAATGTTTATGCTTTTATTTTTGTAATTACAAAACCTATGGCCATACATTGTAATAATTAAAAAACTTTTGAAGGTAATGAATTTTGGTCATGTAATTCTCTTATAAAGATATATTTATTTAATGTTCTTATAAATTTATATTTATTTATACTTGATTAATACTCAAATATTCCAAATTAATTCAATTCCAATTATTTCTTCTTTTATTATGTAATACAAAATAGCATTGGCTCTTTCCATTCTAGCCAAAATCTGATCTGATGCATGTCACTATAAACATTTACTATTTAAATAACTATCCATATAATGAATTACATTTTTAAACTAAATCAAAATCATAAAATACTATGACTTATATTTGATGTAAATATAATACAACCTTTTACATTTTTTCTACTCCAAATTTTATGAAATGATTTCAACTTTATTATTTTATTTTTTATAAATCAACTCATATTACATGATTCAATATAATTATATCCTAATAAAAGAAAGGTCTTATAAATACATATGAACATTTAATTCAAGACTATATTGATCCTAGTAATTAGACCATGTGCAAATTAATTTTAGATTATTTGAAAGATTTGATTATATTATTCAATCACAATGTATGTATGTAATTATATTCTTACATATTCACAAGCTCAATATGATACACAATATCATTAGTTTGAGATAAATTAAGTTACCAACATAGTTTACAATACTCACCTATTAGCTATTGTAACATAAATAGTATTGTTTTGATTTTCCTACTAAAAATCTAAAACTAAAATATCTTTTGGTGTACATTTCAGTGTAATATTATTTGATGTCTTTGTCAATGTTTCTTTTACAAGGAATTCAAATTTAGTTGTATATAATTATTCAATTACAAGGCATTCAAATTTAATTATATGTAATAAATAAATTAAAAAAATTGAAACATAATATTGCCACAGTCAAACTCATTGAATGAAAGACACAATTCATGATATTGAAATGTATTTATTGATTTTTAACCTAAAATAAATTATATGGAACAAAATATTTTGTTTTGTGCTTTTTTAAGAATCATATAATAAAATATCTATAGAGCTACATGCTCATCCTGATCTCATTATTGGCAATTACAATGATCACAATTTATTAACATCATTGATTATGCATAAGTAGTGAATAAATAAAGTTTTTTCCACCAAACATTATCCCTCATACATATATGTTATGATGAAACAAGTACCACACTTTTTGACTGAAGTTCTCAAAATGAAATATTTTTTTTTGTCACGTGAGTGCAGTATTTATTTATGTGTTTCTTAACATTGCAAGATTCAAATATTGATATTATTAATCACTAAAATCTAAAAAGAGAATAAACTCTAACACATAATATTATATCATTATTACATTTATATTGTGTACATATTGATAGTGGTTTTGATTAAATGTATTACTTATCTATATTTATTTCTTTGAAATTGATTCTAAAGGTGAATCTTTGAATATTAAAGGCACAATGACTATCTAGAACCTATAATGAATATTATGTTAGAGAGGAGGTGTAGAAAGAATATCAACTATCACCTTTACATGTTTTTCTCCCTCATTGTGTAGTCCCCAAAAATTTCAAAAGGTAAATTTAATTAATTTTTCTAGTTTTGCCTTATGCCACATCTAATTATTTTTTAAGCTTATTATTTTGATTCAAAACTCTTGATGTGGACCAGACATGTAAAATAACTGACATAATGAGCTAATGTTAATGAAATTGTCTTCAATATGGTTGAATATCTTAGTAAAGGCAAAGAGACTAACATTTTGACAAAAATATATTATAATTTTTACTAAATTCTAATTTTCAAAATATGGAGGCATAGTAACATTATATTTGTCAATACTATAAAAATAATATTCTATATTTAATAAAAAAATTTACGTTTATTTTTTAACTTCTCTAATTTTATATAATAACCATTTCCTAGAATTGGATTGATTGATCAGGCCATCAATATGGAGTAAAGGAATTACTAGTTGTTTCATAGACCACAGACCTCTTATGGTGAGGATTTTTATGTGGATAACTTAAATATGAATGATCATGTGTATTTTCTATTTTTTAGCATGAAGCACCACATTTATTGATTTGACCAATCTATATTTATAAATTTCTATAGTATTTGAGCATTTAATGATTTAAACATAGTTTTCTGCAATGTTTTGATAAATTAGTGTTAGGAATGTATCTTGCTGACATTGTGAAAAGGATGATCCTTAGGATGGCATAAGATTTAGATTTTTTTTATTGATTTGATCCACTCAAGTATTTTCAATCGATATAAATTAAGGTTGGTCTTTTAATAATGTTCAGAAAAGAATTTTTAAGATTGTGGGACTTGCTTTCTATTTTTATTTTTAGTGAAAATTTACCAAATATGCACATGCTTTGGTTGAATAGAAAACTAAGGTTGCTTCATTGGTGATTTTTAAAGAGCTTGTCTCATGCATTTTTATGCAAATCATTCTCAAGGGATATTTATATATTTTGGCTTGTGTTTAGTAATAAAAACCATGATGATTGTGATACCTTAATTGTTGCCTTATTAGCACTTGTAGTTTATTTCTTAGATTTATTTCTACTATCTCTAGTGTGAGACTTGTAAATTGTATATTATATATTTACAAACTTTTATTCATATCCTTAAAAAATATAAAATGGTGTCTCACCAATTATTTTGACTAGGAGATTACCTATGGACTCCTTTATTTTTTCTCATTTAATTTCATGTTAGTTATAGGGTCAATTGTTAATATTAACATAGTACACTTTATTCTCTTAAAAAATATTTATTTCCATTTTCCTTGTGGCCTTTTACAATCATGTCTATGTTTATTATTGTTGTAGGTAAATATGTTTCTTTTGGTTATCCCATTCATATTAACACTCCATATTCCACCCTCCTTATGCTACCTATAACCGACTTGTATCTTAATCCTTTGCCAACCACCATGGATTTTGGTTCACTATATGATAATACACAATTATTAATAAGTGGACATCCCTTTTATTATTTTTATCACATTTTATAATAGAAATAATTTTCAATGTATGAGTTATGGAGTCTTATTTTACTTTTTTATTTTTATAATTTATGATCATAAATTCCATGGATTTATTACTTTATCAAAAATTTAAATCATCCCATGGATTATTATCCATAGCATGATCACTTTATATTTAGTCTTTTGAGATAAATGAGCCTAGGTATCTATTGAAAAATATGGTCCATAATTAGTTACATAGTGTGTGACTTTCCTTCATGTCAATCCACTACTAGGGTCCATACCCACTATAGATGTCCTTAGCTAAAGATCCTTCTTGTGTCATACTAACTTAGATAACAAACTGATTGACATAGTGCAAACCCTTACCAAATCATCTTATTATTGTATATAAATAAGATATAAAAAATTGAGACACCCTAATTATTTAATTGTTATCACTTGTAGTTTAGTTCTTGCATTTATTTCTATTATCTCTAGTGTGATCCCTATGATGTATATATTATATTTTTGATAAATTTTAAATTTTAGGTTGTATATTCAAATTTTAAATTATAATTTCAATCACAACTCTCATACATTGGTAATATAGAGCTTATTCAACTATATGGGTCGAGAGGAAAATATTACATGCATGTAAAAATGAGTGCCAATAGGAGACATATTTCATGATTTATGTTGTTTAACTAAGTTCATTATTTAGTTATTAAACATTTATGGTTTTCAATTATTATCATTTTCACACATATTCACTAGAACATAGTTATTGTTTTCTTTTATTATTGAGACAAACTCTAATTGAATGTTAGTAAATTTTTAAGAGTCAATTTCTCTAGCTATATATAAACATGACTCTATTGATCTATGATAAGTTGATAGAGTTTTAAAATATATTTTAGAGTTTTATATTATTTTTTTTGTTAAATATTGATAGTTATACAACATGTATTTTAAATTTTGTTTTAAGGGGATTTATTATAATGATGTTTATCTATACCTTTTAAATTTAAAAACAATAATATTAAATTTAATTGTAACTCTCCAATGTTCCTTTTAATGTACAAATTTTTATCATGGAATTTTATGATTTATTCACACGGAGAAAAACTCATTTTTCATCACATGGCATTTCTCAAATACATAAAAACATTGGAAAAGATTGGACTCTAGGTATAATAGGTTTTAGGATGAAGTTTGACATTAAAAAAAAATGATGAGAATAGTTATTGCCATGGATGGGGGTCTTTATCAGCATTACATATAATCTAAGCAATATTTACATATAGTTGTTGTCAAGCTCCTTGGATAGAGGATAACTCAACATGTTATAAATTTTCTCAAGTATGGATCAGGGATGGTATATTCTCTTATTGATTCCTCTCATTTTATTTACCTAGATAATTAATACATGCTTACAGAAGAAAAATTTATTTTGGTCTATTGATACAATTCATAATTGCCAATATTAGAGGAAATTTCAGTCCATAAATAAAATGATAGGATTGAGTAATGTACACATGGTTAAATTATCATAGTAATTACTAATTTACCAATTACCTTTGATAATTATATTTTTATATAGCTATAAGATTAATATTTATTATTATTGGGAATATATTCCCTTATGTTTATTATTACACATGAGTATTCGGGCTTATTCGATCATATTTACTAAGAGGTTGTTTATCTACCTACATAGTTATAAAATAGACAATTTATAGTTCTTATATATGTTGAATAGGATATAATAGCATGATTATTGTTCTTCAAGTATTTGTCTTTATCATTTTGTGTATGATTTATATTTTTTTACAAGATCATCACATACCTATCATTCGTATGAGAACAGGGAAATTCTATGATGGAAGAATGACTTGTTCATCAAGGTAGTTATCTTATGATTTTTCCCACTTAATGAGGAATAAAAAACATTGCATTATTGAATGAGTATCTAGATTTATTTTATTTAGTCATATCTACAAATCGATTAGGTCTTCACTCCTAATTATGTCCTCACCAAATAGTTTCTTTCATTTTATGCCATATCTAGTCTACATTGTTGATATTGGTTTATCTTTTGTGAAACATCATGTGTCTACTCTCTCCCATCAGCATTTAGCAAACTTTTAGAGTTGTCTGGTTTCTAATCTAACTTGATCAATCTATTTGTCATGATTTACTCATTTCCAATAGAGATCCCCATGTATTCCTCAATGAGTATGAAAAATATTTTTTTCCCATTGATTTTTTAGACTAAATAAGTGTGATTATAGAGTTTATCTTCATGCTTAGCCAAAAATTATCTTACTCAATATTCTCAGCATGTGATTTTCACCAAGCTCCTTGTGCATAGTACTTTATGGTGACCTCTAATTTTTTTTGTATGTAATGTCATCAATTTACAATCATGTAACCTTTCTCTCAAGTCTCTTAGTTACTTTGATCATTTATATCTATGTTTTAATTTTCTTAATACTAGTTTTCCATTACGAAACCACTTTACAATATAATTCATGTTTTTCCATTTTTATGTGTATTTTGGTTATTTTGTTTATAGACTTCATAATATTTTTTAAATTTTATAATTGGCTACATAGGTTTAATCTATAAATTATAGTTATTAAATTGGATCTTTTAGTTTGTTAGGTTGTGTTATTAACTTATGTTTTAGTTGTTTAGTATTTTGAATATTAACATTTAAATGTTAAATTCAAATGGTGTTTACTAATTTATTTATAATTATCATCTTTAGGACATGGACATAGTTAAAAATCATTTTATAAGTGTCTTTGAGTCCAAATTACATGTGTTGATAAAAATTCTTGTAGGTTATAGTAATGTTCGTATCAATTCGGTTATGTTATCGAGATAATATTTTTATGTTTTATCAGTGAAAAGTGCTATAAAAATATAATAAAATAATAATAAAATATGCCTCAATTATACACAAAGCATTATTGGTTGAAACTAAAATCCATTCATAAAATGTATATCAAGTGTCTATGGGGTAGGGGAATTATTATCTTCAATCATCTAGCTATTTGATCTATAAACTAATAGATGTCAAAGTTAAGAGAGGAACGAGGTTTCTAGAGCCTCTTGTTAGTCACAAACAATAAGGAGCATATGCTTCAGTTTTATGTTTTTTGTTTGGTGTGTTTTTGAAATAAGAACATAAATGTATTTGTGTTCATCTATGTAATAAATTGAGAAAAGATATCTATGTAATCTCCTAATGTGGAAATGTGGAAGAGAGATAATATTAGTATTATAAAATCATGATATTGTGGTTTTTGTTTAACCAAGTGTAAAACCATTCTTTGTGATTGTGGGTTAACAACTAAGAAAACCATATTGTTGTGGTTATTGGTATTCCACATGCAAAACATTTTGGAGGTTTTTGGTTTTCCCAACAAATAAAATCATCTAGATCATGAGCATGTAGAGGTGGAAGTTATAGTATGGATTTATGTTCTCTTCATGTTTACATTAAGTGGTTGAATGTTAGGATTGATTAATGTTCACATCGTCAAATTACCATAGTAATTACTAATTTATTAATAACCTCTAGTAATTATATTGTTATATAGTTATAAAATTATTTTTCATTATTATTTAGAATTGTATTATAGTATGTTTATTATTACCTGTGACTATTCTAGGTTATTCGATCCTTTTTACTAGGAGGTTGTTTTGCTACCTCTATGACTATATAGTAAGCAATGTATTTTTCATATATCTGTTGAATGAAAAATAATAGATTGCATACTATTATCTAAGTATTTGTCTCTCATTTTTAATATGAGTTAAAGCTTTGTGTACTCTCAGCACATAACTATCAAAAAAAATTCTTCAATACAACAAAACTATATTATAATCTATACTAAGATGATCTTAAAAATACATAAACTTTTGCACCCCAATATATTTGCAATTCAATAAAGTGATTTGATCTCTTGAATACAAATCATTGACAATATACTTGTTATTCATGAGGCCCTCCACTCTTTGAATCAGTATAAAAGAAAAAGTATGTTCCTCAAGTTGGATGTCTAAAACACTTATGATAAATCATCCTAATAGTTCATTTAGATTATTATTATAAAATTTCACTTCAATAATTTCTTTAGGAATCTCATCGTCAACTATATTTCCACTCCCAAATTATTAGTTATCATCATTGTCCATGTCATGAGGGATATTTTGTTTCAAAAATGGGGCATCAATAGGGAGACCCTATATATCCATACATCTTAATTATTATGGTGGATTCACTTGGTTAGATACTTTATACATTTCAAGTAGAAGGCCTTATTAAGGTCCTCCAAATTTTCACCCATACTGAACTTGTGATGCATCAATAGTTTCTTCATGACACTTTCATTATCAAGATAACTTTGGTAAGGGAAGACAAAGATATCAAATGAATTATAAGTAACTATAAACTTATTTTTTTATAGAGTGTCAATATGGAAAAAATCTCACTTTTCTTTACTCATGCTAAGCTTGAATTATAACATAACATATCCAATATTTTTGAACTATCATATTCAATATCTACTTGTTCTTTACTTAGGTATGCCTTTAGCAAAGGATAGGTTGATTATGGATGACTAGAACCCATTTTTAGAAAAAATTCAAAATAAGCTTTCTAGTTGTAAATCTAATGATTTTTATTATGTATAAAAGATCCTTCATGTTAAACATTCATTATAGTGTATGGAAATTTATTAGATGTCTATATTTAGGATCATCTAAAAAGTAACAAATATAATTGATAAATTCAATAAATATTTCTTCAGTAAGGTAAGGATCAGTATGATATAATTCCCCTTATCACTTGTTAAAATATATGTATACCTAAAGATAGAGGGGGCTTAGGGATTCATCATATGAAAAACATAAATCAGCCCCTTTTGGTGAAGTAATCCTGAATAATATTGAGAGATGACAACAACTAGATGAAGATCATTAAAGGTAAGTATCAAAACAATAGGGATGAAAACTATTTATTAAAATAATAATAAAATATTTAAAGTTCCAACTTGTGGAAAGTGATCACTAAATTATGTCACTTTCTATGAAAAGGCTATAAATGGGTTGTTGGCAATGGCAAAGCTATTGAATTTTTAGAGGACCCCTAGATATTTAACTTCCCTGTCATAGTCATTGGTAGATATGAAGTGATTGTTTATTTGTTTAAATCATCTATAGGGGTTAAAGTTTGGAACTATTGGTATCTTGTAAATTTTATCCCTAGATAGAAAATCCTCTATTTTATATATGCAACTAAGGATCAGAACATGTTCCTAGATTTGTTTAATTATAAATATTATGAAACTCACATTACTCTCTTTCCTTAAAAATATATGATGTTTTAGCATCTGTAAACCTTAAGGGACTATGCCATCAAATATAACTTCCTTGTTAATCAAGACCTTTTCGACCATGACCCTTCTTGGTTGAAATTCTGGGATAAAAATTTCATTCCTAAATTTGGCATATTTTCATTGATTTCCAATAAAAATAATGTACTCACCATTTATAATCTAATAAAAAATGGGTTCTTAATTACCCAATAGGTGTAGTTTATTCCTAAAGGTAAATTAAATTGTTAATCACTTATTCTTGAAATGCAATTATGTTTCTTGTATCTTGTACTTGATCTTCTATTTACTCAAGATCTCCTAGGTACTCCCTAGATCCCTTTTGTAAATTTTTATACAATGGAACCCACCTTAGAATATTAAGGCGTTGATGTTTATATGGAATATTTCAATTCCTCATCTCCTTTGGGGTGTCTGGAAAGAAGGAAGCAACATAATTTTTGAAGGTAAATGATTGGATTGGTGGCTCACCAAAGGTAAAATCATTTATGATATTAAGGCAAACTAGGCCCCAAGAATTCCAAAAAATGTTGAGGTTGACGGTGGTAAGGGAATGAGTGTGCCCTTATTGTAGGACGTCAAAATCCACCAAGAACCTACATTACTCATCAATCCCACTAAGGATTATGAAATGTGGACTCCTCCTTTGATGGATAATTTAATCTCCACTTTGATGAATTCTTGAAAGGTAATCTAGGGCCCATGGGAGGTGAGGGAATGATCAAAGATAATAATTCTAGTTTTGTGGTCATATATTATGGAAAATGGGTGTCTAAACTAAACACTTGGTGAAATACAAGGTTGCTCTTTGGTGAATCAAAGTTGTAATACTTAAAGGAATTATTATCTTAATTGTGGAAGGTGACTCCTTAAACATCATCAATTATCTTAGATAAAAGTATTGAACTTATTGGATCATTGAATATGAGATAAGCAATGTAAGAACACTTTTGGCTTAATTTCAATATTTTTTCCTTGGTCATGTTTATAGAGAAGGTAAATTGTATGTGTACCTCATAACAAACTTAGGTGTCTCGTATGGTTTCATGATTTGGGATCCTAGGGAAACTCATCCATCCCCTTAAAATATTTTTGACCTTGATCTTTTGGATAACATTAGGATGGTATAGGCCCCCTTATGCCTAACAAGAGCTTATCAGAGTTGTTGCCAGGGTCCAAATAACGCAAATGCAATGGTCAAATGATCACACGAGATGAAGCTGGTGCACACCACAAAGAAGCTAAAGCAAAGTGAAAACACTAAAAGAGATAATTTGCAAAAGAAAAATAGGATCAAAACCCAATATTTGATTAACATGAGATGGCCATAATGAAGAATACATATAGGACAGCTAGTAAGTAGCTCCTCCACAAATGGTGGTCAAAGCACCCCAAGAATAGACTCCTCCATAAAAGGTGGTCAAAGCACCCCAAGAATAGACTCCTCTAAAAAAGGTGGTGACAAGGTGCTAAGAATAGGGAAGTAACTCTCATACCTAGAGTAGCCGGTCAAAGGAGTTACTTATGACATTCTTATGACACCTTATGACACAAATATGACACATAATCTCCACATAAGCTAGCCTATCCCATGAATGTAGGAAAACTCCATGTATGCAAAAATATATAATATTCCCTAATTGAATAATAGGGAAAAATAGAAACCTACACTAACACCCCCCCCCATAAGCACAACTTAGGTGGGCAGTGTGGAAATATAAAATGGGTCCCGGCAACTAGGCCTGATGAGGTACCCATGTACAAATGCAATATCCCATAAGATAGAGAAAAGGAGAAAACCCATAGGAAAAAACTCCCCCCTAAAAGAGATACATAAAAGAAATGAGAGGCTAGTGGCCCCCCCTCAAGATGATGTTGTTGTAGATGTGGACCGCACCCCAACAAAATATCATAGATGAATGAACTTGCTCTCAGTGAAAGGTTTGGTGAAGATGTCTGCAACATACTTTGAAGACTGGAAAAATATCAAGTCAATGACCTGACTATGAATAAGCTCCCAAATGAAATGCATGTGAATCTCTATGTGCTTGGTCCACTGGTGCTAAACTGAATTCTTGCAAATCTGAGTGGTACTCTGGTTGTCACAATAAATGATGGTGGGCTACCTGATAGGAATGCCAAACTTGGAAAGAATCCCCTAAAGCCAAATAGCCTTAGTAGCTGCATTAATATCTCCCCTATACTCTACCTTTGTGGATGATATAGCAATAGAATTTTGCTTCTTGTTATACCAACTGATAGGACCAGAACCTAGAGAGAAACTGTAACCAGAAGTGGACTTGTGAGTCTGTGAATCACCAACCCAGTTTGTATCTATATATCTAACCAAGTCAACCTCTATGCCAAATCTATAATGAATCCCATATCTAAGTGAACCCTATATGTAATGCAAGATCTTCTTAGTTGCTTTCTAATGTAGCTCATGAGGTTCCTGCATAAATCTAGAGACAAGTCCCACTACATATGATATGTTGGGCCTAGTGTGAGTCAAATAGATGAGATTGCCAACAAGTTATCGATACCGAGTGGCATCAACCAATGGTGAAGAATAGTCAGCCTCAAGCTTGACTCCTGATAGAAAGGTAGTCATAGATGGCTTGTAATCAGCCATGTGAAATTGAGACAATAAATCAATAGCATACTTAGGTTGTGCAAGAGAAGTCACTGAATCTGACTGTGAGATCTTGATGCCAAGGAAGTAGTGTAACAAACCCAAGTCTGTCATGTCAAATCTATCTTGGAGAGATTCCTTCACCACTGCAATAGTCGATGAAGAACTCCTGGTGATCAAAAGGTCATCAACATATAGAAATAAAATCAAGAGCGAATCATCCTACCGCAAGAAGTAGACATTGGGGTCAGAATGGCACCTAGTGAAACCCACTATGAGAAGGAAGGAATCCATCTTGGTGTACCATGCCCAAGGGGCCTATTTGAGGCCATAGATATATTTCCTAAGTCTGCATACTAAGGAAGAATCTTGAACAAATCCTGGTGGCTGCTCCATGTAGATCTCCTCCTCTAGGTCTCTGTGAAGAAAAGAACTCTTAACATCCATTGGGTGCACATCACAACCATGTGTTGCGGTAATCTCTAAGGTGAGTCAGATAGAAGTCATCTTTGCAATGGGTGCAAAGGTCTCTGAGTAGTCAATCCCTACCACCTGTGAGAAACCCTTAGTGACCAATCATGCCCTATACTTATCAATCGACCCATCTGCTACAAACTTGGTCTGATATATCCACCTACATCAAACCATCTTCCTTCCCTTAGGAAGTGAAGTCAAATCCCAAGTGTGATTTTTGATTAAGGAAGAATATTCTTCCTCCATAGCACTATCCCACTCAGGTACCCCTGATGCCTCTCAAAAAGTCTATAGATCCAAAACTAAAGCAAAGAAGGCATGTGAATCTCTCTAAAAATCTACCCTAGTTTGTCTGTCATCTGTAGAATCTCTTGCCCAAGTGTCAGCACTCTCAAGTGTCTATCTAGCCCAAAGTGGCCCAAAAGTGGGTGAGTCAGGTGCTAACTCCTCATCCTCTAACTGACTAGAGATGGATGACCCTGCATCACTATCCTCATTGTCTAAACTCAAAGAAGAAGAAGATGTGTCTGGATCAAGAACTTGTTATGGCTAATCTGAATCTGATGAGGAATCATCATGAAGAATTAGATTCGATGAGGGAGAAGAAGTGCAAAGTGTTGAATCTCTAAGATTCTCCTAAAATTGGACACTTCTCTCAATGAATAACTCATGAGTGGTTAGATGTAGAAGGTGATACCCCTTAACACCATCTGAATATCCTACAAAGATGCAAGGCTTGGATTGATGTTCCATAGCTTTGCATTTGTTCTTCGGTATATGGGCCATGGCTGGGGATCTGAAAACCCTAAGGTGCTCAACATTAAGTTTCCTTTTATGCCAGTCTTCAAAGAGTGTTATCCCTTTTAAAGCTTTATGAGGAACCCTATTTTGAATGTAGCAAGCACAATTGATGTCTTCGGTCCAGTACTATGGTGCTAAGGATTTGGAGTGAATCATATAGCTACCCATCTCTTTTAAGAACCTATTTTTGTGTTCTACAACTCCATTATATGAAGGACTATAAGTGACTATGCGATGCAAATCAATCCCCTTTGTGGTGTAAAACTACTCAAAATTGATGCTGACATACTCCCCTCCATTATCAGTTTGAAGAACCTTGATGAATTTATTAATCTATTTCTCAGCAAGAGCCTTGAAGTCTAGAAAATTTTCAAACACTTCAGACTTTTGTTTCAGAAAATATATCCAAGTGTACCTAGAGAAATCGTCAATGAAAGTGAGGATGTACTTGGCCCTTGTGAAAGATGGTTTGGGAAAGGGTCCTGATACATCACTGTGGACTAACTCCAAAGGTTGTGAAGCCCTCCAAGCTTTGCCTTTGTCAAATTTTGCTTTGAGATGCTTCCCAAGGGAGCACCCCTGACAAAGTCCTTTTGAGAATTGGACATGAGGCAAGCTAATGACCATGTCATGTTTGCAAAGTTGCTCAAGGTAGCAGTAGTTAAGGTGCCCAAACCACTTATGTCATAATTTGCTAATTCTATTTGAATGTGTCATCAATGCTATTGGAGAAGAATCAGGTGAAAAATGTGAGAAGGTGTATAACCTCGCTTGGTGATCTGCCCTACTCACTGCCACTGTAATATCACTGTGCAACTCCCTAATAGCCATTGAATTTGGTGAAAACTCAACTCTCATGCCCTGACCAATGTGAGTGATTTGGTACACTGATAGGAGATTGGTTGAAAGAGAAGGAACACTTAGAACATTATTGAATGTTCCTCCTTCCATTTCAACTGATCCTCTCCCTAAAACATAAATTGATGTGTCATCACCCAAACTAATTAAAGTCATGTTACAAGGCTCTAAATATGAAAACTCAACTAGGGAAGAGCCCATGTGGTGAGAAGCACCTAAGTCAATGACCCGTGAAGATGTAGAGGTTGTTGTAGCTACAAGGGCCTTGCCTTTTTCTTTCTCCTTACCCTTGCCTTTTGGCTTATTAGTATCTTAGGAAGAATAATTTTGCTTGATGGACTCGGGAACACCTATGTTGTGCTTCTCTAGAAGATGAGCTAGGTGATCTATTTGTTTCTTCATGCATTTGTGTTCATCATGCCTTGTCTTCTTACAATAGGCACACTTAACCTTCTCCTTCTTAGGTTTAGCATTGGAGGAGGAAGACTCAGTGGTTTTTTTGGTAGGATTATTGTTTTCTTTCTTCTTCTCTTGGTCCTTATTCTTTTTATTTTTCTCCTTTGTTGAAGTCTTATCCTTACTATTTCCAGCTATCAAAGCTTGGGGTTGAGTAGACTTCATTGTGCCCATTTGGATTAGTTTATCTTTCTCCCTAATCAAGTCAGCAAGGAATGAATCCAAAGAAGGCATTTTCCATGTAGTGCCAAGGGCACTTTTTATGGCATGAAAAGTGGAGACAAAGACTGAATAGCTTGGACCTAACTTAGCGAGAATAGAAAGGATGAATTGGTCATCTTTCTTCTCTATCTCACATTATTTCAATTGTAATCTAAGGGCCTTAAACTTAGTGAATAAGTCTTATAGGGTGTCAAAGTCACTAGGACTTAGACTTATGAGTTCATTTTCGAGCTCATGACCTCTCATCTCATCAAGTTTCCCAAATAAGACTTCTAAGGTGTCCCATATGTCTTTGGGAGTCTTGGTGGTTTCTAAATGGAAGAGAAGTTTTGGAGACATGGAAAAGCTCAGTAATTCATAGGCTTCATCACTATAGTTGTACCACTCAACTTTTTCAGCATCAGTGTTGGGTTCTACTTCAGTACCCATGGTATTCCTATACAACCCTTTGCTTCTAAGAATGATTGACATTTTAACCTTCCATTCATGATAGTTGAAGGTTTTTATGGGTTTAAGTTGAAAATAATCCATTTTAAGCTGAATTTAGGTGATTTTGTGTTGATTGCAAGTTGTGAAAATATGTAGAAAGGAGAATGAAAGCAAGGATTGCAAGTGCTGAAAAGCTATCACACCCCCCCAAAATGTTGAGTCCCCCCCCAAATATGAAATTACATGCTCAAAAGACATCAGGCATAACCAAGAATGTGTCTTAGAGAAATCAGTACAATACTTTATGCAAACAGGGCGTCGGACTCAACCGAAAATGCGTCCCATGAGACCCATATTTTTGGCACTTTATAAAGTAGTGCATTTTTGACAATTATCTAACCTAAGTTGTGGAAAATTGAAAACTAATCACTTTTTCAAAAGATGGTACTTGAATCTGAGCTACCGTTTGTAAGATTTTAAAGTTTTAATTTCCTATAAACTAGTAATTTTGCAAAAAAAGGCACTAAAACATTTTTAAAATGCTTGTTTTGAGAGATAAAGTGGCCTTCAAACAACTCATTAGACTCAGTACAAAGTGAGGAATCTAAAGGAGGTATTTTTGATGGGGAATTGGCCTCCTGCCAACCTGGGCCTCACCCTTCGTCTTCGACAAGGAAAGATACAAGTTTAAATTTAAACCCCCAAATTGCCCACAATGTAAAATACAGCCTTAAATCTTCATTTTTAACCAAATTGATTGATTTAAGATTTGAAAAGTCAAATTTGACTAGAAATTTAAGAACCAAAGGCAGATTGTACTAAATAAACACTGTGTGAGGGCCCACATGGAGCGCCAAAATGAAAAAGGGTGCCATTTTTGGTCTTTTTGTTTGTTATTTTGACTGAGCATCAGTAGAAAGACTGTATAGATTTCCACGCAGTAGCTTGGTGAAGACAAAACAACTCCAATGCCTCATTCTTCTTCTGTCCAAAGCCAAACTGAAATGCCAAAGGTTTTAATAACCCCTGATACAAAAAACGTGGCTGAAGGGACGTTTTTCCAGTCAGAGCCTTAAAAAATACCTCCCACAGATCTAAGGCTGCATGTAGAGGCCAAAAAAACTCATTCCAAAGGTTTTCAACTGGTCAAAGTGTCTTTTTACTCCATTTCAAGGCTGAAATAGAAATTATGAGGCACCAACTTCCACCAGAGAGCAAAAAAACGTGATCTGAATTTTCTATTAGTCTGCAAGATATTGGAAGAGCCATGGAGATCCTTCACACAGCTGAGAAACTCTACAAATGAGCCGTTGAAATCTCCTTGGTAACCAACAAATGGATTTGCCCTGACAAATAATGAGAACCACAACCAAACCAACAAAAAATAATACCACAAAGGTAGTCCACAGGAAAGATAAATGCAACACAAGAAATGATATTGAAAGGCTTTTTCAGATCAGATCTAGAAATAATAAAAGGAACATAAAGAGAACTCCACTCCTCACATTTTCAAAATAAACTAATAGCATAACTAGACACACGATTACTGGGGTGGCTCTGATACCATATCAGAGTTGTTGCCAGGGTCTAAATAACGCAAATGCAATGGTCAAATGATCACACGAGATGAAGCCGGTGCACACCACAAAGAAGCTAAAGCAAAGTGAAAACACTAAAAGAGATATTTTGCAAAAGAAAAATAGGAGCAAAACCCAATATTCGATTAACATGAGATGGCCATAATGAAGAATACATATAGGAGAGCTAGTAAGTAACTCCTCCACAAATGGTGGTCAAAGCACCCCAAGAATAGACTCCTCCACAAAATGTGGTCAAAGCACCCCAAGAATAGACTCCTCCAGAAAAGGTGGTGACAAGGTGCTAAGAATAGAGAAGTAACTCACATACCTAGAGTAGTCGGTCAAAGGAGTTACTTATGACATTCTTATGACACCTTATGACACAAATATGACACATAATCTCCACATAAGCTAGCCTATCCCACGAATGTAGGAAAACTCCATGTATGCACAAATATATAATATTCCCTAATTAAATAATAGGGAAAAATAAAAACCTACACTAATAGAGCTTACATAATTATTCCTAGTCAATTTGAGAATCACTATCCTGCTATGATGGTTCCTACCTTATGGCACTTGTTCCCCAATTATTTTTTGAGTTCAATTTTGCCTTCCCTATTTCGATGAGTTTTTAAGGGACTAGGTCTAGTTGGGACCCCACTAGTTTCTTATTTTTGG
>JARHVA010005711.1:932500-962500 GCA_037957365.1 Torreya grandis
TTGAATAAGTAAGGATGACCAACTGCTTCACATTCATCACTCAAGATAGAATCAATGTTTTTGTTTCCCACTCATTGCAAATTATTGTTTCTTTACATTCTTAACACCATCTTTATCTCATAGGGACTTGGTACTGTGTGACCTTATTATAAAATGTGTTTTAGTTGTAAATACTTAGTATACCATCTGTTATCATATTTAATATTTTGTATATCATTACCCATTAAATTTAGCCTTCATTTAGATACATAATCTATGATCAAAATTAGAGTTTGGATATGAATAGATTTAAATTTACCTATATTTCTAATGTGTCTCATAATGATGTTTATGATATTATGTACCTAGCCATTGTATATATAGCCTAATAACTTCAATTATTCTTCTTTAAAAATAAATACAAGCATATAGATGTTTTGAATTTAAATGTTATATCACTTGTAGTTGTATTATTCTATGGTAGATTATCATTCCTGGTGTAAATTTAAACATTGTGGCCATCTAGAAAGACCTTTAATTATAGTTGACACTTAAATCAAAAGTGAGTGGTTGACTATTATATTAAAAAAAAAAATTGCATGGTATTATTTCATATTATATTTTACATATGTTTATATAATATTATCATTTATTAGATAAATGTTATTAAAAAAAGATGTATAATTATATAATGTTAATATTACTCATAATAATGATTTTATCAAAAGGAAAGTGTTAACTATTTTAAATAAGGGTTGTTAGTATATATATATATATATATATATATATATATATATATATATATATATATATATATATATATATATATATATATATATATATATATATATATAATGGAAAAATAGTTGATCCTTTAGAAGAAGATTCACTTTGCTAGGGTTTAATGGTTTGTGTTTTCTTGCATGATTTCTTGACTCACCTTTCCTTAACCACTTATTTTAATGGACATTCTAAGGTTGCAATGAATTAATTGCACTCCACGCAACATCCTTCTAGTAGGCAAGAGTTTTATTTATGGCTTCTCTATGCTACATTGTATATGTTGATGTAGGAGTTGGAGCTAATGGTGCCCAAATGAGCTCAGAAGTTTGTTTTAAAGGTTTAAGATGAGGTAAACCTTTAACCCTCTTCAATTATAGAGGTAAGAATTAATATTGCTTCTATTGAATAATGTTGTAAATGGTATGATATTTTTTCTATTTTTTCTTACTTTTTTGGTCGTATGCCTTCAAATTATTATCAACATAATTGGCTCAACAACCACTTGGAGCCCTAAGTGTCTATATCTCTAGAATCTAGAACCCTACCAAAGGGTTTTTCTTATTTACATTGAAGGAGTCCTCCAAGATATAAATTATCTTTATGAATTCCATTTTTTGGTTCCTTCACAACTAGATTATGATTATATCTACCTTGTCCTATGACTTTAAAGTTTATAAAAAATTTCCCCTTCATATCCCTATCATTTTTGATCTTCCTGATTTTCTAGTTCACCTTTGGTATTTCATACCATAAATAGTCTCCTCCTTAGGGCATTTTAATATGATTGAGCTAAATATGTGGTTTTATCCCCCACTAACAAGAATGTTTATGAATAGGTAGATCTCTCCAAGGAATTGAAAGAGTTTATATAAATCCAAGTTGGGGAGACCCAATGATTGTAAAAGGTTGTTTACTTCAACCTTTCCAACACTTTTTTCTATTATTAGGATAAAAAACAATGCATCAAATATTATCCTTGTGTGGCTCATCCCAATCCTCCTCAACTAACTCATTATACTAAGAATCCCAAACTAATAGACTAAGATGATTATTAGACCATAGTTCCCACTAAAAGGTTGTTGATCCTTAAGCCAAAATGCCCACCCTAGTTGCCACCTTAGTATGATTCTTCTTCAGCTATCAAACACTCTTAGAGTAATTCCTTGACATCCCTTGCCATCCCATTTCTTTCCCACCCACATTATTTCTATGATTTATGAGAATACTAGAATACGCATGGCTGAGGTTCTCTCAGCTAGTAACTTATTTTCTCATTGATATCACATCCCATAACACAAGGGTCTAGACTCTCCTCATGAAGAACACAAAGCTAAACATCACTTCTTTATGGCTAGTGGAAATTCACATCTTCAATAGAATAATAGCTTGGTGTCAACGGAAAATTTTTAGGACAAATAAGGGGATCTTTCGATGGATGAGCCTTCATCATGAATGTGTTATCATGAAAAGTTAGGGGTCTTATAGAGTCTACCCACAAATTTTGTATGTGTGATAATTGTCAGCATATTGGATTTCTACATATTATAAATTTGTATGAAGTTAAAGTGTATATATTTCTTATTCAAACATCTTTGTGAATAATTTGGCATGACGCCACCCGTTTCACCGTATTACATAAGGAGGGACATGGTGGCACTTATATTTTAGTTTCTCGTAAGGTTTCCCCCAATATTATTATCATAGGGGAGGACCATTCACATCACACAATCTAGATTATTCTTAACATTGATGATAATCTATTAGGCATTATAAGCTTATATGTGCCTAATGATGGCCTTCATCACTCCCTACTTTAGAAATTTTTAGCTGATGGGATACCTGCTACCACATGGCTAGTGTATGGAGATTTCAATATGATTGAACACTCCCAAGATAAGGATGGGTCCCTCCACATGCATTGGTGTTTTGGTGAACATGAGACTTGGTATTATTTCAAAAATAAATGGGGTATGGCTGAGCCACTCCTCCACTAGTGAAAACGTAACCTGACGTATTGGTTTACGTGGTCCATCTATTGATTTAGGAATCAATGCATGCTCGAATGAATCCATTACTTTATGTTGTCAAAGAAATATATTTATTCATTTTCGAGTATTGATGGACATGCTATCACCATTAATTTTGGTATTATTTTTCTATACCACTCCCCTATTTAATATAATGTGGAATGTACTTTTGTATAGTACAATGTGCCATATAATCAATTTATCCTTAATACTTCCATGTTAAGTTAGGCTTCCATGATTTGACTTATTGTCTAGATACGTAACCTTAAATTCTGTCCTTAATGCATTACCAGGTGGATTGAGTGGTGGAATGAATCCATTATACACAATACCTCCTTCCATAATGGAAAACATGTTGCTTGGATAAAAAAGAATTCATAAGAGGCCATGCTCAATGACTTTCAATGGATCTATGTATCACTCAAGTTTGATATTTTTAATGTGTATTTGTATTGGTGAAAAAGCTTACAATTGTTTTTTGACACACTAAAATATAATCAAGGTCATAGGCAAATTGAATTCATTCAAGTGTTTTAATCCCATATAACCTCTCAATATAATATCTCTTTGACATTCCTCCAACACTATGAGATGGTGTTTCAAGCTCAAACTTTCATAACTAAACGTACCTAGGTGCTTCAAAAATGACCCAATATGGTGCATCGTAAGATCAAGCCTTCTAATAAATGGTATTTTGATTCCCTAGTCACCTTACATAATCTCACAAAGGCTCTACATTACATGATCAATGATAAATCCCATAGCCTTAATACCTTCCAATGTGGATTTTAAAAAGTCACCAAGGAGTTTACCAGACTTGATTTACTACAAAGACACAAAGAAGCCTTGCAAAATCGATCTCTTTGACCCAAAATCAATAAAGTTAGTAAAAAATTCATTCCTAATACTGAAGATCCTTAGTTACTTATTTGTTGGAGTCTGATAAACTTTGCTCAATGTTTCTTACAATATTCTTGCTAAATCCTTTTCCATCTACATTTGGCTCATTTTACATGCCATTGTTAGACTAAACAAGACATGATTTTTTAAAGGGTATTATATTTTGGATAATCTTATCACAGTCTAGGAAGGCATGTCTTTGAAATTTTCCTATATATAGATAATCAATTTTATTAAATTATACTTTTAAAAATATTATGATAAGATTGAGTGGCAATTTATTCTTTCCATGTTCAAAGCTCCTGATTTTGATCCCTACTTCAATTATGTGGTCTAGACATTATTTCATGATTCCTCAATGTGCCTCATTATTAATGGGTATGAAAATGAGTGGATTGAGATTCAACATTCTATTATCTAAGGTTTTCCCATTGATTTGGTGCTTTATGTGTTATCTATTGAAGCCATGGGTTATTTCATAGTTTTTAGAGCTTTAAAAGGGGTTGTTTGGTGCATTGGTTTGCCTGACCATACCTCCTAGATCAACAATGGGAACTTCACAAATGACACCTTCCTCACATTCGAAGAATAAGAGGTCACCTTTAATGAACTATCCAATGCCATGACATTTTTTATCTAGTTTTTAGTTTTACCCTACAATGGAAGAAAACTCAGTATTTTCGTCAAAGCATGATGTTTATGCTTGAGTGGTTTTGTAAGTATAATTGGAAATGGATTGTTCAAGGGGAATAATTCAATTTTTTAGGTTTCCCATTCACTTTTGATATTTATCTAGCTAAGCCTTGGTAGTATGTCCTACACGTGATCATATAAATGATTGAATATTAGATCATTAAGCACATATATCTAGCTTATAGGTTCTAGATTTGTACCAAGATCCTAGTCACTACTCATATCTACTATTCCTCTTGTTAGGATCTTTGTAGGGCCTTTTATGATGTTGTAGCCAAAATCCTCAGAGATTTCCTCTAAGCCAATTCTAATTGTGATGGGGTTATTCATCTAGTAGCCTACGATATTTGTTTCCTCCTTCATGATAAAGGTCACATGGGTATCATTGAACCAATCAACAAAGTATGGCCCTATGTGTTAAATGGGTTCTTTAGGTTATTGAGGGCAATGAATCTTGTAAAATTATGCTAAGACATTATATATCCATAGGCTCTTCCTATGGAAAAACTAGTCTGCAAAATATTTGCTTTTAATTCCTTGTCATTACTATTGTTATTATTAAGATTGCTAGTTCTTTTGTGGTAAAAATCAGTTGGAATGATTTTAAAACCATCAAACCCCACATAAATTATGTGGGGGATGGTTTTTGCATAACATTATCTTTTAATGACCATAAATTATGGTGCTCCCCTATTATTACAAGTTCTTCCATTCCCTTGGCTGAATAGCTTGGTATTAAAGCTTTTTGATTATTCTTAAAAGGGATTCACACTATTCAAGATTTGGTTACCTCCATATATTAGATTCCATGGCTTGAACTAAAAATTAAATTTTAGTTAACAATGTCAACTTCAATTTTATTCTTCACATTCAAGAGTTGCTATCTGATGTTTTATTCCATTAATTTGGCATACATACTCCTAGGGTTTGCTGGAAAGACTGGAGGTAGAATTGCAATAAGTATATCAAGAGATACTCTTCTAGGATTCTTTAATAGGTGATGAGTCCATTTTCTTTATATAAGCTCAACATGAGTTGGAGCCTCCATTCCTCTCTTAAGACTTGGCTCGCCCATCTAGATAGTGTGTGGCACCCTACCCTGGAGCCCAAGCTGGCTCATTTTTATCGCTTTTGATTTATCAAGGGTTTTCCATCAATGAGAGGTTCTTCCACCTCAGTATTCCCCAACCATTATGTCTAACTTGTAAGCTCTAGAAACCTTTAAACATATGTTTTGGTTTTTTAAAAAGGTCCAACCTGTGTGATGTTGGATTTACTTGATATTTCAGCCTTATCAGCGTAATCCTTTTTCTTGGAGACAGGCACTCTATAATGTTTATTCTAATAAGCTTTCCTCTATTGCCTTTATCTATAAATTTTTGCATGCTATTATTCTCTTTCAACTATGTAAATACATGAAAATTGTTATTTTTAATCATGAGACTTGTGAAATTTCATTTCCCATTAATGACAAGGTTGTTATTATTATTTAGATTTATTTGTATATTCAATCCCAAGTGGAAAAGATGGATTTTGACCTCCACCACTTATAGAAGCTGCTTGACCACTAGGGGAGTGCCCCTTGCACAATGAGTAGGGTTCCGCTTAATGCCTTGCCCCACAATCCACCTCCTCCTCCTCCCTAGAGGCATTAAATTAAAAGTCATTCAACAAGTAGGTGCCACCTTTCTCCTTGCCCTCCAATAAGGGGTGGCTAGAGTTCTCATGACAGTTCTAATGTTGGTCCTTCTTAGCAGCGTCCGACAAGCACTATTGTTCTTGCACAATTGACTAATAGTTGGCATATCAGTATTCATGATGAAGTCCTAGATGGATAGAATGTTGCAGAGATTCTCGAGGTAGAGTTTCTTGTTTGATTGGTGATTTTCTAGAATGATCTTTCCCCTCCCACTCCTAAGGTGGAAGCCTATGCGTAAAAATATTTTATTTAGGTATTTGTAGTTTTTTAGACCATATATTAACCGACTAATTTTATTATTTTGAACCTAAATTATTCCTGTCATAAAAAATTTGAGCCATGATGTATCCAACAACTTTACTCTATAACCTTATGTAATTATATATTTTTGTTTTATTATAACATAAAGCATTCTCATAATAATAAAAGTCAAATAATAATTATATATAATGATATTAATATATAATATAATAAAAAATAATTATAAAAAGTTATTTTATATATATATATATAGAGAGAGAGAGAGAGAGAGTCTCTCTCGGAGGGTGCGCATATTAATAATTAAAACATAGATACAATGCGTATCGTTACCTTGGGGGGGGGGGTCGGTTGAGAGGCCGGGGCGCGATGGTTAATACACGATTGACTTTGTTGTATCGTACCAAAATCTGACAAAAATATTTAATTTTGATTCTATTAATCCATGGCTCACTTTGTTTTCTGTCATACCAAAATATTTCAGACATTTAATATTACGTTGTTTTTTACGTTCTGGTTGGATTGAATATTTTTTTTTCAAAAAAGTTTCTTTTGTTCTTTTAAATTTAGAGAAAATGTTTAACAATTGTTCGAATTTTTTTGTGGGTTGATTTTTGTTTCAAAATATAATAAGGTTTGCTATTCAAATGACTTTTTTTTATTTTTTTTAAATAAATTTTGTATCTAACTTTAATTTATTGATTAATTTAATTTTGTCAATTATTTTGATTACTTTTTTTTTAAGGACATTTAGATTTTAAATAATTAATATTAATATATTGTAATTATAATTTATTATAATAACTTCAAAATTATTTATAAACAAATAAAAAGATAAATATTAATTTATTTATAATTATTTAAATTATATTTTTCTAAATATTTTAAATATATCATCGAAGTCTAATAACTTATTATAGGTTTATGATTTAAACTGACATAAATAATTAATTAACTATCATGTTATGTGTAACCAAAAAACATATATAACTAGATAAATTTTACTTATAATTTTTCATTTTTTAAATTATAATAATACTTTTTCAAATTAAAAATAAATAATTTTCTTTTAAATTTTATTAAAAATACATATATAGATGTTTTTAAGTACAAACTCATTCTAGGATCATTAAATAGATCTTTAAATTGAAAAGTACAGACATTTCATAATCATTCTCTTCTAATCATACATAAAACGATGATCTTCTGATGAGCCCAATAATTGTAAATAGAAGAACGAAAATCCTATGTAAGAATTGATATGAATGAAGACTAAATAGCAAATCTAAAACCTAGCAAATAATCGATAGGAAAGGAAAACCAATAGGAATGAAACATGAAATGAAAAGTATAACTATTTTATTCATTGAACCTATTATAGAAGTGGAAATTTAAAAACCAATAACTACTGAAAATCAACACTGGAGACAATCTGATGACCTTACAGCACTTCACACTTTATTAATCCTTAAAACATGAACCGAAAAACATATATTCTGACGGAGTCCACAACTTAGATAAATTGGATAATATTTTAATAGTCTTCTTCTGATATTACAGACAGATGCTGAAATTCCATTGGATTCACACAGAAAACAAATAACAATCATTCCTTATATTTGGACGCCCAGCATCATTTGTAAAATGATTAACAGTCAGAATATTATGATAGGATCAAATTTTATCTTCTTTCTTTATCCAGGCGCACTATTACATAAACAGCACAAGGATATTTAACACACTAGTGTGAAACCGGCTGCATACTTATATATTCATATACTGAATGCAACGTTAACCAAAGTAGAACTTATATGGTATGTCACTTTTATTTGCAAGGCGTTGAATGCGTCCCAGCAAGGTTACACGACCCAGTCAGAAATTTTAAACGGCCCAGCAACATTTTATACACATAAAGGCGTATATGGAAGCGGCCCAGCAACGGTTTTTTTCAACATTCAAGCCATCATTATCACGGTCTTCCTAGTGACCCAGCGACAGTTTATGCACTTACAGATGTATCACACAAACAGGCCGCCAATGATCTTTCACAAACAATTTTAACACACACTTTTATTAATCAAACAGGCAGTTATACATCATTATTTTATCTGTCGATCCTCTTCTCCTGCTCCCCTTCCTTTCATTACCAACCATTCAACGCCTTGGCGCCCAGCACAAAGTGTATGCAGTTTATAAATTGTAAAAATAAACAATAGAACTACCATCCGCATTTAATACGCCCAACAGAATTTGAATAGAGCGCCCAGCATTGTTTTAAGACAAATACATATAAATAAAATGTTCCAGAATAAAAACGCCCAACAGAAAATGTTCGAACAAATTAGAATGGCCAACAATGTTCAAATCAGGAGACTTACGTTTCAATTCCTCTGCCAAGTCTGCAAATCTGCCTCCTTTGCGTCCCCCCTGCTCTCTTCTCTTTTTTTCTCTTTTTAACTCCTTCCCCTGTTTTTTTTTTTTTCACAAAAATCTTCTATTCTTTTTTTAACACACAAAAACCTTCGAATGCAAACAAAAGCTCTTAACAAATTATTCCATCCTGGGCTGGGCGCAACAATCTGCCCAAACTGCACTCAAACAAACTCCCAAGATAAGGAGATTCTAACTAAACTACAGGCTTAAAACAATATTAAGATTAAAATAAGTTTTCAAAAAATGCAAAAGTAAAAAGGAGGGAAAACAAAGCAATTTAATTCTTCAATTGATGCTCCTGCATCATTCTTCCAACCAGCAGAAGAGGTGTTCTTCACTTGTTGTTCTTCTGCATCACTTCGTCTATACTTGTGCCCATCTTAAGGATATCATCTGCAGTCAACCATGTTGCATCTTCAGCTGGTAGATTCTTCCACTTAGTGAGATACTGGAAGTATTCTTTGTTTCTTGTCTTTTTAACTATTTTCTTTTCTAAAATACTCTCAATTTCTTTTGGCACTTCCTTTGGTAGTTGTTGTTCCCATTGGATAACTTTATCCACTTCTGTTTCAGTTTCTTGGTCTGGTTGTTCTTCATCCTTGTATGGATATAAATCTGCAATATTAAAAATTTGAGAGATTCCAATCCCCTTTGGCAATTCTATTTCATATGCATTATTTGAAAACTTCCTTATTACTTTGCATGGTCCTATTTTCTTTACCTTCAACTTGTTATATTCTTTCTTTGGAAACCTCTCTTTTCTGAGATGAGCAAGAACAAGGTCCCCTATATTGAAACTGACCTCTCTTCTTTTTTGATCTGCCCTTAGCTTGTATTTGATGGTATTTTCTTCAAGTTTCTTCTTTACCTGTTCATGCAAATTTTGCATAGCATTGGCAAATTCTTCCGCATCAGCACTTCTTGTCTCCATGTTGCTTAAATTTCTTAACTCATACACGCCTCTTGGATGCATTCCATACATAATTTGAAACGGGCTCAATCCTGTACTTCTATTAGGAGAATCATTATAGGCAAATTCAGCTTGTGCAAGTGCAAGATCCCATTGTTTCGGATGCATACTTACCAGGCTTCTCAAGATGTTGCCCAAGCTCCTATTGACAACCTCTGTTTGGCCATCCGTTTGAGGATGATAGGCTGAACTGAAACTTAGCTGTGTTCCCAATTTCTTCCATAAGGTTCTCCAAAAATGTCCAACAAATTTGGTGTCCCTGTCAGAAATAATACTTCTAGGCAATCCATGCAATCTAACAATATCCTGGAAGAATAGATTAGCTATGTGAGTAGCATCGCTTGTTTTGAAACATGGAATAAAGTGAGCCATCTTTGAAAACCTATCTACCACAACAAATATGGAATCATGGCCTTTTTGAGTTCTTGGCAAACCAAGTACAAAATCCATGCTTATTGAATCCCAAGGCCTATTTGGAATGGGTAGTGGCTGGTACAAACCTGTGTTTTGACTGCTTCCCTTGGCATATTGGCATATTTTACATCTTTCAACAAATTTCTTAACATCATTACTCATACCTGGCCAATAGTAGTGAGCACTCAATTGTGCTAATGTCTTGTTCTGCCCAAAATGTCCTGATAAGCTGCCACTATGTTTTTCCTTCAACAAATTTTCCCTCATAGAACTCTTGGGAATGCAAAGCTGGCTGCCTCTGAACAGCAAACCCTCTTGGACCATGAAATCTATCCAGGGACTTCTTTCAACTCTTACCGGATTCATGCAAGCTTCATATGGTTCTTTAAAGTCTGGATCTCCCTTATATAGTTTCTTCAAATCTTCAAATCCCATAATACTTACTTGAGACTCTTGTATGATCAGATTTCTCCTGC
This sequence comes from Torreya grandis, assembly GCA_037957365.1. Classification (NCBI taxonomy): domain Eukaryota; kingdom Viridiplantae; phylum Streptophyta; class Pinopsida; order Cupressales; family Taxaceae; genus Torreya; species Torreya grandis. The sequence goes on from JARHVA010005711.1 coordinate 943,133, forward strand.
TTAAGGCATCTGCAACCTTGTTAGATTGTCCTTTCTTATGCTTAATAGTGAATGTGAAACTTTGTAAAAATTCAATCCATTTGACATGCTTTTGATTCAACTTATCCTGATTACTAATGAACTGTAAAGCATAATTGTCGGTGAACAAAACAAATTCTTTAGGCAAAAGATAGTGCCTCCACTTCTTCAAAGCTTGTACAAGAGCATAGAACTCTTGATCATAAGCTGAATATTTCTTCTTAGCATCACTTAACTTCTCACTAAAGTATGCTATAGGCTTCCCATCTTGACTTAAAACAGCACCTATTGCAATTCCACTAGCATCACATTCTACTTGAAAAAGCTTATTAAAATCAGGCAAGGTCAAGATTGGCTCTTCAGTTACCTTTTTTTTTAACAATCTAAAACTCTTATCAGCAGCCTCAGTCCAACAAAAACTTCTTTTATCACCCTTGATTGTATCTATCATTGGAGCAACAATTCCACTAAAATTTCTTATGAATTTCCTATAGAAGCTAGCCAAACCGTGAAAGCTTCTTACCTCATATGTGCTCCTGGGTGTAGGCCATTCAAGTATGGATTTAATCTTTTCCTTATCCATCTTCAATTCCTCTTTAGAAATCACAAATCCCAAATATATCAACTCTGTTTTCAGAAAACTGCACTTTTTGACATTTATTAGCAACTTCTCCTTATGTAATTTACTCAACACCATTCTCAAATGTTTCAAATGTTCTTCTTTAGTTTGACTAAACACCAAAATATCATCCAAATATACTATCACAAACTTACCAGTGAACTCCTTCAGTACTTCATTCATTAGCCTCATGAAGGTGCTTGGTGCATTGGTTAGTCCAAATGGCATAACTAACCACTCATAGAGTCCATCATTAGTCTTGAAGGCTGTTTTCCATTCATCCCCTTCTCTTATCCTAATCTGATGGTAACCACTTTTCAAATCTATCTTAGAGAAATATGTAGCTCCACTTAAACAATCAAGTAAATCATCAATTCTTGGCAATGGAAATCTATACCTGATAGTAATCTTGTTGATTGCTCTGGAGTCTGTACACATTCTCCAACTCCCATCTTTCTTAGGACTCAACACTGTAGGGACAGCACAAGGGCTTAAACTCTCTCTTACCAATCCTTTGTCTAATAATTCTTGAACTTGATGTTTGATTTCTTCATTCTCCTTTGGTGTCAACCTGTAGGCAGCCTTGTTTGGTAGATTTGCTCCTGGAATCAAGTCTATGTGATGACTAATACTTCTCAATGGTGGTAACTCATCAGGTAAATCATCTACCACAATGTCAATGTATTCATTCAACATATCTTGAATCTCTAGTGGCAAATCAATCAACTTAGTACTAGTGACTACATTCTTTGGCTTACCAATTACAGCAAAGTTTACCTCTTCTTTCTTCATTTGATGTAGAAACTCTTTGCCACTTACTATCAAAACTTTAGAATTCTGTCCAACAACAGCAGTAGCCTCTTCTTTCAATGATGTAAGTGTATGCTTGATCCCATCCTTTTCAAACATGTATGTATTCTGCCTTCCATCATGTATGGCCTTCCTGTCAAATTGCCAAGGCCTTCCAAGCAAGATATGACATACATCCATGGGCATAACATCACATAAAATCTGATCCTTATATGTTCCTATCTAAATATCTACTTTGCATTGTTCACTTACCAGAAGTTTATGTCCTTTTTGTAGCCAAGAGACTTGATAAGGTGTAGGATGTACCTCTTTCTTCAAGCCTAGTTTCTCCACCATCTCAGTTGACACAAGATTGTCAGTACTTCCGCTGTCAATAATGACCTTACAGCATTTCCCTTTACTCTTACATGTGGTTCTAAATAAAGTTTTTCTTTGAGGTGGTTCTACAACTTCTTTATTTGGCTTTAATAAAATTCTTTTCATCAAAAGAGACTCACCTTCTTCTGGAGTATCTTCATAAGCTGCTGTAACTTATGCATCTTGTTTTTCACCTTCCATCACATGTACACTTCTCTCATGGCTGGTAGAAGGGTTCTCTGTACACTCATATGCCCTATGCCCTGCATACTTGTTGCATTTAAAGCATTTGCCCATGAATCTTCCTCTTCCTCTCTGATATCCTTGGTATGGTCTTCTTCCTCTTGGTGTATAGCTGCCTCTTGAACTTTGTGAGCTGCTGGCCTCTTCATGAGATGTTTGCAGCTGTCTTCTACCTCCCTGAAATCCTTTACCTCTGTTGAACCTGCCCCTTCCTCTTGAGAAGGATGTTTGTTTCCTTGCAATCTTCTCCTCAGCTTTCAAGGCAAATTGATATGCCTCCTCAACTGTCTTAGGAATGAGAAGACTAATTTCATCTTGAATGGAAAATTTCAAGCCATTGGTGTATCTGGCTACCTTTTCTGTGTCATCCTCAATGTGACCTGATCTTATAGTCAACCTATAAAATTCTTCAGTGTATTCTTTCACAGACAATTCTTTTTGCTTCAAATTTTGTAATTGCTTAAAAAGATTTGCTTGATAATCTTTAGGCATAAACTTACCTTTCATTTTTGCTACCATTCTGTCCCAGCTTCTGATCTTTGGCTTCCCTTTTCTTCTCCTTTCTTCTTGCACTCCATCCCACCACAGGGATGCATGTTTCTTTAGCCTTGTCATGGCATATTTGACTTTCTTTTCATCTTCTTCAATCCCTTCATACTCAAAATATTTATCTAATGCATTAATCCAATCAATTAATTCTTCAACATTCAAATTACCTTCATACATTGGAACCTCCATTTTTGGCTTGGTGTTCACCTTCATAATGGCTTTGATCAGCCTCTCCTCAGCGGTTTCTTCTTCCACCACCAATTCATCTTCTGGTGGCTCCTCTTCTCTGTCACTGACTTCACCCATGTCAGTACCTCTTCTTTGAGCCATCTCCAGGTCTTGCAGCCTAGCTGTCAGGTTCCTAATCTCTTCTGCCAATGCGACCTGTCCTCCAGGTCTCCTTCCTCCAGCTCTACCTCTGTTTCTGATTCTCATGGCCATCTTTGTTTTCTGTCCACAAATCTGGTTCTGCTTCTCTTTGGCCTGGATCACAGGCTCTGATACCAAAATTGATGACCTTACAGCACTTCACACTTTATTAATCCTTAAAACATGAACCGAAAAACATATATTCTGACGGAGTCCACAACTTAGATAAATTGGATAATATTTTAATAGTCTTCTTCTGATATTACAGACAGATGCTGAAATTCCATTGGATTCACACAGAAAACAAATAACAATCATTCCTTATATTTGGACGCCCAGCATCATTTGTAAAATGATTAACAGTCAGAATATTATGATAGGATCAAATTTTATCTTCTTTCTTTATCCAGGCGCACTATTACATAAACAGCACAAGGATATTTAACACACTAGTGTGAAACCGGCTGCATACTTATATATTCATATACTGAATGCAACGTTTACCAAAGTAGAACTTATATGGTATGTCACTTTTATTTGCAAGGCGTTGAATGCGTCCCAGCAAGGTTACACGACCCAGTCAGAAATTTTAAACGGCCCATCAACATTTTATACACATAAAGGCGTATATGGAAGCGGCCCAGCAACGGTTTTTTTCAACATTCAAGCCATCATTATCACGGTCTTCCTAGTGACCCAGCGACAGTTTATGCACTTACAGATGTATCACACAAACAGGCCGCCAATGATCTTTCACAAACAATTTTAACACACACTTTTATTAATCAAACAGGCAGTTATACATCATTATTTTATCTGTCGATCCTCTTCTCCTGCTCCCCTTCCTTTCATTACCAACCATTCAACGCCTTGGCGCCCAGCACAAAGTGTATGCAGTTTATAAATTGTAAAAATAAACAATAGAACTACCATCCGCATTTAATACGCCCAACAGAATTTGAATAGAGCGCCCAGCATTGTTTTAAGACAAATACATATAAATAAAATGTTCCAGAATAAAAACGCCCAACAGAAAATGTTCGAACAAATTAGAATGGCCAACAATGTTCAAATCAGGAGACTTACGTTTCAATTCCTCTGCCAAGTCTGCAAATCTGCCTCCTTTGCGTCCCCCCTGCTCTCTTCTCTTTTTTTCTCTTTTTAACTCCTTCCCCTGTTTTTTTTTTTCCACAAAAATCTTCTATTCTTTTTTTAACACACAAAAACCTTCGAATGCAAACAAAAGCTCTTAACAAATTATTCCATCCTGGGCTGGGCGCAACAATCTGCCCAAACTGCACTCAAACAAACTCCCAAGATAAGGAGATTCTAACTAAACTACAGGCTTAAAACAATATTAAGATTAAAATAAGTTTTCAAAAAATGCAAAAGTAAAAAGGAGGGAAAACAAAGCAATTTAATTCTTCAATTGATGCTCCTGCATCACAATCGATGTGGATACCAGTCAAGGACCCTCGACTGAAGCGAATGCTAGTGGATATTGATGCGTGTTGGCATACTGGAAAGATATGGAGCCGCCTGCCTTTAACGGCTGCCCATCGCTTACCAAACAGTAGTTATATTTCAAGCGATTGATTATTTTGGGAATTATCATTAGAGCTGCGCTGAACCTTCCGCACGTGAGGTGGATATCACGTATTGGACAGCCTGTAACGCATACATTCAGGGATGTAAAGTGTATGTGGGTATGCCGTTGTGCTTCTGAGTGGCGGCCCCTCGATACACTTCTATGTCTTCTTTCCAGCAGGCTTCCCCTGTTCGCTCTGATCCAGCTGCACATATAAGGAAAGCCAAACATTATCAAATCTACTATATGCCTATTTGTGATTAATGCAATTCCACCTACCGACATCCAAGAGCCTGCGATATATAAAGCTTGATTTCATACTGTCACTTGTCAGATTCGATGCTCCAACCGTGTATGAATTTTTATTACAAACGCATAATATTTCATTGTTGGCAACCCCGCATCTATTTATCTAAGATAATACGAATGCATAACTGCCCAAGTTCAATTGTTTGATGATAATATTCGCTAAATATTTGTTAAAAGGTTAACGAAAGTTTAATTACAGATGCGAAGAGGTGAAAATAACGAGTTAAGACCTTAGAGGTAGTTGAAGAACATGAAGACTGCGAAGATCGCAAGGGCTTTGATTAAGTAAATGCTGTATCGATTTGTGGATGACGAAAACATTTCCATTGTGGCCATCAGCAATTGAAGGATGAAAATATTTAATACTAGCAATTGCCCCGAAGGTGCAAAGAAAGCCGGAGGAATTTTATGTTTTTGTTTTTAGATTGTATCTAGTATGTATTAATATATAATATATCAAATATATAAGTATTCTCTGATATAATATATAAATCGTATAAACAGTAATAACCGTATAAATGTTGAGTTGTTCACATAATTTTTGTTGAGGTTTTTAAATATGATCTAGCATCAATTTCGTCATTGTTAGTTAGTTAATCAAAAACATTACAAAGAAAAAATTATTAAGTATTTCCATTTGACAAGAAATAAGCATTTAAATTATGAAAATCTATGTAACAAGAATTAACAATCCTTGCAATTAGCAAAAATTTAATTCCAAACTAATATTAAACACAAAGATGTAGCCACAGTCATTGTACAGCACAAATCATAAAAATGATTGGAAGTTATGCTATTACTAATAGTTGCCCGAAAGGTGCATGTTACGCTGGAAGGAATGAGTGCTTTCTTTTCATTTATGGTCAATATGGATATTTGTTTAATTAATGCCATTTCATCTTAATATATTAAGGGAAATGGGGTTATCTATGTTGTACATAGGATTAGGTTGATTAAAATTGAATTTCTAATCATAATAACTACTTGTGATAGGGTCTGATAGATCACCAATTTGGTTAGAGAATGTAAATTTGAGATGGATGAGATAAGTGATGTCCCAATCGTGTTTCATGGTCTCTGAAGAGTTATCCAAGTTGCTGGTGTGGATGTACATCAGAAAATAATAGAAAGGGGATTGCATGTTATGGACACTACACTCTGCGCAATGCCACATTGAATCTATCCACTCCAAATGAAACATAATAAAATTTAGTAATTATATAAAATAACATACTCTGTAATATATTTTTACTTCCCCACATGGATCTTTCAAATTCATAAAAAACCTCTCATTTTCGATAATCCACCATCCTCATTTATACAAATCATGAGAAAGCATTTAGGCTTGGAATCTAATCACTTCAAAGATGAAAATTATTTTATATTACTTTGGTTAGTAGGAATTTACTTTTTTGTTAGTCGGTTATATATTTATATATGTGTGTTTTATATGTTGGTTCAAACAAAAATGAAACTTATCCGCTTATGCCATTATAGTCTATGACTATCACTCTAAGTTATGCCTCTCGATGTAATAAACTAAATAATTAAAACACATATTTTATTGACATCATTAAAATAAAAAAATAAAAAAAAGAAATACTCAATTTTAAAAAAATTGTTTACAATAATTAATATATCAAATTTGTGTTTATAACCAATGTATCCTAACTAAAGGTTAATGGGATATTGATTAGATCAATAAATATAGACCAAATGTGGTTGTAAAATTCTTAATTAAACAACCCACAACAACATATTAGAAGGATGAAAAAAAACCATCCATGACTGGTCAAAGTGACAGTAAATGTTGTCGTATGTCACCCCTTTTGAGGATTTTAACCTTGCCATTTAATGCCCAAATAGATCCCCCAAAACCATTCATAAAATATACTAGCCAACTAAATGTGGGTCTTCTTCTACCCTTCCCATCAATTCACTATAATGAACAATCAAATCTGCACTAGCCAATGTATAATGAAAGTCATGATAGAATCGAAGAAAGTCAATTTCATGATATAATATAGAAACTCAATGTATTTTAGTAGAGAACTATTTCAAACCGAATATAAAACACAATATTATGAAGTCACACCAAATATATCTATGTTGATGATATATATATGCTGACAACTATTTAGATTGATGATGATGATGATGATGATGATGATGATGATGATGATACATACACCATAAAATTATTCGTAGATGTAGTCATCACCACCATTACCATATCTTCCTACTATCACTTCTTATGCTCCTACAATCTCAGAGTTTCATGTTGTGCCACATGAAGCCCTCTCTATGACTACCTCTTCTACACTGTGCCATTGATCTTTGCCTTCTTAACTGCCATCATGGAATCCTTGTTATCACTAGGTCTAGGGTTCAAACCTCCCAAAGTAGCATTTTCATCCAACAACATTAACATTGTTGTCTTATCAAGTTTTGTTCTTTTCTTTTCTTTAACTCAGCCCAAAAGCAACATCACCACCATTTTTTTATCTCATCTATTTCAGCTCAATCAGAACCACATTCCATTTCAGTCTAGGGTTTTAATGGACTCAGAAAGCCCCTTTACACTTTCAACAGAATATAAATATACATTTATCAACAATAAAGGATATCATGCACTACCAAACGGCTTTGCAGCACCACTTCCTGCAAACCACCACCATTGAAAACCAGGCTATTAATAAGGTAATATGCCATTTTGTCTCTTTGTGAAATGAATATTGGGGTCTTGCCCAACCATATAAGCCTCTGGATTAAATATCAATCTAAAGCACATGCTCACATATTTATAAACAAATCTCTCACACATACAATCATAAAATAAATCTATTAAAGACTTCTTATCATTGCATACAAAGATAGTTTTCCTATTTAGTTTCATGTCTTTCTTCTTATTTCTCTCATGACATTCCTTCTTTACTTTTTATTTTTACCTAATGATTTCAATATATTAATTTATAAGTTATTGTCATTATTTATAAATTATTTCTTACTTCATTTAAAAGGTTCTCAACATATCAAATATGATGGACTATCTTAATATATCAAATCAACTAATAATATTAGTTATTAAAAGAAGATAAATATTAAAGAGGGTTACTAATATTAATGCACATAATAGTAAGTTTATACACCCAACTTTTCCCCTCAAGTTAGACTTCTTATATTAATAAAACCCAAATTTTCTTTTGCATATTTAAAAATATCCCTATCTAATGATTTTATGACAATATGTTCAACTTAATCTCTAGATTTGATAAATTTGACATATATTTCACCATTGTTGACAAGTTTTCTTATTAAATGATAACTTATCTCAATGTACTTCCTCCTTTTATTAAAAATATGATTCTTTGATAATACTATTACAGCATTATTATCATAAAAGATATTTCTTACTCTATCATGCTCTTCATTGATGCAAGAAAAAATAGGTCAACCTTCCAGAGGCCATAACATTTGACCCGTAACTCCGTTTGAGCTCTTCCATGCATAAAAATGACCATATAAAAAAGTTTGATTCTATTGTAAGCCACTCTATTCACTTGAATTTGATTTCAATATTTTTTAGAGGTCAAACACGATCATCTGAGGGTCCAAAATTAATGTTTAATAATTTTTAAAAGAATTTTATATTTTTAAAACCAGACATCAACTTCAGTTGAATTTGGTTACATTAGCTAATTTTAATATTTAGATTATTTTATAAAAAAATTAGAGCCATGCACGATTGCACGTGAAAATTTCTATAAATAGTGATAGGTGAAAATAGATGGTTTTTTTTTTATTTTAGATTTTTTTGAATATTTGCATTGCAAATCTAAATTATGAGTTGAAGATTATTTAATCATGATTTAGGTTTATAATTATTTAAAGCAATCAATAAAAATCAATTCTTAGTATTATTTCAAGATCTTGGCCTACTAGTAATTTTCTTATTATTGATAGTTTTTGGGTTCATTAGTTGGTATCAGAGTAAGTTCGAATTTTGGAGGACTAAAGAATGGTGAGAGGATGAGAAGGTGTTACATAGATAAACTGGAATACACAAGATCTATAGAGATAATTTTAAAAGTTAATTAAGATTATCACCAATTAGTAGAGAAGATAAGGTGGTGATGAGGAAGATATAGATTATGATAAAAAAAATTAGTAAGAAGAATAATAATAAAAGCATCCACCTCAATAGAAGAATTGATGGTTCATAATTTAGAAGGAAGAAATGAAAGAATTAAGGTTGATGTTACAAATTTTAAAGGTAGTTTAAAATCAAAGGAGTTGATAGATTAGGTGAATAGCATAGAGAAATTCTTTGAGTGGAGGACTATGAGAGAAGACAAGAAGGTAAAATTTGTGTGCACAAAATTAAAATGTCATGCAATAATTTGGTGTGATCACTTACAGAAAGAGAGATAAATAAAAGGTAAAGAGAGGATAATTCATGCAAAAAGATGAAGTTGAGGGTGAAATTTCCTCCTATGGATTATTCACAAACCCTATACAAAATATTTCAAACTTTGAGCGAAAAAGATCATAGTATACATGAATATAAAGATGAATTTTATAAGCTTTCCATACAAGTGGAGCTTGATGAAATTAAAGAGTAGATGGATACAAGGTATGTAAATAGTTTACAATTTTCTATTCAAGATGAATTAAGCATACATAGAAAACTTAACATGGAGGAGACTTATCAATTAGCTTTGAAGGCAAAAATAAAAATAAAATAGATAAAATTTTAGAAGAATGTCTCTTGGTCCAAGAAGAGGTGGATCCCATCCAAATAGGGGACAAGGTGGGTTTAATACCACTAGAGGTGGGTCTAATACCAATAGAGGTGAATCATCACATGGTGTATAAAGGCAAGATGAAAATAGATAAGTGTTTCATTACCAACAAAGAGGAAGAGGACTTCAGAGAGGATGAGGTTATGGTTGTGCTAGATGATAGTTTCTAAATCAATGTAGATCTTAAGTCTATAATAGATATAGAGAAGAAGGGAACAAAGCATTTATGTGTCCACACTATCAAGCTCAAGAAAGGAGGTAAGAATATCACCCAGGAGTGAATCTAGTTGAGGCTGAGATAGAAGAGCAAACTACTAAAGTTGCACCAATAGATGTTGGAGAGAATCTCATGATGAGAAGAACCATGATCAATCCAAAGTAGGAATAGGTGCAGAATAAAGTAGGTGGTGATGCATGGTTGCTATGATATCTTTTTTGAACAAGATGTAGTTTGAGTGGAAAGGTATGCAAAGTACTTATAGATGGTGGTAGTTACAAAAATATGGTTTCTAAAGAAGTGATTGAGAAACTAAATTTTCAATGTGAAAAGTATCTTAATCCTTATCATATTTCATGCTTTAAGAAAGGGAATGAAGTTGTAATAGATAAAAATTGTTTAATCAAGTTTTGTTTAGGAAATAATTATAATAATGAAATATGAGGTGATGTTATTATGATGGATGTATGTCATGTGTTATTGACAAGACCATGGCAATTTGACAAGAAAGTAATTTAAGATGGAGAAAAAAATACGTACACTTTTTGAAAAATTGGTACAAGGGTAGTTTTCTTACCTCTTAAAGAGGAAGATAAGATAGAAAGCATGCCCTCTTCTAAAACATTTATCCAAGATAAAATGGTAGCAAATTATTATTATATATTAGTAGTAAAAAATGAAGAAACAAAAATGATGTCAATACCAATAGAAGCAACACATATTGAAAGAGTATGCAGATATTATGTTTGATGAGTTACCAGATGATTGACCACTAAAGAGAGATATTCAACATCACATTTATTTGATTCTAAGATCAGCTTTACCTAATCAATTAGATTAGAGGATTAGTCTAATAGAACATGAAAAATTAAATAAACATGTTATTGAATTGTTAAGAAAGAAGGTGATAAGGAAGAGTATGATTCCATGTGCTACACTATCTTTGCTAACTCCAAAGAAAAATAGAGGATGGAGAATGTGTGTGGATAGTAGATCAATTAAAAAAATTACAATAAAGTATATGTTTCTTATACCTTATTTAGATTATATGTTGGACATGTTTGAAGGAGTAAAATATTTAACTAAGATTGATCTAAGGAGTGGTGATTATAATATTTGAACTCATGAAGGAGATGAGGAGAAAATTGCATTCAATATTGAGGATGGCTTATATGAGTGGATGGTGATGTCATTCAGATTATCCAATACCCCTAGCATATGTATGAGGGTGATAAATACAGTGCTATGATAATATATTGGTAAGTTTGTAGTTGTTTATTTTGATAATATTTTAGTACTTAGTAAGAATAAAGAAGAACACTTACAACATTTGAGAATGGTAATGAATTTTGTTAGAAAAGAGAAGTATGCAAATTTGAAAAAGTATAGGTTTATGTAGAACAATTTGGTATTTTTGGGATTTGTAGTTTCAGTAGATGATATGAAAATGGATGAAGAAAAGATAAAGGCAATTGTTGAGTGGCCTATTCAAAAAGGCATTACAGATATAAGAAGTTTTCATGGCTTAGCAAATTTTTATAGAAAATTTATTTAAAATTTTAGGAGTATTGTGGCACTAATAACAGATTGCATGAGAAGGAAAGAATTTGCATGGATTCGAGAAGCCATAATTTTTTTTTTTAAATTTTGAAGAAAAAGATTATAGAAAGACCAATTTTAGCAATACCAAGTTTTAATAAAGTGTTTGAGGTTGTTTGTGATGCTTCATTTATGTGAATTTATGCTATGTTTAGTTAAGAGGGAAAGCCAATATCATATTTCAATGATAAATTGAATGAGGTAAGAAGAAATTATTCTACTTATAATGTTGAACTTTATGCAATTTTACAAGCATTAATACATTAAAGGCATTACCTGGTGCCTAAAGATTTTATACTATTTATAGATAATGAAGCGTTGAAATATGTGAATAAACAAAAGAAGTTGAATAGTATGCATGCAAAGTGGGTTTATTTCTTTTAGGGGTTTATTTTTGTTTTGAAGCATAAATTAGGTAGCTGATGCATTGAGTATGAGGGTAGCATTATTAACTACTATGGTATGTGAAGTAGTTGGATTTGAAGCCATTAAATAATTATATGATATTGATCCATATTTTATCAAGGTAGTTGAGAAGTGTAAGAATCCATTAACAGGAGGGATATATACTATTCATGATGAGTATCTTATGTAAGAAGGCTCTCTCTTAAAAGAGAAATAATTGTGAATTTTAGTTGGGTCTTTACAAGATAATATAATAATAAAATTACATAGTGGTTGTTTGATTGGACATTTTGATAAGATAAAAATAATAGCTTTGGTGGAGAAAAGGTATTTTTGGCCAAAGATGAATAGATATATGATCAAGTATGTTTCAAGGTGCAAAATATGTCAGGTAGCTAAAGGGCATACACAAAACAATGGATTATATATGTCATTACTAGTTTCAAGAGGACCATGGACAAATTTAAGTATGGATATTATGTTGGGATTAGCAAACACACATGGAGGTAATGATTCAATTTTTATTATTATAAATATTTTTTTTTAAAATGGTTCATTTCATTACATGTAAGAAAACCAATGATGCCATTAGAATTGCAGAAATATTTTTTAAGGATATTATGAGATTGCATGGTGTTCCAAAAACTATTACTTCAGATAGGGACACAAAATTTTTAAGTCTTTTTTGGATGACTTTGTAGAAGGAGACATGTACTAAGCTACAATTTAGTAGTGCATATCACCCATAAATAGATGGACTAAGAGAAGTTGTGAATAGGAGCTTAGAAAATGTATTGAGTTGCATAGTGGGAGAGAAGCTAAACTAATGGGACTTGACTTTACCACAAGCCGAGTTTACATATAATAGTTCAATGAATAAATTAATAGGAAAGTCACATTTTCAAATTATTTATGGGAGAAATTCTATGGGTATTTTAGATTTAATATAATTTCCAATTACAGATTGAATTAGTGATGATGTAGAAGCATTTGCAGAGCATATGCAACAATTGCAAGGAGTAAGAAGAAAATTATAGGAAAGTAATGAGAAATATAAAATAATAATAGATGTCAGAGGGAGATCCAAGGTATTTGAATAAAGAGAGTTGGTAATATTTTATTTGATAAAATAATTTTTTTCACAAAAGGTACGTACAACAAGTTGAAGTACAAAAAAATTGGACCATGCAAAATTATGAAGAAAATCAATGGCAATACTTATGAGGTGAGTTTACCATAGAATTTTGATATATCTCTAGTATTTAATGTTTTAGATTTATATGAATTCCATTGAGAAGATGGTAAAGATGATGAAGATGAACAGGTAAATTAGGAGCAGAAGGTTCCAAAGAAAAAGAAGGAAAAAAGTGTAGGTTTAGATATGAAGATAGTAGGGATAAGGCAAGAGAATTATAATAGCTATTTGGTGTAATGGGAAGGATTGCAGCAAGAAGACAACACTTAGATTATATAACAAGAGCTAAAAAAGATTGATAAAAATAAATGAAATAAATATAATTAGGCCAACTCGCAAGCGCTGAGTTGTTTTCAACCAGATGAGAATGATGCATAAAAAATAGGCCAACCTTTTGAAGGCCATAACTTTTGACCCATAACTTTGTTTAAGCTCTTCCACGTGCTAAAACGACTGTATCAAAAATCTTGATTCTATCCTAAGCCACTCTATCTTCTTAGATTTGATTATTTTTTTTTTGGAGTCCAAACATGATCATTTAAGGGTCAAAAATTAACATTTAATATTTTTTCAAGAATTTTTTATTTTTAGAAATTGTATATTTTTAGAACTAGATGTCAACATCAGTTGAATTTTGTCACATAGATTAATTTTAGTATTTAAGTTATTTAAAAAATAAATTTAGATCTGCATGCGCTTGCATGTGAAAAGTACTATAAATAGCAGCTACTAAAAATAAACATTTTTTTTAAGATTTTAGATTTTTTCAAATTTTTGCATGTCAACTTCAAATTCTGAGTTGAGAAATATTTAAGCATGGTTTGGGTTTGTAATTATTTCGAACAATCAATACAAATCAATTCTTAGTATTGTTTCAAGATCTTAGCCTATTGATAATTTTCTTGTTCTTGATAGTTTTTAAATTCATTATTCATTTACGTCTGAAAATATTTTTTTATAGCATGTTCATATACTACCTCTAAAATTAACTATAATTTTTTCCTTAAATCAACTTAATTTATGTTTTTGATAATCGAATGAAACCATTCTTTAACAATATAATAATAAAAAACTTTGCTTATTTTTTAATAACAATCATTAAACTTAAATTAATACTTTCATATTAATTTGTATGGTCCAACAAATCTGTCACGGTTGTTCAAATACCAACATCAGATTATGCTCCTGGGATCTATGATTTATAGGCCCACATAAAACTACTTGTCGAACATTTAGCGCAGTGTTGTAATACCATATGCTACCTACCTTTTTTCAGGTTAAAGCTTTCAATTTGATTAAAAAAAATCCCATATGATCATAGTTAAACTGACTTCTCAAATATGATGAAATAGTCAAAATCTCATTACGATATATGATATTAATCGATAGCCATATAAGACTAGTAATTGTGCCGAAAACACAATAAACTTGCCTGTCGATTTCTTCTTCCTCCACGTACCTCGACAATTTTATAGGTAAGATTGCCATCAACATTAATTAAGCGTTCTCAAGCCAATACGGCAGACCAAATCACAACCTTACTAGTTGCGCAATACCATATCCCCTCTTCTTGTTTCTAATGTTGATCACCATCATTTCGCATATTTTATATTTTATTTGAGCCATCGAACACAAGATGTACCATTTCCATGACACATGAAAAATCTTGATTGAGCCCTAAGATCGCGATCGCAAAAAAGCCTTCCAAAAGCCACAACATTGTAAAAGGATGACATTGGACTAAGCAAAATGGAGGGGTTACTCAATGTGGTAACAAGTTATTTTTTGTAGGCCCACAAACAGTCTTGAGGCTTAGGTTAAAATCTTTGATGTTGCGACGTTCTGTCATTCAATGAAGTCGCACACCTTTCGAATTGGGTTTGAGACTTGAATCCACATGGTGACATGCCACTGCATCATAGGCCAACGATTTTCTAAAATGAGTAAGTTTTAGATGAATCCATGAAGTGGCGACTGAACATGTGTTTGACAAGTGGTTCTCAAGGTTGCAAGGTCTCAAGCTTTTCAACAACTTGCTTTCTAAATTACAAGTGTGCAAGTGCACGGAATATCAACACCGGGAACAAAATATCGAATGCCAAATTTGTTACAACAGGCTACGCCATGATACCAAGATAACACTTGGTAGGGTCGGGTGACTACATGAATAAATGTGACTAAGCAAAAATACACGAAAAAGTGCCAAGTGGCACTATGGGCCAAGTCAGACCCCTTGCATTTGAAAAAATGGTGAAAAGGCACAAAGATGAATCGTCAACGCATGTGAAAGTCAAGAAAACAAAATGGTAGGCTATGGAAAAACAGAAAGATCTGCACAATAAGTTATAAATCAGTTGATTAGAAAACTGGCTAAGTACAAATTCTTAAAAAAAGAACACAAAGCCAAATTCATACCGTGACTAGGAAAAAATGCTCGTGACCAAGCTCGACTATGCATGATGGCACATTACCAAGGCATAGATTTGACCCTCCTATGATTGGGTAAGTATAAAGAAGCTAATTTTGATGCGAAACTACTAAGGAAGGGACAATGTCAATGTCAAAGCTATGCGTCTAATCAGAACAAAGGAAAAGCAAGGTTTATTTTGACACCAAGCATTTGGAAAAAACACTTGCAACAAAGAACAAAAACATTGTAAGGCAGGAAACTGAGTCTTTGAGTTTGCATCAAATACGACCTGTCCATTCCCATTCCAAAAGGTAAATAAAATCTAATCTATTATTAAACAATTTAACAACCGAGTATTTGAATGCATGTGCATTAGCTACCATGTATGAATATATAGCTAACTAAACCTACTATCTTTAATTTAGAAAGATACCATTGTTATTTAAGGATAAAGTTGAGTAAAAGTAGAAGATAAAATTCAACTTCCTATCTTCTACTCACTCCATTATTCACAATTAATAAAGATCAATGCATAAATGGAATAATTGTCTATTTTGAAGCCAATATAATTAATTTTATTGTTTCATATAACTCTTAAACACATTAATAATGATTAGATTCAGTGTTTTGACTTTATTAGTTCTAAATTTAATATACATACAAGATGAATTAGATACTAGAACAAATAAAAAATGAACAATCACGTTTTTGCTATTCAAATATTATTATATTAGGTAATCCTTTTTAATGTCATTTATCAACTATCTGAAGTCTGAAACTTTTCTAAATTTATTCAACGTTAAAGAAATGCTAACATATTTAGATATTCATTTATTAATAAACATTATTTTCTATTTTTTATTTTTAAAATATAAACATATGTACTATTTATAATGTAACTTAAAATGTGTATGCCAATCATCACACATTCTAAATCTATAACCACATTAAATTTATACATTATTAAAAACCATGTTCATTTTGTATTATTAACTTCCAAAATGTAGAACTAAGTGTTTCATTTGAAAACGTTATAGTTGTAAAGCTTTATTCTTAAGGATGTAAGGTCCATTAAACAAACAACGCAAGTATAATAAGAAATAGTATATTATTTTTTGTTAACTTATTACCACATTATACTCAAATAGCATAAGGAACAAAAAATCATTGGTATATTTATTTATGTCAGCTTTTTCAGAAAATACAATTATTCTTAAAAAAACATTGCCTACAATATAGTGGAAAACTATGTATATATTAATTTCAAAGGAAATAAATCGTTGATATCTAAATCTGACTCGTGCTACCATTTTAAAGAGAATAAGGCATATTTTAATGCCTTCAGTTAGGTAATGAGATAAAGTTAATTAAGGTTTTCAAACCAATCTAAATCTTGTGGGTGATTATGAATAACCCGACATAAATAGCTCTAGCATATATCAAAATTGATATTTTGATTTAAATTTGACATTATATATTCTTAAAAGTAAATAAAAAGAATTATTTAAGTTTGAACATATTTCTTTATTTATAATAATAATGTGTTAGGATAGTAGAATTCATCATATTCTACTAGTTGTAACATGATTTGTTGTCCTGATTCATCTAATCGTCCACAAAATATTTACACGTATTTCATAAGTTAAAACTTAAGAATCTATTTGACTGAAATGCTCTTAGTATGTTTAAAAACTAATACATTCATTAATGCTCAAAGATTTCTTTCTACTAAATAATATACGTCGCATTTTAAGGACGATCCAATGCATTAAATAATGCTACTAAACATTTCTTTCAACAAATATTTATCTATTTGTTTATTTGTCTATCAATAAGTGTGTGTGTGTGTGTCTATCTATCTATCTATCTATCTATCTATCTATCTATCTATCTATCTATCTATATGTTTGTTTGTTTCTTTTTATATCTATCTATCTATCTATCTATCTATCTATCTATCTATCTATCTATCTATATATCTATCTATCTATCTATCTATCTATCTATATGTTTGTCTATCTATCTATCTATCTATCTATCTATCTATCTATCTATCTATCTATCTATCTATCTATCTATCTATATATTTATCTATTTCTCTATCTATGTGTCAGTGTATCTATGTATGTATGTATCTATATATCTGTGCATCTATATATCTATATATTTATTTGATAGTTTGTCTATCTATCTATCTATCTATCTATCTATCTATCTATCTATCTATCTATCTATCTCTCTGTCTGTCTATCTATTTATCTATCTTTCTATCTATCTATCTGTCTATCTGTCCATATGTCTATTTGTCCATCTATTTTTCCATCCATCCATCCATCCATCTGTCTCTATCTATCTATCTATCTATCTATCTATCTATCTATCTATTATTTTATATGTTACAATAGAGAAATCTATTGTGAGGTCTTATTATGGAGTCTTTTCCTCCTTTATTCAATGTGATCCTTGTTAAAAAGTTCAATCTAATCTAATATTTTAACATATTATTTACACCTTTCTTTGAGCGAAGTATTTCTTGACTAGTATTTTATATACATGTGTTTCCTTAATATTTTATCAAGTGTCCTTAAGATCATTTACTACACGAAGTGATTCCACCATTTACAATAAATCTAAAATTTTATTTCCTATTTTCCCTTGACTGCAAGATTGCTAGTAGTTGGATTTTGTTCTGATCTTGATATTTTAAAAAGTAATTAGGACAACATTCATTTATTTTTTTGGTGTTAATACTTATTTTGGAAGTTTTTTACACATAAATATTCATTTGTTCATTCTATGTCTTGTCTACATTTACTTTTTTGTTGTTGAGAAAATACGTTCATTCTGGTCATTTTATTCATATTAATTATCTAGCAACCCTTTTTTTTTTTGGGATACTCATAACTTTAACGCATTTCATAGATTGCCAACCACCATGGCTTTGATTTTTTTATTAATTTTTTTATTTTTGGTTATTCTATTAATATTTAAGTTTAATTATTGGTTATTTATATATGATTGTAATTTATAATAAAAAAATATTTCTGTCAAGCCACAAATATTTTGGCATCTTTTCTTATTCTATTTCATATATATGGAAATGATCCTTATGTTTTCATCCTATATAAACATATGTGACAAAAAATTTGGCATCCAATGTGTTATATATTTTTATGGACATATAGTGAACCTTATTAAAAATCTACTTCCAAAATCTATTCTTAATATAATTTTATTTTCTAAAGCTCTCACTTGTGTTGCATTGATTAAGATGATACAATGATGGATTGATTGAAATTGTAACCAGCTCATCTAAATGTTGATATATAAATTTATGACCCATTGATATGGGGTAGCTCATAATAATTATTTTTTTCTCCTTCATGCATAAAATTGATAAACAAGGAGGAACATAATTTAGTTTAAATATTGTTGGTATTATTTATTCCCATAGTATTCACCAATAAAAAAAGAATAAAAGAAACCAACGATCATCACAATCAAACAAAATATAATGTTAGGATAAGGGAAACTATAGAAAGAAACCACATCAATAAGATAAAATTACAAAACAACGATAAAACTAGTCACATGAGGATTTCTAATATGTTACATAGTCTCGTGATTAAACAACTTCAAAAAATTCTATCTCATATGTTGACACTAGTGCAACTCAACACATGACTTAACTACAAGACTTTTTATACATTTTGAATGAGATGCCTCATAATAATATTTTTTTTTTTGGATGATAATACATTATATCATGTCCAAGGCATTATTGGCATGTCTTACCACATGGATTATATAACCATAAAATATATGATGTCTTGTATGTCCCAGGACTCACTAAGAATCTTCTATCTACTAGTCATTTA
>JARHVA010005711.1:967500-1022500 GCA_037957365.1 Torreya grandis
TAAATCAAAATAATAATTAAAATCCAACTAATAAAATATAATGTGTCAACAGATAAAAATTTCAACATCATTAAATCAATAAAAATAATTGTCTAATCTTAAATATAAAAGTTTGGAATAAGGTTAAGATATAGAATAGTCCAAACACAAGGGTGATAAACTAATCTATAATAGGTCCATTAATTAAAAAATTAGATAAATTAATATTCTCAATTATATATTTAAGTTATGAAAAATATATAAAATACCAAATTTGAAAGAAGTCTAATTGATTTCAATACCAAAAAGAAATGATACTTAGCTAGGTTTTACTCCCCACAACTATATCTAGTTTTAACACAATCTAAATTATGTAGGATTAGGATTACAATAAATTATTTAGATTATATAAATCATGTTTATAAATCCATTATAACTAACATTGACTTTTGGATAATACCATAGACATTATTTTATACAACATGATGCTACTATGTAGTATGAAATATGTGCTAAATTGAGATGTGACCAACTTCAATGATCTAGGGTTTTTGACACATTTATTATAATTTATTTATATTTATAACATAGACTCTCTCTCTCTCTCTCTCTCTCTCTCTCTCTCTCTCTGTGTGTGTGTGTGTGTGTGTGTGTGTGTGTGTGTGTGTGTGTGTGGATCAAACCCTAACTCTTCACCACTTTTCACCCTAGGGATGTGTTTTATAGAAATCGGTTAATACTCTCATGGTATTAAGTTAACCTCAAATATTCCTCTTTTAGTGAGTGTTTCCTACATACGTAATACTCCAAGGAAATCCCCAAACCTATTTAGTTCTCCCCCATGTGTGGGAGTGTGTGTGAATAATTGTGTAATATGTTCTATGTAGATGTATGACATCATCTATATTTTAAAATGATAAATATTACTCATTGGTTATTAATTGGATGCTTCAAAGCTTTTAAATGACTTATACAATGACTAACAAATAAAAAGGGACGAATGGGGTAGAATAGATTAGTTTTATGATTGATTGAATTATCATTAGTAGATATTTTATATATGAATAATGGAAATTATTATACTTATATTTATACCACACCTTCTAAAAATATCTTATAGTATGGTTAAATAAGATAAACTAGTTGATCCATATTTTTCAAATATTTTAAAATTTGGATGAAATTTGAATACTAGAAACTAGATAAGGATGTAGACACTAGTTTTGATGTTAGTATCCCTTTGTGGTTAGTAGTGTCTAAAAGGATATAAGATAGGTACATATTTGTGACTATTAGTGAAGGATATGTTCTAGGTTTTTAGCTTTTAGTATAATAGAAGTGTTTTCGATCATCATAATGATAATGTTTAGATTATATTATAATCATTTAGGCACAATGAGATGGTGAACAAGAGACTTTAATTAGTGGGAAGGTCCAAAATTTAAGGGTAGATCCTTGATTATTATTTTCCAAATGCACAAGACTGAGATGTTATAAATATTCAATTTTAGTATATACATTTTCTCCCCCCATAATTTAGTAATTATGAAGGATAAAATTATTATGTTAAAGGAAATAAATGCACTCTTGGGTGTGTACATCATAAATTTCCTTTGGTTGATCCCAATTTTAGTGATTTTTTGGTGTGTGACCTATACAAGATAATGTTATAGTATAAATTAGTACACAATATTAAATTTAAATTATTTAAATGTTTAAAAATAAGGAGAGAAAAGAGTACACATGTGTGTCAATGAAACCATGTTACCTCCTCATACTTAGACTTGATAAATATGCTTCCTTAAGAATCATTAATGTTGAGACATTGATACATGATCCCTAAATATTTGAATAGGTAGATTGTAAGTTATCTTACCCCCAATCTGGTATAAGGATGAGTTACAGCATTGCCATTAAGATCACTAAATATCAATCACATAACCCATGAGTTAATATATGTAATCCTATGAGGGTAAGTTATTTAATAAAATCATCATATAAATGTTGTGATGTTGGGTGATTTAGTCAACCTAACCTTTAAATCTAGTGAGTTTTAATGATTTAATCAACCTGTAAGGAGAACCAACTGTTGAAGATAAAATATTCTCAATAACAATACTTTATAGTGTAATTGGTGATTATTTGTGATATTATTATGGATATATCATTACTAAATTTACAATTATTTTTACACTATCCTACCATACACACTTCTAATGTGTCTTAGACATAATTATATATGCCACAAATATGAAAAAATGTAATTTAAATCTATGAAAAATTGGTACAATATATAGGATTATGACCAAAGTGTATATATGAATCATGTATGTGTAGGTCATTTTTTTTTATGACATGTCCTCACATAAATCTAAATATACTAAGAGATAAGTAAGCCCCACTAAAATCTACAAACTTTTGAACTGTTGACGTCATGTATTTATGACATGCCTTAACTAAAGTACCCCCTCTTTAGGTAATTAAAGTATAATGTAGTACGTACCTTACCTTAAAATGATAATGTAGTTATATAACCTATGTATGAATTATGTATAATATAGCAGTAACATGCCTAACAAGATATATCAATGAAGATACAATATGCATGATATGTATAATGGAAATGTTGAGAGTAACTATCCAACATAAAATAATAATCAAGCACATATAAAAGAGCACACAATACGAAATAAAAGGAATGGTAAAAGAATGCAAAATTCAAGGGGCATATATAAATTATATAAAATTGAAATTAAATGACGTATTCAAATGTAAAAAGAACATATAATGGCATACAAGCCAATAAGAAATGAACATATTCAAATTTCCCAAAAGTAATACAATAGAAACAAATGAAATAGACTCAATCAAGTGCCAATGTTAATGAATGAAGTAAAATAAAGCAACATAAGCATATCATATTAGTCCCTCCATATATGTGTTATCAAGAAATGCCATGCAATATAGCATATCAAGTACACTGTGAAAGAGATGATCATGTATATAGACACATGTAAGTTTTATTTTATAATATTAGACATAATAATGTATAAATGATCATTTATGATATATAAATTCTATGAATCATTATAAAATAAGATGCCCCCAATGTTCTATATGACAAGGGTAGAGGAAAAGCTTAAAATTTGTATGTGTATATACCATGTGTCTGTGTTATGCCTATATTATAGTCAAATATTCATGAAATATTTATGTTTATAGAAAGAATATGATATTATATCTAGTAAAATAAAGAAAACAAAATAGGTGCGAAGGGTGTAGTAAACCATGGAATGGAGATTTTTTTTGTGTTTTTGAATTATTTTAATTTCTTTGTATTTTCGTGAATATTTTATTTTTTGGGACTTTCAGAATATTTTGAACAATAATAAAAAAGGAATATATATATATATATATATATATATATATATATATATATATATATATATATATATATATATATATATAAAATTAAAAACTACTATTAAAATCCAAGAATATCATCAAGGAGATGGCTCTATGTAGGGGCCCTATATAATGTGTGTCATATTCATGTGATACATAATAAAAATCTTAAGGATAAATCATAACAAACTTATATATTAATAGGATGATAATCATTAATATAATTATTAGTATATGAAAGATGTAACTTTTTAGGTTGTTCTTAAACTTGTTATATACCATTTTAAGCATTTGTATATGAAATATTCACTACACCATATAGTGGTGTTACTTTTTATATGTGTTAATTATTATTAGGATCTTGAATCTAACTAGAGAGTAGATAAGAGTCATGTATCTTTGATTTAACACTAGGAAAATATGTAATTTTTGTTAAATGACTTCATTATTTGATGATGAAAAATATAATTTTTAGTATTAACCTTATCCTTTTGTTCATGTATGCATGAAATAGATATTATTTTTATATCCTAAGAAAACATATCTATGTCATTTGAATTTTTATGCATGCCTTGATTTGAAAATCCTTTATTAGAAACCCTATTTTGATAATTTTTGTTTGCTTATCGTGAGTTTTATTTTGAAACTTTTGTTGTTTCTCTATTTTTAATATTATCTTTTGTATATGTTCTTTTTAATTTTTATATTTTTTTAATATCGATTTCTCTATATTTTCCTTTTGAATATTTTCTTCCTCTATTTTTTCCATTCACAATTATTTTTTATTTGAATTATCCTTTAGTAACCATAACTGTTCTTTTTTTCACTTTTGATATAAAAGTTACATACATAAGGTGAGTGGGTTTCATGATTAATTTATCAATGATAGGATCACCAATATCATTTATCCATTAGATTTTGTTATTTAATGCAAAAAAAATAATTTTTATTCTGCCCATGCATTCTATAATATGCACAATAGTATTTTAATCTTCTAAGAGGATGGATATGTGATAGTTTAATCACTTTTTTAAAAAGCATTTATCTTAGGGATTCACTTCAACTCTTGTTAATCAATTTTTCACTTTTTGAATTACTAGTTTTAGTTGAATTCTATGTTAGATGCTTATTATGAAATGAAACCTTTTTAGGGATAACATTTATAGTTGAGGATGGAAATACATGATTAACACTAGCATGTTTTGTACTTTCTAGGTATGTAATATGATTTTACAATTAGCTGATATTTGGAATGGTTTTTTTTCAACTATTTCATTAACTTGCTCATAATAATAATTTTATCTTTAAGGGGATTTTAAAAAATAGGTATTTAGGATTTCATATGCATACACACACCATCTAAGGATGATTTGGGATTTGGACGGGTTTGAGGATTGACATATTCATTAAATTAACTTGAAATCATAGGATGGGACTTCTTATCCCTTAAATTAGTGATAACATAGATATGATTAGAGTGATGGTAGTTGTCACCATCCAAAGAGCTGAGAGAAGGCCTTATAAAATTTAAAATATAAGAGTAGTCTTTTTTCACTCCAACTTGTAGATAAAGTTGGATAGTTTTTTCACCATATGCATCAAAATAATATATATCATAGATGATAAGTGAAAGAAAGAATAAAAATATTAGTACAAAAATGAAATAAATGTTAGCTATATTATGTTGATGTCACAAGGAGACTCATAGGTAACATATTTTGAATGTTAAAACCTTAATATATAAGTGTTAATAGATATATTAAATTAAACATGGTGGTGATAAAATAATATAAAACAAGACAACTATCTATAAACTCTGATAAACTAATATTCTTAATTATTAAACTATGATATTCTAAATATGAAAATTACTAAATTTAAATAATGTTAAATTAATTATAATACCAAAGACAAATGATACTTCATTGGGTTTTGTTATGTAAACTTAGATATGAGTTCGACAAGAATAGATATATGGAGGATCAGGATCCAAATATAGTCATTTGATTATGAAAAATATTTTTATGGAGCTATAGACACTACCATCAACATTGTGACACTATAGTCAACAATATTATGTGTCATACAATGCCAGTATCCAATATAACATGTGTTCTAGAATGTGATGTGACAAACTTAATTGCTTTATGTTTTATACCTCCTTTTTTTTGTTGTATTGAGATATATAGCATAATTTATATATATGCTCATATTGGGATCATAATGTTGTTTTGACCCTAGATCCTCACCCTATGGATGTTTTTTTTCAAAAAATGGGTTATTGGGCTCATGATGTTGCAAAAACCTCAAGGACCTCTCTATCAATGAGCACAACCTACATAGCCAATAATCCAAGGAGAGATAAGGCTTATGTATCTTTAACCTATATTTGGGAGTGTGTGTTATTAGTGTTGTAGATATATACATTTATATGTATGAAATGATATATATTATGGAATGAAAAATACCAATCATGTGCTATTCTTTGGATGCTTTAGACCTCTTTTATGACCATTCCTATGACTATTAAAGAAACACATATGAATAGGGAATTATATATTTGTTGTGTGATTTACTTAATTATTCTTGTTATGTGCTTGCGTTGTATTTCCTAAATGATTAATGATAAGTTTTAGACTTGTAATTATACCACACATTTTTTAAAGATCTCATGCTAAGGTTCAATAATACAAATAATCTAACCCATAATTTTGAATATTTTATAGTTTGGATGAATTTTGAATGCTAAACACTAGATAAATATTTGAACACTAGAGTCAATGTTAATGCCTTTATGTTGATGGTAGTCTCTAAAATGATAGAAAATAGGTATGGATATGTAACTAATAGTGAATGATATGTATCAAATTTTGAGATTTTTATATAGTCAATGTGGACTAGGTCATAATAATGATAAGGGTCATAGTATAAGATCATCGTTTCAGCACAATGAGATGGTGAATGTGAGCCTTTCCTCAAAAAGAAGTTCCAAAACTAAAGAGTAGATCCCTATTTACTATTTTTTCAAATGTACAAGACAAAGATGTTATAAATATTTAGATTCAGTATCTACAATAATCAAGGCTATTGAACTTCTCATCAAGAATAGCGTCCCTAAAACTATAGCATATTTTGATATAGGTGTTATAAAAAAAATTGTAACATGAACAATAAATAAAAGGATTGTGTATAGTATATATATTCCCCCCATGGGAGATAGGATCTCTGAAAATACACTAGTCTAGGACTTGACCACCTATAACATGTCCTAGCATTAGCATATATATTATGTACTAAATATTTTTTCTCAACCTAATGAAAATAAAAAATTAGAATATATATTTTTCTTATTTTATGACCCACCAAATAAAATACAGAGTGTAGAAAATAAAAATAAAGAAAATAATTCCATAAAATACAAAAAATAATGTAGCCATTATTTTTAAATATTCATGAAATCCTTGAAATATTTTTCTAATAAAAAAATTAAATCCAAATATCATAATATTATATCTCATCCTTCAACATGGGAATAAAATAAAAGGTATTCATAATGTAAAATTACATATTTACATACAATAAACATTTGTAAAGTGAAAGACTAATAAAAACACATGGAATAACCTACTAGGATATCAAGTTAAGTTACTATGATCTAAATTTTAATTTCATTTATTTACTTATAATCACCATGATTTCCAGATTTAGGGAAAATGCAGTAAAAAACTATAGTCTATCATAAAAACATAGGGGTGTATCATGTATTTACAATGTTTTTAACATAATATAGAATTATCCTCTTAATCTAATAATGGGCTATACACACTCATCCATGGATTTATAATAATCCCACATAATAATTTTATATACATCTATTCCAATTTTAATTATTTTATCTAAGTCATAGAGTTTAAAATTTATCACACATCCATCCAAGGTTCTATTTATTCACCAAAAAGGATCTATGTTTGATCAATTAACATTCATTATTTTGATTATCTATTCAAATATTCATCTAAATTTTAGAGATATTATGTCTTAAATATAATTTTTTTATTAAGACTATCAATAGTGTCCAAATCATTTATTATCTCTCTTAATGTTTATAGCAACATTCTATATGCACAAATTTGATTTAAAAAAATCCCCAAAGGCCAATAGAGTTTTAACCCCACTCTAATACCAAAGTGTAACACTGTCATGTTTTACTATATATGCTAAATATATATTTTAAAAAATAAACTAGTATTTCACACTTTATATCTATCACTCAGGTTTTACCCTTATGGTTTTGACTTCCTTAATCCATAAAGTCCTAAATTCTTTATATTATTAGGCAAAAAAACCTATTTTGTGGTTTGAACCTTACGTTTTAATTACGTATATCCCATGTATCCAAAATTATGTTTAAAAAATAATATGTATCCTTCATGGTTATTTACAAAACTTCAACATCTTCATATTCTCATAGACACTACCTTGTATATTTGAATGCTAGGATCAATGATAGTGTCCCTAGTGTAATGTCAATTTTCATACCTTTAAAACACTAAAAATTACAAATATTTTGATATGTATGGGTGAAATATTTATCTTAAACAATCCTATTAATACTATTATATAAAGTTATGGTATAAACACAAAATAAATCCCACTCATTAATCATATAGATGTGGCCAAGAATGAACCTATTCAATCTCACTAAATCATTCACACAAATATGTTCTATTGCCATATTATTCCATATTTAAATATAATTCATATGAGTATTCTTCTTGCATTCTTGAAGTGTTTAAATAGCAACCCAAGTGTTATATTTTATATGTTTAACGTTAGATGACTATGTACACTCATATATAGTATATTACACCACTTTTCATATAGAAAACCCATAAAAGTAGGGAACTACATATGTCTCTGGCCCTCTTTATATTTTTGTTATGTAGGTATTAATCACTAATATATGGGTCTTAAATTTCACCTCTATGTCACTTGATTGAAGGACATAATGTTTTGATCAAAAGACTAATATGAAGAACATGTGTATGCAATATGAACATATAATACGCAAGTTAATAATTAACACTAACAAGCACATGTTGAATTTAAATAAAAGAAATTTGTTTTATATTCAAGATAAAAGTATAAAATTTTAGACTTAAGCATTGACATTGGTTAAAATAAAATATTTAGAATCTAATGATGTGATCTAGATATTTAGGTAGTCCATATTTGAACCAACACTACTCAGACATGCATGTACATTAGTGTACAAGTTGAGTAAAATTTGTCTTTCATAATAATATTATCATCATATTGAATGTTTTACTTTTCATATTAATTGTGTTATTGAATTTATTATATCTTATCATAATATTAATAAAATCTAAATTTGTGTAATTGGCCTAATTTCTAGAGTAGACTACTCTTTACTTGATTAGGTTACTCTCTTTTAATCCTTATCTCCGAAAAGGGTTAAATGTTTCATGAACCCAACATTTGAGTAATCTACTACAATCCTAGGGTTTTACTATTCTTTTTTTTAAATTAATTAAAATATTTACAAAAAATATTTGAATCAAGTCTAAATAAATTAATCATGTTTAACATGGACTCATCTAGTAATTATTTTCTTGCACAACACATGATGGTAGTTATTTCTTGTCATCCTTTATACATTTCAAAATAAATCAATGATATAAACATATGGAGTTAAAAAAATACTAACAAAGTAATTGAACACATGATAAAAATTTAATCTCTCTCTATACTTTTTTATTACAATACCATTAAACATTTTCTTGTTTCACTAGGCCAACATGCATGTTCTAGACCTTTTCTCCCACCTTGATCATATTCATGTGAAAAATATCATCCTGATCCCATTATTGTTTAATGGCTTATATTGGATTTTTTTTCCACATTGTCACTACATGAAGATGAGATGGTGCTCAACCTATTCCACCACCTATTAATATATTGTAAGTTCCTCTTATGACTAAGTTAGTAACAAAACATAAAGGATATGGTATGATTGAAAAATTAAGTAACACCCATGGTAAGATATCAATCATTGAGTTTTGAAATGGTCTATTATATTTGAGTATATCATATATGAAGACTTGTTTGAAACTCAAGTACCAATTTACATATATCGATCTTATTTTGTGGATATTATGCAAGATTTTAAAAATAATATAAATATAATAAATTATGACCAAAAATATCTACCCTCAAAGGGTATTATTGACCAATATTTTAATTTATTCATAAAAATTAATATTCATAATAAGGGAATCAAGAGAGTGTTATTTTATAAGGGATCAAGTATAAATATTTGAAACATAAAGTTCTTAAACACAATGGGTATTAATAATGATCTCCTTAAAAAAATAGGAGTGGATATAAAAGGATTTGATAATTCATGAAACCCTCTAATTGGCCAAATAAAATTAGGTATGATATTGGGGATAAAAAAATTACAACCTACATTCTATGTAATTTCTCAATCATTGTATATTAACTTACTCTTGGGTAGACCTTGGATACAAATTATGGATTTGTACCAACTACATTACATTGATGTGTAAAATTCATAAAATATGGGACATGATGGGAAATTATTTGTTTTACATGTAGATGATAAACCCTTTAAATTTTAAATAATGTTACACTCTGACATATAAGGGGTTACTAAAATGATAAATATTCATAATCTATTTAAATTTATACTATATCAACATAAGAGATAGGTGAATCAAATATTATCAACCATTTATATAAAGATGTAAATTAGACACTAACATCTAATTTAAAAATGAATAAACATACCAAGTTTTGGTTCTTAGTTATATACCTCTTATGCTCATCCTTCCACACTTGAATAAAATTGCAAAAAAAGATGAAAAACCCATTAGGATGTCATTTTAGTAAGTGGAGGGTTTGGTATCAAGAATACACCAAACATAAAAAATGAGTGAGAGGCACTGACAAAGGATATGTTTAGCTCCCTACTACTTCTGGCTCTACCTAAACCAAGGTGAGAGGACCTATGGGGTAGCTTTCTCACATGAAGGGATTTTATAATTCAATATCTATGGGGATTATTAGGGAAAAAGGAACAATAAATATGGCCAGGGAAAAACCAAACATGCACACTCTACCTAAAAAGGGTTGTCACATAGAAGGCATAAATGCACTAAGTCACATAAAATCTACTAAATCCATATGTGAAAGTGAATGCAACCTTCATTCTAAAGAATTCTCAACAACAAAACACTGAATGAAATATTATAGTGTTGGGTTTTTAAATCATAAAATGTAAAAACATGTTATATAGGTAAGATTTTATTTATTTTCATGGAAAATAACACTTAACATATTCAAAGGATGTATTATTTTTAGGGTAGGATAGTTAGATAATATTAAAATTGTGTGGTGTGCTAGTGATTTTCAAATAGTAGGGTTTCTTTCAACATACATGACATCAATCATTGAAAAGATATATAAAAAATGACTTACAAGTTAATTGGAAATACTAGGAATGATTTGCATCCATTGGTGCCAATACAATCCAAATATCTAAATAATCCTTCAAAACATAAACCATACATTGCAAGTAATATTTTAAATACTTTTTTCCTATTTATTCCATTAACGTAGGGTGCCCTTAAAATTTATTCAACAAAATGTTTTGAAATTACTTGAAGAAAGGAATTTATAACCTAGATCTAAGCCCAAAATGAAAATTGGTAGTGAGCATAAATCAAGATATCCAATCAACTAAACTTGTAAAATATATCATTGTATTTGATCAATAGAAAAGAGTAAGAACTGGAAGTATTTTACATTAAATTGAAGAGAGATTTTACATAAACTAGTGTTTCAAAATGATTCCATGAGGACAAGCATGGTGGATTTTCTCCATGTTGGATAGAGGAGACATATAAAGATGCTCTCAGAGCTTTCTAATGGTTTAATATATTGAACCACCTTAATAAGGGAGACAAAATGCATACACATCCATGATCTCACAAGTTGGAAGAGCCTATACTTCAAGATAAAATCAAGGACCAATAAAAACCAACCTAGGAATAGAAGACAAACCCTCTATTTATACATATTTTACCCTTCAAATTCAAGAATGAGTGTTTCAATTTACATAAGTATAAAAAACCCCTCCAATTTTGGCTACTATGCTTATATTTAGATTATTCCCTTTTATCATGCCTGGAATATTCATGTATTTACAAGGAAAATTTTTGTTACAACTACCCCTACATGGAATGATGAAAATTCAAAGCACATCCTTTGATTTCTTGGCTGGAAAAGCCTTCACATGAACTAGAATAGGAATATTCATGGTGGAGGCTAACCAAACTATTTGTCCTCATGTGTAACTACCTAGAGATGCCTTGGACCACATTCTTTCATAGTTGGAACTCCCTAGATAGTTTCCCTTCCTCTTATGCATTCTATAGAATAACTTGCTCTTGTAATGATTTCATGGGAATATTCTAGACCAATGGCTATTTGTGTGATATTCCTTGGAGTGGCCCATCTTGGACTTTCAAACCTATAATATCCTTCTATAGAGGATCTTGGACTAACAAATCAAATGAAAATACAACAACTTAGGTTATTTTTATGTTGTAATTTTTTTGCTAAAACTTGTATTTTCACACTTTGCAGCTTTAATTTTTGCATATTTATTTTTTTCAAAATTTGTTATTTTATTCTTTCATTCATATTTTCAATGCAAAAATGAATTATTTTAAATTTTTACCTTTTGGGGAAATTTGGGCCCCTTTTGTAAATTTATAGTTAGCAATTGGCACAAGTGTGATTTGGATGATTACAATTAGTACAAGTGTAATTTTCACTTATATCTCCCCTTGTTGATCATAATTTAATGGAATAAATGGGAGATCTAGGTGAAATTGAACTTTACACAAGTGTAAAACTATGTTTCTCCTCAACACCTCCCTAAATCTCCTTGAGTTGACTTTTATCCTCCTTTCTTTGACTAGAAAGATTGGGAGAGTTGACCACACTTTGAAAATGCATTTTGGCTACCCTACTTTTTCTTGATTCTATAATTTTTCATCCATGAAAACTTGGTGACTAGAGTACCTTATATATGATTTTCTAGAAATTTATCTCTCCTTTGTTTGATGTAAATAATCAAAAATTCATTTTGTGTGCACAACCAATATGGATTTTGAGCATTCACTAATGAGATTTATATTTCCCCTCCATCATTCTCAACTTCCAACTCATAAATAAATTGAAAATATGTTTTTCTTATATCCTTTAGATGAGTTCTCATTATCATAGAAACCTTTATATAGGGGCAAAAGCTTAGGGAATTCACGCTCATGCATATCTCTCAATGTTTGAATGATAAAATGTAAAAATAATCATTATCAGTCCTTTCAATTGAAAATTATAACTAATATTTGTCCCCCTTTGCTAAATAATTGTATATGCATGAGAAAACTTGTCATACACACTAGCATTTTCACATCACTCACCTCCAACTTTGTTCATGCATGATTTATATATATGAATAAAATATGATCTATTTGTTGTGATATAAATTATTTTCCCTCATAATGTGCAATGACCATCATCGGACTTCTTCTAGTGAATAGGAACATCTAAGTTCCATTTTCTGACTATAGAAGGCTCTAATGTTGAAATAAATCTATCCGCATCATACCTAGAAAATTCTAGAAGATTCTAATGTCTATTAAATCTACCTTCAATTTTTCCCTCTAAATATTTGGATCTGAAGAAAGAAAGTAATAGAAGCATAATTTGCACCTGTTATATTCCTTCAACTAGAAACTAGTACCAGGACTTATCAACCATCAAGATACAACATAATTATAAGGGGTAATAGGTTTATGGATAGGTTTACTATTTCAAAGTATAGCTTTCTTTCATTCACTCACAGTTCATGGAAAAATTGGATTTTCATTAAATAAACATTCTACTATTCCCCATGAAAGAATTAATAGAGCATGTTAATGATTTCTCTAGAAGTTGTGGCTTTGAAGGGAGTCGAGGATCATTTTACTTTTAGAGTTATCATGTATTATAAACCAATTTTCAGTCTTGATCCTATTGCCTCCATTGATTTATGTTTATCAACACCTATTTATTTCTTTGATCTTACCTCTTTCCACCTCATCCTTCCTTATGGCAACCAAGTATGCATTTTGTTCTCACTTTAGTTTTAAGCAGACTACACTCTTCCCACGTAAACATTGCATATACCTTGCTGCTATATAGAACATAATACATGGCCTACATATATCTTGGTATAGGAATTTCAAACTATACATCTCTATACCAAGCATGTAGTCAATGCCTATCTCCTTTATGAAATCTACAACTGCAGGTGCACATTGCACATTGCACTTTGTGTTGGTTCAAAATGTGTGCCATATTCTTTTTTCCACCACATTGCCTCTATGATTTCTCCATGGTATCATGGACTTCAAATGTATTTTACATTTTATACTTTGTGTTTTGTGAAAAATTCATGATATCCTCCCCTTTCCACCATATTCCCTTTATTTTCTCTTTACAGGTTGTAGAATGCTCTAGGTAATTTGCACTTTATATCTTATACTTATGATGGGACATAGGACTATGTTTTGTAACCTTCAAACATGATTTTATCATGTTCTTTCCCCACCATGGAATTCCAATGAAATGTGTGCTATGGGTTCAGGAAGTGTACATGCAATGTCAACATTAGAAACTTGATCCCTTTCAAATCTACAGGCCATTTCCCATATTCTAGCTCATTGCACTTTCTTTTTATATACCTCTACAAAACTTCACCAATGATTTTGCACTCATAAACTTGTGGTCATTATCTTGACTTCCACCATGCTTCCACACATTTTTTTGTGTGATGTAGAGGTTAATACACATATTGCACATTTCACGTTTCTAGGTGAAAATTTCAAGCTAGTCCCCACATTCCACCACAATCATTCTTTTATATTTCTCAGACATTATAACACCATTTTCATGTCACACTCAAGTCAAACTTGAGGTCAGTGATGAATTCTTTACCATTATGTTACGTATTTCCTTTTGGAAAATACTAAATTTGTCTAATTTTATTCACTTCCCTCCTTCCATGATGAAGGTTAGTTGATATCATGGGTTATTCATAGGTTTGATGATGTGGTTGATGTATGTTTCTATGGTATTTATTTGAATTTTGAGTTCTTTAAACCTTGCCATGGATTAGAATACTACTACATGTCTCTCCTCCCCTACCACATGGGTAGTCTTAGGTGTCATGACTATATACTATAAGGTGTAAAATATAGAACCAACATTAACTCTCACTCAGGGATGTACACCACTAAGGGTGTGCAAATAACCCCAAAAGACAAGACCAAGAGCCAACCCATTAGGTTACAGAGTTAATATTTGAGTTGATTTATCAACAAGAACCTATGTAATCTCAACAAAATATGGTATACTAAAAAAATAGATCATGAAGATCTAAAAACAAACACATGACAAAAAATATGGAAGGAAATTATACAAATAAGGCCCAAAGTAGAGGGAAAACAAAACCAACAAAAGGACAAAGCAACAAAACACTATACAAAATGGTGCATTATGTTGACTTTAGTTAAGAAATGCTTCAGATGCTTGTCATTATTTGGTGGCTCCATAATTCTTCCATCCCTTAATCTCTTTAACTTTTACAGTAGCTTTATGGCTAAGATGAAGTAAACCATTCTCTGCACTTGCTTAAAGATACTACTTGTATGTTATAATAGGATGACACATTGAAGAAAATCCTCTCTATGAGGTCTTATATCTAGATAAGATAAAGCTAAAATATTTTGGTACTCCAACAATTGTAAATAAACATGCTTCTTAGCTGTAATCATGTGAGTACTAGGAAAGAGTGCACAAGGGTAAACAATGTTAATTATGCACTCAAAGTATTACTTGAAAGGAGTCTAGAACTTTTCATCTTCAGGGGCAGAAAAGATAACCCCATATTCATCTAATGATATCCTCCTAATAACACCTTCATTTCCAAACCCAACATCAAGAACAACTAGTTACTTAATAATGTCCATATTCTTAATGGAGTCACCCAATTCTACATCCATATCTAATACTTCTATTAGATCACACTATAGATCTTCAATTGCATCATGATTGGGTAAATCATATTCTTGTTTTATACTATCATCATAACAAAATTAATACATAGGGAATCTCTTAATTACACTCCAAAACTAATTTTTAGTATTAGCAAACATCATTTCCATGAAGTTGTAAAACTTAAATATGATGACTTGATAATAAAACATAAATATCTCATATTTTAGTTCAATTGAATCTTCATCAATTAGTTTTATAGTATCGCATGGGGGATGGGGATGGAAGAACCTATAAAACCAATCAATGTCAATATCAAAATCCAAAACATTTACTTAGGCACTTAACAAATCAAATAATTCCATTCCAGCTTCCAAACTTGTTTCCTTCAACCTTGATGCAAACATAGTAGTGAGACAAGGTTCTGATGAGTCACCTTTTAAGGATGATCTCAATCCTTCCATATTTGTAATAAATAGAAAGAATACTCAAATTTTTAATGAAGATATTTAAAATAGGCATTGATGAAACTAGAAAATAAAATTAGAATTTCCACCAGAATCAAAATTTTAGAATATAATAACTAACAACCTGTTGTGATACGTGTTGAAAATAAACTTGTTGAAGCTCAATGAGATAGAAAGAAAAGATACTATTTTTTTTAGAATAATGCTCAAAATGGAAAATAAACCTTCCAACATGTAATATTTTCATCTCTTTGTAATAAATGCAATAGATGTTAATTATCAATCCTCAAGAATTCCTAACATGTCCCCAATAGAGTGATGCAACATGATAGCTAAGATAGTCTAATTATAGAAACTAATAAATAGAGAACATTCAAATTTGAAATACTTATCGATCTATCCCTATGAAATATTACTCGATAACATGGGTGATTATAATTGTCCCTAGAAATGGTGTAAGTTGAATGTTGGTTCCTAGTTATACACCTCTTATGCTAGGCCTGGCACACCTGAAGAAAATGGCAAACAAAGATGAAAAAACAACTAGTATATCGTTTTAGCTAGGGGAGGGTTTGGCATCAAGAATGGAATGAACATATAAAGTGATTGAGAGGCACCAACAAAGGATATGGTTAGCTCCATGATACTTCTAGCTCTACCTGAACCAAGGTGAGAGGACCTATGGGGTAGCTTGCTCACATGGAGGGATTTTTCAATTCAATATCTATGGGGATTATTGGGGAAAAAATAATAAATATGACTGGGGCATAACTAAACTTACACACTCCACCTAAGAAGGGTTATCACAAAGAATGCACAAATGCACTAGATGACATACAAGCCACTGAATACAGATGGGAAAGTGCATGCAACCTTCATTATAAATAATTTTCAACAATAAAGGGTTGAATAAATATTTTTAATGTCGGTTCTATAAATCCCAAACTTCAACCACATGTTATATTGGAAATATTTTATGTATTTATAGGGTAAAAAATATTTAACATATTCAAAGGATGTATTATTTTCAAGGTAAAAAAGGGTAAGATAGTTAGATAATAATAATAAAAGGGGGTGGTGCATAGGTGATTTTCAAACAACATGGTTTATTTCAACATACACGACATCACTCATTGCAAATATGTAGAAAAACTGACATACAAGATGATGGGCAATAGAAGGAATGATTTGCATCCATTGGTGCCAATACAATACAAACACTCAAATGATCCCTAAAAACCTAGAGCATACATTACAGTTAAGATTTTAAATAATTTTTATATTTAATACACAAACTTAGGGTGAACTTAAATGTCATTCATAAACATGTTTCCAAATTAACTACAGAAAGGAATTTATAACCTAGATTTAATCCCAAAATGATAATTGGTAGTGAGCATAAAGAAAGATATCAAATATGTTGAACTTGTAAAACATATCATTGTATTTAATCAATGGAAAAGATTAAGAAACACAAGTATTTTATAGTAACTCGAAGAGATACTTTATCTACACCAATGTTTCAAAATTCTACCATGAGGACAAGCATGGTGGATTTGGTCCATGTTAGATAGGGGAGACATATAGAGATTCTCTAAGAGCTTGCTAATGGCTGTATAGTTGTAATTACATTAGAAAGGGATACAAAATGTACACATATCAATGAATCAAAATTTTTAAAGAGCCTATACTTTGAGATAGATGCAAATACCAATAGTAGTCAACCCAAGAATAGAGGACAAACCATTTATTTATACATTTTTACCCTTCAAATCTGGGAATGAGGGTTACAATTAGTAAAAGTGCAAAACACCCCTCCATGTTCTTTGAAGATGTTCTCAGTTGGAATATGCTTTTTTCTCATGCCTATAATGTTCATGTATTTGTAAGGAAAATGATTTTTGCAACTTTCTCTATGTGGAATGATGAAGATTCAGAGCACATACTTTGATTTTATGGCTGAAAATGACTTCACATAAGATAGAAGGAGAATGTTCATTGTGGAGGATAAATAAACCATTTGTCCTCATGTGTAACTACCTCAATAATACCTAGACCACTTTCTCACATAATTATAACTCCCTAAATATTTTCCCTTCCTCTTATGCACATTACGAAAGAACCTGATCTTATAATGATTTCATGGGAATATTCTAGATCCATAGCTATTCAAGTGATATTCCTTGGAGTGGCCCATCTTGGACTTGAAAACCTTAAATATCCTTCCATTGAGGATATTAGACAAAAAAATAAAATTAAAATAAAACAACTTAGGTTATTTTCAACTTTTTTCTTTTTGGCTACAATTTGTATTTTCACACTTTACACCTTTACTTTTTGCAAATTTGCTTTCTTTCACTTTTAAATATTCACATTTGCCTTTATGTAAATTTTCCCATTTATGATTTCCTTCATATTTTTAATACAAAAACTCATTATTTTCACTTTCTACCGTTTGGGGAAATTCTAGGCACTATTTAATTTGCAATTTGTAAATTACACAAGCACAATTTGCATGGGTGAAATTTGCATGATTACAATTTGCACAGGGTAAATTTACATAGTTACAATTTGAAAAGATGTAATTTTCACTTGTATCTCCCCTTCTTGACCAACATTGAATGGTGGAAATGGGATATCCAAGTGAAATTTTTACTTTACACAAGTTCAAAAGTGCATTTCTCCTCAACATCTCCTTGAAGCTCCTTGAGTTAACTTTTTTCCTCCTTGCTTTGACTAGCAGGATTAGGAGAGTTGATTGTAATTTTCATGGTGCACTTTGGATACCCTAATTTTTATTTATGTTTAAACCTTTCATCCATAAAACCTTGTTGACTAAATTACCTTGTATATGATTTTCCATAAATTTATCTCTCTTCTATTTGATTCAAAAATTCAAAAATTATTTTTGTTTACATAATACATCTAGATTTTGAGAAATCACCAATAAGAATTATATTTCCCCTCCATTATTCTCAAGTTGAAACTCATAAAAAAAATTTAAATATTTTCTTCTTGGATGATTTAAATGAGTTGACATCAGCTAAGAAACCTGTATAAAGGGTCCAAAACCTAGGGAGTTAATGCTTGTGCATATCTCTCAAAGACTGAATGATGGAATTCAACCATAATCTTTATCAATATTTCCTATTGAAAACATAACAAATCTTTGTCTCTTTTTTCCAAAGATGTGTATATGTCTGAGAAAACCTGTCATACACACTAGAATTTTCACATCACACAGCTCTAAATTTGATCATGCTTGATTTAGATTTATGAATAAAATATACCCTATTTATTATACTATAAATGATTTGACATCATAATGTGTAATTACAATAAGGGGAATTATTCCAATGAATAGGAACATCCAAGTTCCATTTTGTGACTTCAAATAGCTTCAATGCTAAATTAAATTTACCCACATCATACCTACAACCTTATAGAAGATTCCAATATCTATTGTATCTACCTTCAATTTTCCCATCTGAGCATTTGGATTTGAAAAAAGAAAACATTGGAAGGGCTATATGTGCTTGTTTTGTTCTTTCTACTAGAAATTGGTACCAAGACTTAACAACCACCAAGATACAACATAATTTGAAGGGCCAATGGGTTTATGGATAGGTTTAGTATTTCAAATTTTAGCTCTCTTTCATTCACTCATAGTTCATGAAAACATTAGATTTTTCATTAAATGAACATTCTACTATTCCCAATGAAAGAATTATCAAAGCTTGTTACTGATTTATCTAGAAGCCATGGGTTGGAAGAGAGTCAAGGATCATTTGACTTTTAGAGCTGTCATGTATGATAAATGAATTTCTAGTCTTTATCCGATTAGCTCCATTGATTGATGTTTCTCAACATCTGGTAATTTCTTTGATATTTCCTCTTTACATTTTATCATTTCTTATGGAAACCAAGTGTGCATATTGTTCTCACTTCAGATTTAAGTAGACTATTGTCTTCCCATGCAAACATTCTGTATACCTTGATGATGTATAAAACACAATACATGGCCTACATTTTTTTGGAGTGGGAAGTTCAAAGTGTGCATCTCTATACCAAGCATATAGTCAACGCCTATTTCCTTTGTAGAATCTAGAAGTTTAGGTGCACATTGCACTTTGCACATTATGTTGGTGCAATATGTGTGCAAGATTCCCATTTACACCACATTGCATCTATGATTTCTCCATGGGATTTGGGGCTTCCTAATAAATTTTCATGCTATGGTTTGTATTAGTGAAAAAAGCATTCCAACCTCCCATTTTTTCCACATTGACTTAGTTTTTTCTCTACAGGCTGTAGAACACTTTAGGAAATTTTCACTTTCTATCTCATACTTTCAATGGGATAGAGGATTATTTTTTGTAACTTTGAAACATGATTTTATCCTATGCTCTCTCTACCATGGAAATATGTTGAAATGTGTGCTACAAGTTCAAGAAGTGTTCATGTAACTTAAACATTAGTAAGTTACTCCCTTTTAAATATGTAGGACATTTCACCCTTTCCCACCCATTACACTTTCTTCCCATATAACTATGTAGAAATTCACCAACCATTTTTCACTCATCATCTTGCATTCAATGAGTTGACCTCTTCCATTCTTACACATTTTCTTTCATAGAATGTGGAGGTCCACATGCACATTACAAGTTGCACATTCCTAGGTGTAAATTGTAAGCTAGTCCCTAAATTTTGACACCAACATGATTTTGTCTTCCATGGACATTATACCATCATTTTCATGTTACACCCAAGTAAAATTAGTGGTCAACAGTGAATTCTACACAATTTTTACACACATTTCCTTTCAAAAAATAAGAAATCTAAATTAATATTCACTACCCTCCTTCTATGTGGTAGGTTGGATGATAGTGTGGGTGTTTCATGGTATTGATGATGTGGTTTTTTTATGTTTTTTTGGTATTCATTTACTTTTTGCATCCTTAAAACCTTTCCATAAATTAAAATTCTACTATGTCTCTCCTCCCTTGCCACATGGGTAGTCTTAGTTGGCATGATTATATATTATAATGTGTATAATATAGAAGCAACAACGATTATATGAACATAAAGACATGGATTTCAAGTAACATCCATTGCAAAAGGAAGCTATGATACTACAACAACAATCAAACCACACATTTGAGCTTCATATATTCATAAATTCCAAGCAACAAGACAACAAGGTTTATGATTTCTAGGATAATGATTATTATCTTCATCATGATATGATAGATGAATAGTTATGCCAACTCAATTTTGATCCAATTTAGAATGTATAACATAATACATTCATACATACATTACCTAGTATAAAGAAGTTAAATCCATCACCAAAAGATATAAAACTTAACTCATATAAAGGCAAGCCAAGAATAATACATGAACATGTGAATGCTTATTATAAAATTCATCCGTCATGGTTAACATATATAAGTTAACCTTACAATGAAAATAAAAAGTCATTTGAATAATTTATAATCCTTACATAGGTCACTAAAACATATTTTTTATACCATGACAACACAACATGTTATGCACACAATAATTTTTATGTTACTTGAGAGAAATATGATATATTTATTGCCTACTAGACATAGTCCATGGGGATGACTAATCGATATGCAAGGAGCAAAAATTAACATAGAATTACTAGACATGACACAAATTATTTTTAACAATTGTAAAAAAATTTAAAAACATAAAAAATAAGGGCGTATACAAATAATGAAATAAAAGTGACTATTATCCTTGATCTCTACCAATTCAAATATACAAATCACTATATGGCATACCTAAAAACACCCAAGATAAAATCATTTAACCAATATTTTGAATATGAATGGGGACTATTATGAGCATCTCGAGACTTATATCAATAATTAGGATACAATTTAAATTTTTTTATGTTTGCAACAATTAGGACAAAGTATAAAGTAGCTAAAACATTGTACAAGCTTTCCATAATCTAGTAGATATATTATAATACCCATTGCATGTGGACCAAAAGTGTTACTTATAGTCATGTGGGTATTGGGTCATGAGCCACATTTATAATTATATTTTGGGCATCATTATTTGGTTGATATGAAAGCGATAGTGGATATTAAAAATATGCTCCTCAATTTTCCTTTTGAGGATAAATAGGTTCACATCCAACATGATGTATATGGTGATAAACTAATAGAAATTTATTATCATAGCCAATTATAATATAACATTGAAGAAACATAAATGATTCAACACAGGTAATGGTTGAAAGAAAAGAAGTTGATCATGCCACAAGGGATTCATTGATGCAGAGCATACACCAAATGATAACTCTAACACTTGTTTCTCACTTACTTTAACTAAGGTAACTTAGTTAAATTTCTCACACAATGATCCAAAAAATCACCTTTTTTCTTATACATTGAAATATAATATATTATTTATTACAAATGGGTTTCATTACCCTCACTTATCTCCCATCGATTCTATCAACCTGTTCCACCTCTCAAGTCTTCACTTAGTCCAACATTCCTTACTTTTCCCACTGTCCTTATAATGATTCACTAGAACATTTGTCCTCTAAGGTTAACGGTTAAATATCTATTTTAAAACACATAAAACATACTCATTATAAACATTTATTAATATTTGTTCACTCCACACACTTGACCAAGCATATATTCCTTCGTTTGACCAACTCTGCCTACTCTATCAACATTCCTTGTATCCCTTTTTGGTTCAACATTATTTTGTATAGAATTCTAACTTAAAATATTTGAAAAATAATTATTGATTTAGATACCATCTATCAATAACTATCTTACCATTCAATCTTAAATCCTAACTCTTTGCTTTGTCTAACTTTCAATCTTAAATTATACCTCTATCTAAGCCAATTAGGCATGTTAGGCTCTAGTCTACCAATAGTCCTAATAATCCTTATGTATAAGTATTATCACATAAAATAAAATTTAAAATATCTTCCAATACATTATTCTTGATATTTTAAAAAAAATCAAACAAAATGGATGGTCCAATCTTCCTATTTCCTGAAAACCCTAGACTAGGGTTTTGTGTCTCAATCACAGCCTAAAAACACATTAAATTATGATAACGATATCTGATTGGGTTTAAAATAATACAACTAGGTTTATTAGGACTATTAAAACCCTATACAAATTTGTCAACCACTAGCAGGTATTGTTTATTCCACTATCTATCATTTCTAACTCCAAACTAACTTGACTGTGTCAAGAATAGACTCTATACATGTGTGTTTTAAGATTGGACAACTCTTATCTCTTTATTAGTAAATAAAAAAGTCATTAATATATTTAAATTAAATCATAAATTCTTACCAATATGTTACACTAATTTTAAACTTGATTCCCTGATCATATCCTTACAATAAATCATAAACTTAGTCCTCCATACCAATGGTTTCTATAGGAAATAGGGGAATTTTGCATAAATATCAAGTACCATATGAGTTACAATATTCACTTGGATATATGGAGTTATAAATAATCTTTCATAAACTTTTTCTAACATTTATAATGAGTTATCAATCCCTCTTATACTTAATCATAGAAACACATAGTTGTAAACAAGCAAACATGATAGAAATATGGTCTTGTCTGTAACTATATCAAAACACCAAATTTTTATAGTATCATTAGTTTTATTTAATAATATCAACATAAAATAAACCACTTAAATAACATTTAAAAAACATTTTTCACAATCCTTTTAATCTTTAGACCTGGAAATCATACTTTGCAACAAACTAGAGAAACCCATATGCAGGGGTCTGTGTACTAATTTATTGATTAAAGATCTCACTTATATTTTAATTTAAAATATTAAATAAAAAAAATGAAATATATTTCAACCATAATTTTAATTGATTCCAATCTCTCTCTCTTTCATTCACAGATCACATACAATTTGCAATAACAAGCAATGACCTTCTAAACAAAGGTCTATATTCTTCCATTTAGCAACAGAGGTTCCAAAAACTTATATCATATCCTCTTACCAAAAATTTATCCATTATTTTATTAATATATTATAATGAAATCACACTCTCACAAAACATAACTATCTATTATATGTCTAAAGAGGAAACATAATTGATTCTTGGCCACTTTCCTTAGGTGGAGGCCTCTTGCCAACATTGCATTTT
Source organism: Torreya grandis (assembly GCA_037957365.1). NCBI lineage: Eukaryota > Viridiplantae > Streptophyta > Pinopsida > Cupressales > Taxaceae > Torreya > Torreya grandis. Next base: position 991,693 of record JARHVA010005711.1, read on the forward strand.
CTTGATTTGCACGTAACATAAAGTGTCTTTTTTTCATGACAATAAAACCATAAAATTTTAAGGTACTCTTAAAGTTATAAACTTTGTAGACATGTTATACAAATCTTATCACCTTTATACATGCACAAAAGTAACTAGATAAGACTTTAGCACATTCACATTTTCAAATGGTGCTTTTGGAATGAAATGTAAATATTCAAAATCTATGTAACTTTAGACCAACCAGACTGATCATTTGGACTTCATAATACCTATATAACCTATAAGACACTAACTAGACTAATCTAAGACAAAATTGAATAACTTTTGGGATCCTTATAGGATGCACATGTATCATACTACCAAGTTGAGAAATCTTTACCATTGGTGTTTGGTGAATCACATGGTATATTTTGCTTCCTCAATGAATTGAACCTCCTCATAAAAGGTATCCACTTCCACTTTATGCCTTCTTTGTTCCATCTTTATAACTACATATGAAACAACAATGTTAAGCAAAACATAGTTGCTATAATCTTCTTCTTGCTAGGCATGTGTATACTACCCTTCATCCTTTACAAACTTATTCATCTTCTTCTTATCTCCTTCTTTAATCACTGTTGTAATTATCAGATCTTCCTCCTTCATCCATTCTACTTGTGCTTCCCACTCTATCTCAAACTTGATATTTCATGGTTCTTGTTTATCTCATTATTATGTAGACTCATAATTTTATATTGTATATCACCCTCTTGACCTCCCTCAATATTCTAACTATCAAAGGGATTCATATTCATATTACCTCTCTCATATTCTTGATGTATCACACCTTCATGGCTATCTTATTCTTAGGCTTATTATAAATTACCCACCTCATTAACATTTCTTCTTGTTCAAGACTCTTTTGTAAACATTTATTTTCATCCACCACCTCTTCTTCAACTACTTGCTCCTTAGTTTCCATTTCTTCACATAATAGTCCATTAGACACAAATTTTGGAGACTTCACCTTGTACATTTCAATATCCATCTTCTTCACTTGTTTGGTGTCAATCCCAATCCATTACTCATCCTTAGCTAATATATCTATCATTACGCTACTTTCATCTCTCTCATATGTTTGGCTACCATTATTACATTATATGTCTTCTATCTTAAGCACTATCATTGGTGTTATGATTTCTTCCTTCTCTCAAAAAATACTTTTTGCCACCTTGAAAAATTGTTTAAATCCTCTCATGTCCATCTTTTTGGACTCATAATATTTCATATCAACTAACTCTAAACTACTTAACTTCTTTTATTCCTTAGGTTCTTTGACCAAACCAAAAATTTTCATATCTTGACTCTAATACTACCTTATCATCATCATCATCATCATCATCATCATCATCATCATCATCATCATCATCATCATCATCATCCTCTCATCTCCCTTTTCTTCTTTACCCTTCAATGGGATTAGTATATATACCTCTCCATGCTTCTTAATGGTATATGTATTTTCTTTCCCATCATGTATGGCATGCCTATCAAATTTCCATTGTCTTCCTAACAATAAATGACACACATCCATAGGAATAATGTCACACAACACTCTATCTCTATACCCTCCTATCTTAAAATGAACCTAGCTTTCTTCACCTACCAGTGTTTGGGGACCTTTCTGAACCCATGCAACCTTGTATGGTTGCAGGTGTGGCATCATTCTCAAGCCAAGCATTTGCACCATATCTAAAAAAACAATGTTATTATCACTACCTCCATCAATGATTAGATTACAGATTTTAATTCTTGTTTTACACCTACTTTTAAACAAGGTTATCCTTTGGGCTAGTTCTTTAACTTGCCTCTACTGTAACAAGATTATCCTCATGAGTAATGACTCATTCTTATCCCATATTCTCTCTTCATTATCTTCTCTATGCTTTTATATACTTCTACTCATATTTACTTGGACACTCTACTACCCTATGTCCTTCTCATTTCCAATTTCAACATTACCCCTAAAATCTCTATCTTGATCCACTACTCGTGGGACCTTCATTCCTTCTCATTATGTCATCTATAAATACTCTAAAATACCTTGCATGGTGTTGTCCCATGCCTTCTTGAATGTTTTCATCATGTTCTTATGATCTCTCTTGAACCACCTCTATATTCTCTCTCTCATTCATCCTTGCTTGAAAAGTTACTACCTGACCTTGATGCCTATCATTATCTTCTTCTATTTCTCTTTATAATATTTTGTCTCTCTCCCTGAGAACTTCTTCAATGCTCTCCATTCTAATAAATAATGGAGTAATCAACTGTGTCATTATCCTGACCAAATCATCATCTTCTTTGCTAGCTCTATCCATGGAGTATTATCCTTGATTACCTATCTTACACCACACTTGAAAACACATATTTTCAATATTTTCCAATCCTCTTAGAATCTTTCACTCGCTCTGATACCAAAATGATGTAGATCATACACCAAATGATCACTCTAACCCTTGTTTCTCAATCACTTCCTTTGACAAAGGCAACTTAGTTCAATTTATAATGTAATGATAAAAAAATTCACCTGGTTTCTTGTAATTTAAAAGATGATTTATCCTTGTTTCAAAATGGTTTTCATTACCCTCACACATATCCCATCAATTCTATCAACCCTTTCCAACTCTCAAGTCTTCACTTAATCTAACTTTCCTTACTTTTCCCATTATCCTTGTAATGGTTTACTAGATCATTTGTTCTCTAAGGATAGTGCTTCAATATGTATTTTAAAACACATAAAACATAATCATTACAAAAAAAACTTAATCTTTATTCACTCCACACACTTGACCAAGCATTTAGTCCTTCCTTTGACCAACTCTGCCTACTCTGTCAGCATTCCATATAGCCCTTTTTGGTTCAATATTCCTTTATACAAAATTGCACCTTAAAATATTTTAAAACTAATTTTTGATGTAGATACACTCTATAATTAAATATATAATCATGAAATATTAAATCCCAATTCTTTGTTTTATCTAACTTTCAAACTCAAATTTTACCTTTGTTTATGCTTATTAGGCCTGTTAGTGTCTAGTCTAACAATAGTCCTCAAAATCTATATGTATAAGTACAATAAAATAAAATAAACATGAAAATATATTCACATACCTTATTCTTAAGTTTTTTACAAATATTCAACAAAAATGGATGGTGAAATCTTCCTATTCCCTCAAAAACCTAGGATTAGGGCTTCTTGTCTCAATCACAACCCAAAAACACATTAAATTCTTCTAAGGATGTTTGATTGGGTTTCAAATACTCCAAATAGTTTTTTTTATCTCAATTTAGACCATATAAATTTTTGGAACTAATAGTAGGTATTTTTTAATCTAGTTTTATCATTTTCAACTCCAAACTAACTTGATTGTGTCAAGAATAAACTGTATACAGGTCTATTTTAGGACTTGACAACTCTTATCTAATTATTACTTAGTCAAAAATGAATTCATAGATTTAAATTATCTCGTAAATACGTACTAATATGTTCCATAAATTTTAAACTTGATTCCCTAATCATATCCTTGTAAGAAATCATAAACTCAATCCTCGACACCAATGGTTTCTACAAGAAACAAGGGACTTTTGCATGACTATCAATCACCATAGGAGTTATCCTCTTTCCCTAGATATATGGTGTTCAAAATAACATCTCAAATATTTTTACAATGTTTATAGTGAGTCACCAATCCCTCTTATACTTAATCATAAAAACACACAGTTATAAACAAACAAACATGATAGAAATAGGGTCCTGTCTATAACTATATCAAAAAACCAAATGGTTATATTATGATTACCTATAGTTAATAATATAAACATAAATTCAAACACTTTAATAACATTCAAAACTTAGTTTTCACAATCCTATTAATCTTTAACCTTTGAAATCATAGTTTGTAGCAAACCAAAAAAACCCATATATAGGGGTTTGAGTACTAATTTATTAATAATATGTCTAGCTTATCTATTCCCTTAAAGCATTTAATTAAAACAAACATTAAATATCTTTCAACCAAATTTTTAAACAACTCCAATCTCTCTCTTTCATTCACAAATCCAATATAATTTGCAATAACAAGTAATGACCTTCTAAATAGAGGTTTATATTCTTCCATTTAGCAGTAATGGTTACAAAAACTCCCATCATATCCTCTTTACAAAAAAATTTCCTTTATTTTATTCATATATTCAAATGGAGTCACACTCATATAAAAAAAATATCTCCTATATGTCTAAAGAGGAAACATAACGATTCTTGGCTACTTTCCCTATGTGGAGGCCTCTTGCCAACATTGCACATAACATAAAGTGTATTTTCCTCTGTAACAATAAAACCATAATATTCTAAGTGCCTTTTACAATGATAAAATTCTTAGACACATTGGTTAAATCTTGTCACCTTCATACATGCATAAAATTCCCTAGATAAGACTTTAGCACATTCAAATTTTCAAATGGTGCTTCTAGAAGGAAATTCCAATATTCAAAATATATGTAAATTTATTCAAATTGAACTGATCATTTGGACTTCCTAAGACATATAGAACCTATAAGACACTGATAAGACCAATCTAAGAGAAAATTAAATAACTTTTGGTATTCGTATAGGATGACCCTGCATCATTCATATACCTTCAAATTGTGATGACATTTGTTATTATCTATTTTAAATATAGAAAACATTAAAAAAACTAAAAAAAATATTCAAGAAAATAGAAAAGTATTATAATGAAGCATAAAAATAAAAATATTTAGAATTTAACACATTTACTATCTTTTTCACATGTTTATTTATTTATGTAAATATATTTCATATAATTTATATAATCACATTCATTTCATGAGTAGTTGAGTGTGATATATGCATATATTATATTCATATACACAACATTCAAATGTTTGAACTTTCCTCTACCCATGTGACACACTAAGTTTACGACATCTTTCTTATATTGATCATGATTAACATAGGTTCTATTCATTTATTACTATTTTACATTATCATGTTGAGCTTATTTACTAATTATTATACATTAATATACTCTTTCCATTGTCTTACACATTGCAATTGATATAATATTTTATAGGACATTTGGATAGCAAGTGTATGTAGGGACTAGTATTAGATGCTTAACCTAGTTACGCATATTTAATTTATCACATGGTTTCCTTGAGTCTACATTTTATTCACTTTTTTTAATTGATTAAGGAACATTTAAACATGTTAATTTTTTGTTGTCCCTAGTTTCTTTAGTGTCATGTCTCATTAACTATAGATGTTTGAAGATGTCCTTTAATATGAGTGTGTTTTATTGTTTTTAGGATAATGGAGTTTTATTCCTCATTAAATAAACATGTCTTAGCAAAGTAAATCAATAAATAATATGCAAGAATTCATCTACTAATTTATGTAAATAGATTTGTATTTTTGCCTTTTCTAAATATAGTAATAAGTAGGAGAAATATAACTTATCTTATTATGAATGATCCAAACTAAGACAAGGTCTGATACTGAAGGAGCAAGACAAGGAAAATATCAAAAACTAGATCTTAAGGTTCATTTTTTGATTGGATATGAGCACTAAAAGTGGGACAGCCTACTATCTGGCACTATAGTCCTTTTCTGACACTATTATCTAGGTGGTATGAGATTTTTGGGTTCTATTCGATAGGTTTGTGTTACCCTGTAATGAAATATCAAAGCTTGAAAGCCTACAAAGCTTGGTGCGTTTCTTTTTTAAATCTTTGAATGCCCTAGGAGCTATTTGTGATTGAACTTGAATGGAAACTTGGAAAAGATAGATAAGGGGTTAGTGTACAAATAATATGTTGGATTTACTACACACCCCATATGTGGGCATGCTACCTACATACCAATACTCTGAGGAGGTATAATGTTAATGTAGTTATCATATTTAAGTGTTTGGTACAATTATGTATGGTAAATGCAACTAGATACAAAACTAGATTTACTTTAGATGGATAGAGACTAATGCAAAGGTTTGAATAACCTTGATATTATTTTATAAGGTTGTATGCAAATAATATGAAAGAGTGATTGAGCATACTTGCTTGTGTTCTTGCTTCTCTCTTGTAAATGAGTATCAAATCTTCTAAAATGGACATTGAATGGCTATTTATAGGGGATTAAATGATCATGGTTTAAATAAAGTCATGTTAGCTAGACAAAAAAGGGATAAGTATCCAAAAGAATATGAATGTTAGGATAAAAAATTAACTTGGACAATATCACTAGAAATAAGACACCTTGGGTTCCAGTGCTCCTATCAAAGTTGGACACTTTTGTCCTAAGGGAATAAGACATGAGGGGATGGATATCAGATAGAAAGAGCTGCTTGAATTTATTAGGGTTGATTTTGGAAGGTTGTGGATGACTGGGAATCAGTGAAGGAATAGCCTAGAATGGTTATGTAAGCATTTAGGAAGACGTATGGATTGGGTGTCATTAGCCATTATTAAGTCATCTAATTTCACATTTTATATGACTACATTTACCCCCATTTTATTTTAGTGATGTAGACAAATGAAATACTATGAAAAAGGAAAGTAAAAATGATACTTGAACTTACCTATAAGGGAGAAGCTCATGAAGCTATGTGATTTTGGATGCTCATAGAGAGAGCACATTGTGAAATGTGAATCTACAATAAAAACATTAAAGTAGATATTTTCTTAATATATACACCATATATAAAATAAGAACATATAAAAGTTGAGTAAAAGGAAGAGAAATGAATGAATACACCTCACCAAGTACATGAACCAATAAAAAACATATTGTGATTATGGTTTGTGCTACATAATACTAGGTATGTGCTGAATTAAAAGTAATATTATGAACAGATTTGAGTGCTCAACTTCATAGAAAGTGGCTTGAAAATACAAAGGCTAGCCTATTGGCTCCATCATTTCCTACTAAGTGAAGCTAATGAATCATGCCTATGATAATTGATGTCTAGATTATGTGTCCAATCCCTCTGAATAGGTGGCTTAAGAATACAAAGGCTAACCCTTTGGCTCCATCATTGCCTCATGAAGTGAAGATATGAAGTGATACTAGTTTATAATAGATGTCATATGACATAGCTCATGGAGTCCATGGATATTCTAGAAATCTGATAATGTGGCATGGATATCCTGAATATATACTACAAACTAGGCCACTCTTGGCCATTTTGAAAGATGGACGTTAGGATTGTATGAAAGCCACTCCAAAACTAATGTACTATGCTTATATGAAAGTCAACTTAGGAACTTAGGTACTCAAAAATTCAAAATTTTATGAAATGTTAACTTGAAAGTGATGTCAACCACCAGTAGATGGAGTAAGTCATGTAACAACTAAGAATCCCTAGATAATAAACTAAACATGGAAAAAAAACCAATGTGCCATGCACATTACCCCCGATCACTGGTGTTTGAAACATGGATTCTTATTTGGATGTTATGTCAATGGCCTATCTAAAACTAAAATTTAAAACCATCATGTCATGCATGATAACCCCCTATATTTAGATTCTCTAAGAAAATTGGACCGAACTATTAATTTTGGTTGATCTAGATGTGTAAAAATTATATCTAAATTGAAAATTTGCCTATTTATGGATATCTTCAGGCTTTTTTTGCCTAGATATAAGTTCTAAAATAAGGACACCCCTATGTTTGACACTACTATCCATTTTTGGTATTGTTATCTATGCTAAAACTAGTTTTTTTTTTAATCTAGAACTGTCATTATTGTTTTGCTCTATTCTAACTACTTTGACCTCTAGATTTTGAACTAGGTGATCTTAATGCTTTTGTTTCAAATGTTAGGAGATTTTATCATTGTGACAAAACCCTTATTTTTTCCCCCTCTTCTAAGCTTAGAAATGATTAAACATATAATGACTACCCTTAGAAGAAAATAGTCTTTCAATTATGTTATGTTATATAGATACATGATATAACAATGATATTTGATAAGATATCTCTAGATATATAAATGTTTGTATTGAGATATTGTTAGATAAATAGGGGTATGCCTAGATAGATATAACAACTTAAAGCATGTGAAAAGTACTGAATTTGAACTGGAAATGTTAGATGCCAATTTTTAGTATGATGGATGGAGCTTGATGTCCATCATGGCATCCAAGAAAGTAAGGTAAATGTATGATTTGGATCATGGCATTGCACAAATTGAGAAACAAACAAGTGATCAAGAAAACAAGCAAGAAGTAAGAAGTATATTGGGATGGACAAGGGGCCATGAAAATAAGGGACATGGGCACATGCCACTTAAATTAGAAATAAAAAAGTAGAAGGCATATTCAAATGCCACATACAAATACAAGTGAAACAAGTAATGTTAGCATAGGGACCACAGACCCATGGAAGATTACAATCAAAGGACATTAGAAAATTTCTTAGGGTGCACACATAAATAAAATTAAAGGAAATTGGCAAATGTCCTAAGGCACAAATAGGAGATGAGTCAGAACTAGAAATACAATCATACAAGCCATGTGAAGTAAGAGGACAAAGCATGTAATGACTAGAAAGGTATAATAACATATAACTAATTAAATAAAATATGAAAGTATGCAAAACATGTGTAGTACAATACTTAGTATATGCTAAGAAATAAAAAAGTGATAGATACTACTGAAATGTCAATATTTTAATCTATGTAATCTAGAAAGGAATCTCTATCAGCATGATAACTCAAATTTTGTATTGTAGGAATGACATAACCTCGATGGTGTTATCATGTAGAATATTCCCCCAGTGGGTATGTATATCTATGAATGTCTCAAATATAGAATTAGGAATGCCCCCTCAATGGGTAGAGTGAAGAAGCCAAGTTACATACTCAAAACAGATCAAGTGAATCATGGTAATGTATAAAATTCACATGTAATAGCATGAAACAACAAATGTAAGTCCTAGCATGATAGTATTAATGTAAAGCATGGATAATGTATACAATTAAAAAGTTTTTGGTATTTTTGACATATTTGAATATTTTTTGTATTTTGAAAATTTTTGTACTTTAGAGTTTTTATATTTTGATATAATTTATGTACATGAGAAACTAGGAAGAAATGATACTAACCAATGAGTCTCATGGGAGACTCCCTATCATGGTGTCCTGTATCATGGTGGCTCATTTAAAACCAATTGTATTGGGTTGATATGTGAAATTGGTCATAGAAAATTTTATCATAGTGAATATTTTCATGAAGCCTATGAATATGATGGATATGACTAAGAAATAGATTGAGACGGAGTCGAAACCTATGTTGGTGTCTCATATAATACCAATTGTAGTGGGTTGTTACTTCAAATAGGTCTTGGAAAACTTGGTTATAGTTAATATTTATATGAAGTAGTACTCTCTGATGTCTATATGTATGGAACTACACTATATATGCCTTGGATTACACTACTATATGTATGTTGAGCTCATTATACTAGTCTCTAAATCCATTGACTAGGTTGGATAGGAGATCTCCTATGAGGCTCTATTTGATAAACCACATTACTCTCAAGATGAATAACTGATTATTCTTGTGAAGAAATGTCCTAGGAGGACTCAATCATGGAGGGATGATGTTTATAGTTCCATGATGGAGGAGATCTTGGTGTCCCTTATGTGAATGCTATGATTCCATTATCAATACAACTATTAATGCAATTCTTAAGTCCATAACAATCATTATTTTTATGTCCATAGATACGATGGTAGTTGTAAAAGGGTTTATGTGGTTTCCTGTGTAGGAGATGTGGATCTTACAGATGAGTAGAGGGAAATGTTATTAACCTTTTATCTAGTAGTGTTGATAATATAACATATGGGATATCCCATTTTGAATCAAAGTGTAATGGTGCCCTACTATTATTCTTTATAGTGCTTATTGTAGGTTATGATTTTTGGTTTTGATATGTAACATTTCATTCAAGAAAGTGACTAGGTGAAGGTGTATACACATTATTGGCACTAGGATACCTTTGAAACTTTTGTACTGTAATATATTTTTCCAATGTTGTGATGTTTTAATTTAATAGTTGATTTTGTGTTTGTAAATATAAAACTAGGTTGCTCATGTTGGTGATTTGATTCCTTAGAGTCTCATAAGTGAAAAACTTAGTTGCTTTCGATTAAAGATGTAATCACATATGTTGAAGAGGGTTTGAAAAAGTTATTGGTAGAATGTATGCCTTAGGAACAATAGTATAGGATGCCTCACCTGTTGGAGGGGTGATAGCATGGACCTAGTTTGAGGGAGAGGAGGAAAAATGATTTCTTTTCTCTGCATGAAATATGACATTGAAACAAGAGTAGCCAAAGAGGCATATACATCTAGGTAGAAACCATGTATATGGACTAAAATGCATGTAAATGGAAATATAAGTTGTATAGAAATATGATTATAGAGAACATTCCAAATGAGAGATAACAAACAAGGAATAGAGAGTATGAAATTGTGCATTGATGCATAAAGAATTTTGGCATGTGTTATGCTATGTCTAATATGTGTAGCAAGATAAACTTCAATTTTTTTTTGATATGAGAGATAGAGAGAAAAGGGTAGAGAGCATGAAATTGTGCATGAACGTATAGAAATTTTTGACATGAATCATAACATTTATAATATGTTGAACATGATAAACTTGAAAATTGTTCCATGTGAGTGAGAGAGAGTATGCAAAAGGAATATTGAAATTTCATGTAATTTGAGAAATAAATTCTGTAATATCATCTCTAATAATGAAAATTAAGCATGAAATGCAAAGAATGAAACTTTTTACTAGCGTATGATAGATTTTATCATCGATGTACATTATAGGGCCCATTATGGTTTCCTTATTATTTGCATTAAATGTAAAAAAAGTGTATAAATAAGTGAGCATCATTTTAGTAATTTTATTAGAAGTGTAAGGTGATACCTCAAGTAGCTAAAGAAGGAGCTATTACATGCAACTAGGGGTTTTTCAAAAATATTTGTGTAAAATAATATGAATTTGTGAATTTGTAATTGATTTTTTGGATTTTATATGCAACTAAACATTTAGACAATGATTTGAAAATTACTAAAAAATAACTAGGATCGAGTTGATGCAACTAGGGTTTTTGAATGAATTTTTAAAATTAATGTGATAATTATAAAAATTTAAAATGAATTTATAGAAAATTTTAAGAATTTTTCTCAGGAAATTTATTAAAAATTAGAAACTATTTCTAAAATTAGCAATATATTTTTCCTAGTGTTTAGAATGTGTTTGTATGCAAGGACCTTGTATGTGAAAAATAGGGTTCTAAGACAATATGTGATATTTATGCACTTAATTTATAGATTTATAATTCTTAAATGTAGAAAAAATCAAGAAATTATGAAAAAAATAATTATCCCTAGGGTTTCTATGATTTTTTTGTAAAATTCAAAGTAAGTCAGGTTCACTAAATGTTTTATTGTTTTCATAATAATGGATTTTTATTCCTAGTTAAATAAATAAGTTTGAGAAAAGTAAATCAATAAGTAATATGCAAGAATTAATCCACTAATTTTTGTAAATATATTTTTATATTTTCCTTCTTTAAATATAGTAAAAAATGGGAGAAATCTAACTTAGCTTATTCTAAACGATCTAAACTGAGACAAAGTATGATACTGAAGGAGCAGGACTAGGAAACTATCAGAAACTAGATCTTGATGTTAAAAGTGGGACACCTTGCTATCTGGTGTTGTAGTCCTTTTTTAGTGCTATTTTTCAAGTGGTTTGAGCTTTCTATGTTTTTTTGGTAGGTCTATGTTACCCTGTCAATGAAATATCAAAGCTTGGAAGCCTACAAAGCTCATTATGCATCTATTTTAAATATTTAAAACCCTTAGGATCACTTTGTGCTTGAAATTTAATGAAAACTTGGAAAAGATACAGAAGGGGTTAGTGTGTAAAGGATACATTGTATTCACTTTACACCCCATGTGTGGGTACGCTACCTACATACCAATAATCTAAGGAGGGATCAAGCTAATATAGTTCTCACATTGAAGTGCTTGGTGTAATTATGCATGGTAATTGAAACTATATGAATTAATAGATGGACTTTGAATGGATAAAGACTAATGCAAAAGTTTCAATAATCTTGAGATGATCTTGGATCGTTATATGCAGAGAATAAGGAAGCGTGCTTGAATGTACTTGCTTTTATTCTTGCTTCTCTCTTATAAATGAGGGTCAAACCTTATAAAGTGGAATTTGGATGGACTTTTATAGGGGATTAAATGATCATGGGTTAATTAATTCACATTGGGATAATAAGGAAAAGGACAATGATCTAAAATAATCTGATCATTAGGACCAAAAATAAAAATGGGCAACAATGCCAAAAATAGGATACCCTGGGTTCTAGTGCTCCTATCCAAGTTGGGCACTATTTTCCTAAAGAAATGATACTTGAGGGGATGGATATAGGCCTAAAAGAGATTCTTAGGTCTATAAGGGTTAAGTACAAAATGCTATGGATGATTGGTAATCAGTGAAGTAATAGCCTAGAAGGGTTGTTTAAAAAAGTAGGAAGACCTATAGATTGGGTGTCATTAGCCATGCTTAAGTCATCCAATTTGACATTTTATATGAGTGTTGTGTGACATTTTATCATGACCCTTATTTTTTTATCTCTTTATATCCCTCAATATGTGATGTTAAGCAATCTTGTGGATCTATTGTATTATTTGTTGAGGTTATTACTTAATGACATTATTATGATCAATATCATGTATCTTTGGTATTATTATATTTTGATACTAAGAGATTCATTGATACATATGTTTATAATTGATACTAATATATGCTTATTTACTACATGATTAATACAAATATAACATAGTTATTTTATCATTTTGATGTAAGAAGACTATCATTTTTTATTCCCCGCACCTCAAATGGGGGTTCATAATAGTGGGGAAATGTAATAAATACATGAATCCATATACATATAATTGGAAGAATTGATATAGTTTGATATAGTTTTTATGATTCAATTACTCACTCATGACATAATCTTATACTTTTGGTGCAAATTTTCACAAATTGTTTCTAGATGTTTTTAGATTTTATGGCATAGATTATATAATTTTTATATATGAGGGGTTACATTTGGATAGATACATCTTCTTAATACATATAAGAGGTGCATAAGGAATGTAAATGCACCAAACTAAAGATAAACTATTCAAATCATATAAATATTCATTCATTAACCTTTCAAATAAGTATTGATTGAGATTTTATCTTCCATATTATTTGGCTCCCTTAAGTAGTGCAATCAACAATATGCATGCTCGATATACTGGGCACTATTTCTATTTGTTAGGTTTATATGGTTACACAATTTTAATCAAGAGATATTGTCTATATTATGTTTAAATTTGGGTTGTGTGGTTACGATTTGGTGATCTCAATGACCTTGGAATAACTCATATTTACATTTGTAATTTTTAGTTTTCAATTTCTATTTAATGATTTGGATAGGAATCTTCATTACAAAATAAAACTAATAAGGGGAAACATAGTTACATTACAACACGTGTGTACTCCTTTGTTTTCTTTTCTTTTCAATAAATTTTAATTGTTAAGTTTTATATTATATGAACTAATCACACTTGTAACAATATCTTGCTTACAGGTTATAAAAATACATAAAATTAAAATAGGGACCAATTCAAATAAATGTATATTGTACACACCATAATATAAATTTATTTTATTTAACTTAAGGCTCTACCCTTCAGTTCTTGAATTCCCCATTATTTAAAGGCTCATGTTAATTATATCAGTGTGCCTACATGCTTAGATTATTATATGACACTAATATTTTTGTTATTAATGTCACCTCTAACCAAAAATATGCTTAAAAAATGATATTATTTGTGTGAAAATGGTTATATCTCTATTTAATTCCATTCGTAAGTGTGGAAAATGTTGTTTCCCTGACTGGTTCAACTTGTGGGTTCCATTCACACTCAGTCAACTTTAATTAGGTATTTTAACCTTTTTCTCACCTCATACAATTGTGAAAATTTTCATAATTATATGGATTATAGGTAAGTGGTATTTTACATAAATACCCCATTTGTAATATTATTTAGGTAATCAATTCATATATTTGTATTTATGTTGCACATGAATTTTACATCCTTCATAGAATACAATTGATTCTTACCAAGTTTTATCTTATGAGTAATAATTCTTACATTAGTCCTTATAATCGTAATAGACTATCTTAACCAAATCTCACATGGTACCAGAGTAGGTTGACTATCATAGGGTTTCCTCTTAGTAGATTAAAACCTCATATTTTTTCATATTAAGTATGTTCTTCCATTTCATTATTTCAAAGCTAATCTTGAGTATCAGAAATGTATAAATTCAATATAAAATTTTATGGTGTTTCTCCTTGAGTGTCTCTTTAAGATACATTTTGGCAATTGAATGAGCTCATCATTAGATCTAGAGTGTTAGAGACCATCAAAACCACTTGATCATTCATCTAGGTTGGATATAATAGGTTATATCTGAAGTTTATTTTTCAAAATTCCATCATAATTAAGAGCTAATATTAAAACAAACAACTGCTCATCGATGTTTTACTATACATTTTATCCTAGATCACCTTGTATGTGTAAATTTTTCATTCTATAATAGGAACTTGTACTTCATAAATGTTAAGTTGAGTGTAATTACTTTTTTAGGATTTAAATTTTTTCCTACAAAATTTAATTTTTATTAGTTTTTTATTAAAAAGAGAGAGGATTATTTATTGTCAATTCTCTCTTCTCATTCAGTCTTAATATTTATTTATTTAATCAAAAAATGACTACTTATTAACAATTTTTTAAAATGTAAACAAATTATTAGACATATTTATAAGTTTTATTTATGTAATTTTCAACACTCTAAAACATTTTTAAATGATGAATTTTATTAATAAACACAAACATTATTAGATTTTTATTGATTACTACAAAAAAATAGAAAACATTTTTATGTTTTTTAATATAGGTGTGAATGATATATATATATATATATATATATATATATATATATATATATATATATATATATATATATATATAGTTATCTCTAAGACAGGGTAAATTTTTTGGAATATTTGACCGAAATTTTGGAGCAATAAGTAAATTTGTTTATTTATGGAGGATTTAATCGATTTTGAAAAATATTTTATTGTAGGTGAGAACACACACACACACACACACACACACACACACACACACACACACACACACACACACACACGTGTGTGTGTGTGTGTGTGTGTGTGTGTGTGTGTGTGTGTGTGTGTGTGTGTGTGTGTGTTCTCACCTACAATAAAATATTTTTCAAAATCGATTAAATCCTCCATAAATAAACAAATTTACTTATTGCTCCAAAATTTTGGTCAAATATTCCAAAAAATTTACCGTCTTAGAGATAACTAAATTTGGCCATTCCTCCAAACCTTTTAGAAGTTATTATAAACTTTCAATAAGTTAAAAATAATTTATTAATAGGTATATCATCCAAACTTTTTAGTAATTCTGTTTAAGTTGGCATCACCACTTTGACCAATGAGTTTGCAAGCCATGGATCTATAGTTCATTTTCAGTAACATATATCTAGGAATGTTGAGATTTAATTAAAAATAATTTTTTATTGAAATTGGTTATCTTTCCACACTATATGAAGTGGTGAAAACATTTATTAATCTTGGTGTGGTAGCTTATCTACAATGTTTAAGTGTAGCATAGTGAAACTACAACCACTTTGGTGTTTCTTCAAGTGGATATTAAAACTGAACTAATAATAAAGTCCTAAAATCATATTTGTTTGGATGGGTTTATTCATTGAGTGATTTTATGGGGGTGGTGTTATGTGACTATTCCAATTCTATTTGTTCTCTATTATGCACCTATAACATTACAATGGGTAATCCAACATTTCCTCTCTTAACTCCTTATAACTATACAACATGGAAATCACATGAATGCAATGATTTCATATTTAAATAGTACATGTTCTAAATTTAATAAATAATTTTATAACCCATAAATTATAAGCACAAAAAAATGTGGCTAATTGAACCCACTAGAACAGTAGGTTATTTGTACACTTTTATTTCTCTTCATCTTATTTTCCACATTGAACAATGTAAATGACCTAAGGAGGCTTGGTATATATTGTAAAACTTATATGGTAAAATTAATGAGGATAGGGGTATCCAGTTGATAATGAACTAAATAATAAATATCCATCTAGTTTTGAAAACATCCAATATTATCTAATAAAAGTGAAAGAAAGTAGAGCACAAATAAAAGAATGTGGATATGAGAAGATGTAAAGTTAGTCAACAATGTGTTAGGAAAACCACCTTCTGAGTATGCAAAATTTATTTCCATATTCCAGACTCATCAACTAACTATGGTAAATTCCTACATCATTCCTTGTCTTGAATCATTTTCCAAAATTTTAATGATCAAGTAAGCCAAGTTGATAACTATGGGAATTATCATGTCATCAAATTCATAAGACTTGGTGGTAGGTCATCTTAAACATACATAATGGTTTAATTAAGTAGAGAAACCAATGCATAAGCCATAAAAAATATCCTACATAGTCATAACATCCTACACCAACAATGTCTAAATCATCTTTACATAAAAGGGATTTATAAAAGAAGGAAAAACCAACCTATTCATAATGAATGAAATTTGTTCATGATGAGCATCAATGTCAAGATAATAAAACTTATGAAATGAAATATATTATGAATAAGAATTAAAAAAAATTGTATTATCCTACACAAATGAATAAACTTAGTTTACTTATTCAACATCAAATAAAGAGAAAGGAGAGGCACTTTTGGGAATAGGAAAATATTCAAAATAATGGATTACTTGAATTCAGGGCTACACATCAAACAAACTCTAATTAAGAAAAAAATTATTATTTGTAACCATGTCTTTTACCTCACATTGTCATAAGATAGGATACAATGATGTATGTTATTGGAAAAAGATTGGTTCAAATGAAAGAACGCACAATTAAGAATGTTGTATGTGTTCCTGATTTATGTGTGAATCTTCTTTTAGTTTACTCAATCAATCATCTATTGAATGGAAAGAAATATGAGTTGTTCTTTAATTCATTATAAATTTAAGATATTGGTGATGATGCATTAGATAAGATAGGAAACATTATTTATGGGTCTTATATGTGAATTCTCTCACATTATGCCCCATTCTCCTTTGAATAATTGAATCACCTAGACAGATTCCATAAGTAAACTATATCATGAGAGGATTATCGATCTCAACTACCACTACTTTAATTAGTTTATCTCCAAGCATATTTTCAACACATTCCATCCTATATGGTTTTATAATGGAATATTTTCAAACTACACAATCGACAAACATGAAGAGGAAAAGATTTACAAAGGGACATATTAGAAGAATTCAAAAGTAATTTATTTGGTTCACAATGATCTAATGGGTCCTTTTTTCACCAATAATTTTTGGAAAATGTATTATATGATCTCATTCATTTATGACTATTCTCAAAACACTTGAGTTTATTTAATTCAAAAAAGAGTGAAGTCTTCAACTCATTTCAATACTTCAAAGTTTACACTAGGAAGTAGTCTTGGAAACCTATCAAAATGTTTTACACAAATAATGGTCGAGAATGTGTGAATCATAACCTTAATAAAATTTCCCACTTGAAGGGATAAACATTTCATTTTATTAACACCAAAGCATAATGATGTTTTTGATCAAAAGAATAGGACAATAAAAGAGATGGAAACTTACATGATACATGATCATTTTATTCATCCCACTTTTCTGGTTTGAATATATCAATTGTACTACTCACATTTAGAACCAAGTTCCACACAATTCTTTGAAGGGAATGAATCCTTTTAAATATTAATGTAGTTAAAATTATATTGTGTATACATTTTGAGTCTTTGTCTCCCCTGCATTGGCACACATTCCTTTAGATAAATATAAGGCTTTGCAAAAATAGAATCAGTCTTACATCTTTTTTATATATCTTGATAGTGTTAATAGATATGAATTATTTAATCCATAGATGAAATATTTTATTGAGAGGAGTGTTTGGATTGAATAATCATTTCCTCCCTTGGCATCTCATACTCTAATATTACATCTAGAATAGATTCACATTATAGCGAGTTAGAGGATTCATATTCACCTCCACCTTTGCAAGGGTCATCTTTAGTGACTTTAAATTATACTTCTTCAACCCCATCTTTGTCATCACCTCAATATGTTTGAAAGAATCTTAATTTATGAGTCCCCTTTATATTTTATCCTTAAAACACTTGATGGACTATGTCATAACATCAACATCTTACACAGGTGTTCATTACCATTACTTCCTATCAATAATAGTTTATTGAAGTGTTCGGTCTTGCTAACTGTGATTCAGGGATAGGTAAAAAATTACTATAAGTTAAAGCATCATTATTTATACTAAAATAATAATCATTATTGGTTAACTTTGAACACTTATTATGGTCTTGGATTCTATTCCAAGCCAATCAAACATGAGGTTTCCACATTCACCTTAGAGAACCTATTTAGTAGACTGAGGAAAAGTGTCAATGTCTTGAAAAACTTGATACACCCATAACTCAAGCTATTGATTACCAATTCAAATTAACTTTGATTCATTAATAATAGTTTGGGATATTAATTATTGTAAGAGATAATCTACAAATTAATCTAAATTTATTGAAGGGTCAATGTAACTCTTCTTGAATGAAGTACCACTCCTCATCTGCAAGCTATTTATTGAACGAGGTCTAGTAAAAGATGGTAAGGAATTAATTTAGCCGATAGGAACCTAAGGGATTGTGTTCATAAATTAGTGGTATCCTAAAAGTTTGTGATCATTTGATATATATAAATTTGAAAAATATAGTTTAAATAGTTTGTTAATGTTAAAAAATATCTAGAGGATAGGAATGTAAGTAAAAGTAAATTAATTAGGAAGGATAAGATTGTATTATGAGGATAATTTAAAATATATTTAAGATAAAATGGTAAGTGAAGATATTAGGAATGGGATGGATGATGAGATAATTTAGCTAAGAATTAAGAAAGAGATAAAAATAAGGAAATAAAATAAATAAGTTTATTAAGATGCAGGATAGTTGAGAAACCTACTCTAGCATCTACTAGCGGAAACCTTGATATTAAAAATATAGATACTATCCATCCACTACAAATTAATGAGTTAATATTCATAATAAAAGAAGGTGTAGGTGTAGATAATTAAATAAATATAATTGAGTATTTTATATATTACATTTCAAAAAGTCATGATGACATGCACCAAGGATTAACATATTTAGCCATGTTTCTGGGAACACCCAAACTATTTAAAGCCTTCGGTATAGAAGATGTACTAGTTATGAGTTGTTTGGACCATAATGGACAAGGTCTATATTGAAGTTAAATGTTTTTATTAATGTATTATATGTTACTTATATAGTATAACTAAGGGAGGAACTTTTATAAATAAAAGGAAGTATGATAGTAAGTAGTCAAGAGGAAAGTTTTAGAGATAATATAGAAGAATAATAAATGTGGTGAAAGATATAAACCTTAAAGAGAAAGGTTATTATAGTATAAGTGTTAGTATTCATAATATAAAAATATAACATAGAGATAGGGAAGAAGATAATTTAATAAGGCGGAATATTTAATGAAAGCATGTTAAAGAAGTAAAATTAGAGATAAAATATGTAGAAGAAGAAATTTGAAGTGACACAACCCCACTCTACTCTCACAACCCTGACTAAAAAAGGACCATAGATTGAATTAAACCCTCAAAAAATAACGATCCCCCATACCACTTCATAAATGATGCAAACATCCATCCCCTAGAAAAATGAATATATTTAATAGAGAAGAAGTAGTACATTGATACAAAAGTCATGGAGAAGAGAATGAGAAAGGAATTGAATTTATAATTAGCTATGGGAAGTATTAAGAATAATATACCTTCAAATATAATTAAAAATAAATAAGGGTCATAACCATAATTTAGTTGGATAATAGAAAGATATACAACAACATAAATTTAATAAAATTACAAGACCAAGTACATTAGGTAGTCATGAAAATAATATTAAAATTCATAGTAATGGGATTCATAACTTATATATTAACACTAAAATAACACAAAATATGATGAAGTTATCATTGTTTAGCAAATACACAAAGTATGTGTAAGAACACATGCTTGTATTAGACTGATACACAAGGAGTCATAATATTAATGACAAATGATTGATGTTATTTAATTATATTAGAACACTAAGAGATGAACCACTTAAATGGTACATGAAGACTTACCCTACACATGCCATTGTATCCACCAGTGTCCAAAAAGCATGTAAGGGTGATTTTCACTACCTAGACATACTACTAGAAATCATCATCAAGATGAGAGATCTAATAAAAAAGGAAAAGGTAATTGTAAAATATTGTGATGAGTGATTTAAATCCATAGTATGGAAATTAGAGGAACCTATAAATTAAATTTGAATAAAAAATGGTTCATATCTAGATTATTCCCATGCCTTAAAACTAATATGTATGGGAAAATATTCAACATATTCATGCAAACATTAAAAAGGGCATCAAGTTTAGAAGCTCAGTGTTGGAGATAAGATATAAATGCTGCAGTAAAATATAATGTTAAATGATTATAATTATAAATAGAAAATTTAAGGTTAAAAAAGAGATACAGATGAAGGGGGATGTGTATGGGACACCAAACAATAATCACACACCATTGTGGTAAATAATTTGGTGCACATGTTGTATAGAACAACATTCTAGGATAGAATGGCCCCATAGGGACATGTCAAATATAACAACAATAATAATATCAGCACAAAAACTAATGGGGATGAATCCACTAGTTTGATAGTGTATATATGGTGAGAGGATTTATTTCAAAATATGTAGTATATGTGATAAATATCCATAACATATCTACCCCATGTTGGAAGTGGAAATGCCTATAAATCAGATAATGTATTATACAAATTATTCATCAATTTTTATTATAGTTAAATTTTCCCTTCTATATATGCACTAGAGTATTTACATGATACCAATCAGATAAAAGTGATAATAGTTCAACAAATGGCTTTACTATAATTTATAATGGACAATGTTAGTGTACCATAACCAAGTTAACAATATAAAGTACCCCCTATAATTAATTTTTTTTAATCTCTAAATACCCCACCATAATATTATAATAATAATCAAGGAGGATACAAAGGTGACATCCAGGGTGGATATAGAGGACACCACATAAAGTGAAATTACCAAAATGGGGGAAGGATACAATTAGAATTATAACCAAGGTTATAATCATGAGAGACACTCACCAGCATGTTATAAATGTGGCAAGGTGGGGCACATTTATAGAAATTATGATGAATAACTTCATATGGAGTCTAGATTCTACTATGAAAGAGGTACACATGACTCATTCTCATGTCCTAAAGTAGACCAATTCTACAAAAATGTGGGAGCAAAAATTGTATAATTTACATGATCACCCCCTAGGAAGGGGATACATATTTAAGTAAAATATCAAAATCACGTGATACATAAGGGTAGTGTATTGAATTTAACCACTTGAAGGATGAAGAGAAAATTTAGGATAAGAAAGAAGTTCATCCTACATCATAAAATGTTATAAAATATTATACAATGTCAGAAAATAATAAGAGAATAAAAAGAGAGGTTGTGAAAGGAGGTTGTCCTTATCATGAATAATGATTCACACCTATGAGTATCGGTAACCACTAGAAGTTAGAGGAATACTCATAAGGATAAATAAGTAGCTTTTGACTCTAATACATAATAATCACACATAGATGTGGAGGGTTAAAAACCTGATATCTATTAACATGATAGCATTACAGAGAAAAGATAAGGAATATTAAGGAAAAAAGATAAGGATCAACATAACTTTACTAATTTTGATGAATACAAGGTTAGGGATCTCAAACTAATAATGATATTGATAAAGAGACAAAACTTACTAGCTAAACTGACATATTTATTTAAATATTAGAATAAAGAAGAGAAATAACATCAAGTGCATATAGTAGGGAAAAACTAATATTAAAATATAAACAAAGTATTTAGGAGAAACCAATAATGTAAAAAAATATATTATTTTACAAAAGTTTAAAATAAATGCTTAGGAAATAAAGAAAACAATCTTTGATCTTGGCATAGACATAAATGTGTTACCACTAAACACAATTTCATAGATGATAGTACCTCCCACTCACCATTTGGGACATTACAAAATGTTGTATTTAGTTTTATGGGGATAAATAAGAACATAGATTTAGAGGTAACTTATCTGTATGACATAAGACATCTAGCACTATTGAACCTATAATTTTCTATGTATTGTGATATATTCTTATATTTTGATGAGGAGGACATAATATTTTAAATAAAAGTCTTAGTATTCAATTTTATATTGGTGGTAGGAATGGCAATGACATGGTAAGAATAGTTATGGCCAAAACATGAGGATAGTGAATTTGATCACCTGACTGGCATGTTTACTTTGAAGAAAATTATAAAAATAAAAATATGATCTAGAACATAATAATGACGGTGAAATTATAGTAAAATAAAGAGATACACCTTTATGGAATGAAATTGAAGCTTTTATGTACTATATCAATAAACCATAGTGCAGAAACTATGTTGCATAAGAAAATGCCACATAAAGGAAGCATCACTCCCACACTATAAATTACATCTCCATTAATAAAAATATCTCATTGCACATAATGATATTTGAATAACAAATTACCAAAAAAAATTTGCATTAGACTAGTCGATGATCACTTACAAAAATTGATGGGAGTATTTTCAAAAGAATAAACAAACATGAAAGCCATAAATGATAAACTCACTATTACTACTGTAATATGGTGGTAAATCAATCATTAACCATTTATTCTTGGAATCATTTTTACATAACTCTTAAGATAAGGTTTTTAAAATAAAAAATCTACTTTCCAAATGTAAGAACTTATATGGGAAAAATCAACCCAAGACTACACATTGATACAAGTGATAAAACATGGATGGATAAATAATAAAGAAATAAATTCCTACAGGAATATTTATTTCACTATTCATTAGATAAATTTACAAAAAAATATGTAATTACATCAGGAAATATTGAAAGGAACATGTAGATGTGTAGACCTAAAAATAGAGTTTTGTAGAACTTTCAACTCTTAAGATATAGATACTAGAGTCTGTCAAGCATTACATAAAATAGAAAATAATAATTATGGAAGAATCTAGGATAAATAAAAAATTATCCAAATTAAAAAAAAATAATAAAAAGGTTAGGACATATAGATGATTGGAAGTAGGTTGGCACAATCATTAAAGAATTGACAAAATCTGTGGAAAGGAAAATAAATACAAAAGAACTTGAAAAGATAGCATAATGCTAAAAAATAATAAAATAAGAAGTTGGAGAGGAAGAGTTACCATAAAATTAAAAAAAATAAACATTAAGTAATTAAAGATACAACTCCTTAACACTAAAGAATACAGAACACAATGATTCTACTCACATCTTAGAATTAGATAAGAGAATGTAACCAAAAAAGGAAATCCAAAGTTGGGAGAAGTAAGTAACTACTGACAAAAGAAGAGGTGGAGAATTTAATAGAGTTACTAATGAAATTTAATTATTTATTCCAAGGAACACTTAATGAACTAAAAGGAATAAAATAATATGTGATATCTATGAAAATATAATTGAAAGAGGATATTAAAACTATGTGAAAATAACAAAACAAACTAAATCGTAATATTATTGAAAAAGTCGAGATTGAATTGGACAAGATGCTATCTAACATAATAATAACCCCTATAAAATCTAGTAAATTAATAATTACCATGGTGAATTAAAATTTAAAAAATTAGTGTGATACATATTTGAGTTGTTTACAGATAATTGAATAAGTCATGTTTGCACGATACCTCCTGAATAACATTCACTGAATAAAGTTTGGAGAATGTTATACAAAGATAAATACACTCATTAACTAATTAATTTTTTGAATACCATCATGTTATAATATCACCAAGGGATATACCAAAAAACACATTTACAATAGAATGGGGATCCTTTACATATATAATGATTCCCTTTGGATTGAACAATACATCAAGTTTAAACATAATTATGACTCTATTTGAGTATTCCATACATGAGTTTTTGGAAGTGTATATTAATGATTGGATGGTATATGGGTTAATCAAGGAACATTATAAGGAACTTTAAATGATGTTTCAAAGATGTATAAAATTGAACATTTCTCTAAATATAAAGAAATGCACATTTGTTACACCTTTTGGTACTTTATTAAGAAAGATAGTATGTAAAGAATGAATGATGTTAGATCAATTTATAAATTCCATATTGATTATACTAACAACACAAAAAACATAATAGGATTTTATAAATATCCTAGGATATACTGGATATCATTGTAGATTTATAAGATATTATGCATCTATAAGTGCACCCATAGAAAAATTATTGAAGTGACATAACCAATTTCTAGATTGGTCAAAACAATGCCAAGAGTCATTTGGTACATTGAATATAAATATTTTATATCACCCAAACTTAGTTTTAATAGACTAAAAAATCCCATTATATTTACATGTTCATGCCTCTATAATTATAATTGGAGTAGTGCTAACACAAGCTTGTAAAAATATATATAATCAAATTTGATTTGTACGTATAAAATTTTCAAGAGTGGAAATCAGTTATTCCATGACAAAAATGAGGCACTTGTTATGGTTTATGCAATATATAAATTTAGGCATTACTTATTGGGAACTCTACTTATATTCTTTATGGATCATGAGCCACTTAAGTATCTAATAAATATACCAATAAAACAAGGAAGGATATTACACTAGAATATTCTATTTCACAAATTTGATTAAAGTTATGAAATCAAACAAATAAACTGACTACTTA
Organism: Torreya grandis; assembly: GCA_037957365.1. Taxonomy (NCBI): domain Eukaryota; kingdom Viridiplantae; phylum Streptophyta; class Pinopsida; order Cupressales; family Taxaceae; genus Torreya; species Torreya grandis. The sequence continues at coordinate 1,016,884 of JARHVA010005711.1, forward strand.
TCAAGAATAAAGTTATAAGAATATATCAGACCAATTTAGGATGAGTTTTCCATAACTCAGTTCCTCTGTATAGAAGCATTCCCCATACATATAGAGTTTATTTCATTGTTTTTTTCTAGAGGAGAGTATTCAGAAGAGTAAAATGAATTATAAAAAAAGTATTTATTATTCTAGCATTTCCTTTTATAATAATTGAAATATATCTATGTAATAAATGAAGAGATGAGGTGTTACGTTGACTGGCACTATCGCGTGAATGACATAATATCTCAAGATAATCCCATGATGTAGTCACAAGAGGACATAACTCTAGAGAATCTACATGAAATAAAATCTTACTAGAAAGTTTATGGTGGTAATATATTTTAAAGGATACACATCAATATCCAAGGAATTACGATATATGTCAGAGTATAGGTAAACCAAATGCTAGATATGAGATGCTTCTCTACCCAATTCTAGAGTTGTCTCCATTTTATAAATGGTCAATCAATTTTATAGGTCCATCAAACCTATGGCAAGGAAAATAAATCATAGATTCATTATAATTGGTAATAAATACCTAACAATATGGGTGAAATTTGTGATAACAAAAGATTTTACCACCAACACTATCACAAAATTGCTTCTCAAAAACATAATTACAAGGTTTTGATTCCCATTAAGAATAATGAATAATTAGGTAAAGCATTTTCTCAATCAATAAATTGTATAATTTCTTAAACATCTACTAATCCATTATCACAAAATCACTTGTTACCATCCTCAAACAAATTATGATATTGATGTATCAGTAAGATATTGGAGAGATTACTAACAAAAGTATGAAATACAAATATTGAGGATTGAGTTACCAATATATAAACATTATTTTTACTTTAAAAAATATTGAAAGTGTTTGACTATGTACTATCATCTAGAAGTAGTATATGAATTAGAAGAAGTAATGCCAATGACATACATATTCCAAAGTTTAAGACATATGGTAACATTTAGAATGAATGGTAAATATTCAATTTAATAAAGATTAATCGAACTAGTAAAATTAAATGATAATATATTCCTAGTAGAGTATAACCAAACAATAGAGAAAATTCACCAAAAATCTTGGCATGATATACATATAAAAGTGAATAAATCTTAAATTGGTGATAAGGTCGTGCTATGTGTTAGCAAGTACAAAATGTTAAAGCAACTTAGAATAATATGGATTGGACCCTACATAGTGTAAAATATTTTAGACTTGTGAGTAATCAAGATAAAAATATTATTAGTAAAATTTGGATATGGGTTTGTTAATGGATCCTAATTAAAAGCCTTCACCTTAGATAATTACGGTGAAGGGCAGTAATAAAATAAATTTGAGAATTAACGAGGTGACATTGTCCTTCTAGTTGGGTAAAGTTTGATAGAATGTATTAAGGTCTTGTTATATAAAATACTTATTTTTTTGGTCTTATATTGTGTCACCTCTCCATTAGATTGTAATTATCCTCCTAGATAAGGAAGTTGAATATGGTTAATGTTCTATCAAAATAGTTGTCTTGATCCTTAGTTGTTTGATACTACAAAAACAACCTAGAGGGATAAAAAAGAAGAATACAAATTAGAAAAGAATTGATGATGAAGAAATAAACATTTGAAAATACAAAATAAGTTTAAAATAAAAATACTTATAATAAAATTAAGGAAAAAAACCAAGCCATAAATTTAAAATACAAACAAAGCCAATAGAAGGTAATACACAATATATGGACCAAATACGAAATTAAAATATGAGTGGGTGGAAAGAAATTATAAATGGTAGTCAAATCATGGTTAAAAATATTAATACAACTATTCAACATTATTTACATTGATATATAATATGAAAGCAAGAAAAATATGGGACTCTAGAAAAAGCTAGGATAGATCAGTAAGATAACATGATAATTTAAAAATGAAACAATTTGAAATTGTTAACACATATACACATAATTAAAACAAGGTAAAAACACATCTATGGAAGAAATGGATAGAAAGTATTGATAGATAAGAATAAATGAAACATAGTTGTAGAAAGTTTGTTTTCCTTAAAATGAAAAAATGAAGTGTATTTGATTAAAATAAACTAACATAGATAAACAATTGGATGGCGAGAACTACATAGTCAAATAATTTGTTAGAATAATGGCATCATAGACGATAAGAAAGGAATAAATTAAAAAAATACATATTATTCAAAACCAAAGTGAAATAAAAGATTGGATATAAATAATAAATTAGAGTTATTACAATAAATTGACTTAGCTTGATTAATAAATAAATCAAGTAGGTTATAAGTCAAAGACTTCACTGAACAAAAATATTATGAATTTATTTTAGCATCGACACTCTATAAATATTTTCACATGAATTGATTACCCTCAGTTTGAAGATAATTTATTAGTTATTTAGAAAAGGATAAAAATGAATATTCCTCATGTTATCATAAATGAACAAACTAAGAAACCTAAATACAAGAAATATTCATTCAAATAGGAAAAGTCACATCCATTGGGTGTAGTTTTTAAAGTCACCTTCCTCATAACACATCAAAGAGATACATATAAATACATCAAAACACACTTGGTATAGGTAAATCATATAATATTTGAGTCACAAATAATCTTGATGAGGAAATTAAACATACAAACCTAATAGTTCGAATACAATAATGAGTAAAAATTAATACATAGGCTAAAATTAGAAACAAGGAGTCAATTTTCATATTTCAACCCAATGACAAGCATGACCAAGGTGTGATTGAAAATAACACATGAATAAATTACGTATCTAGATCAACCATACCAAATCACCCTAGTTTTGATTTAGATACTTATAGGCCTTTTTCATGAAGGCCATTCTATCCACAAATACAATGGAAGTACAAATATGAGTTAGATCTCCCTATCCATGATTACAGGGAAAAAATAAGGTAATCAAGCTCCATCAATTCATATCATGAAATATTTTAAGGTCAAATTTATAACATAGGCCATCATAAGAAATGTTTATTATAAATACAGTCATGACTCAAGAAGTGTGTGGAGTGTTTAGATAGTATATGACATGGTATTCAATAGAATGTAGTTAGACTTAGCTACCACATTACTAGAATAATGTTTTCAGAATCTACTAAAAATCAAGAGAGGTAAAACTACCCATAAATTCTATTATGTTTCAATTATATTAGTACATGACATGTAATTTACACATACTATTATGTTTCATGAGGGATTAATATAACGGATCTTAGAGACCACCATAGGCACCCAAATAATAACTAAAATGAAACGTATCTTTGTGATACATGTATAGAAATTTGTCAATGGGAATAATGATTAGGAGTATGGTAGATGAAATGTTATAAATTTCAAATCAAATTGTTTAAAAATAATATACATAAATCCAATTAACCATATATTCATACAATCTTTATATTAATCCCTATGATACAAAATTTTTACACCTTCGACATATACCTTATAAAGTTAGAGATGGTAAAGTTGAGGTTGTCATTATTGGAACTAGGAGTCTATTTCTAGAACCTAGGGTAAAATTATTCTTCACTAAACTAGGTATGGGATCTTAGTAGGATGAAGAAGGTGATGCGATCCTAGAAGATGACACACCACTTATACAATGAGAGATAAATGCATCTCAACCTCAATGTAGTACCTATATAACTTTAAGGATAAGAAGACAACTGATAAGCATGAAATAATTGATGAAGAAAATGAGGAGGAGGACATGGATACATTTATACTTAAGGATTATGCCATTGTGGAATAGTGAGGATAAGAATAAATGATATAAAAACATAGTCCCACCTTTTAAATATAGAAAAGGAAATTATCACCTTGAAAAATGTTGTCCCATAAATCTAAGATGAAAATTTAGATTAGAAAGTTATATAAGCGTGTGACCTACAATATCTCTAGTAGACAAAAAAAACTTAAATACATATTAGTGTATACAAAAGAGTAATAAGTTCATTAGCATAGCTACAATTTAAGGGTAAGAAAAATTAAAAGGTAGTAAAACCAAAGGCTTATAGATAAATCCTAGTGACACAAGAAAATAAAATCATCTGAATAAGGGAGTGAAGAAGATACATAGGCATAGGAACAAAGAGAATGTACCATATAGGTCATAGATATGAATATTTGGCATGTTCCATAAAAATAGTGGGATACATAAAATGGGCAACCTACATACAATTGTATATGTCCTAGAGAGAACATGGTGGTCAAATTCATTCTAAACTATATTGAACTTAGTATGTATGATATAAATGATGTAATATGTAGCCTTCAAGAATATATACAAGATATACTAATACATACAATGAAAAGGAGTGAAGAGGACAATATTATAGTTGATAAATATCATGAAGAGACCTTAAGAAAAATAGTCGTGCAATCACAAATATCTCTTATAGACCATGATAAACTAAATCAACTCAAATAGATTGAGTTAGAAACCAAAAAAAATACATATCTTATCTTTGAAACTATGTAATAGTAAAAGTAGTTGTAAAAAATGAAATATATATAAGAATAGATCATACAAAAATGCAAGAATTTAGAATAGGAACTTGTAAAAGAAACAAAATTTTTTTAGGAAATTACAGAGTCAGCCAACTAGTAATCTAAAAACCTATTGGAAAAATAAAAGGTGGAGGAAGAAGAATTAGAGAGGAAAATAATATAAAATTAAGATGAAAAAAAATGTAATTTAGAAACAAATAACATTAAAATTTTGAGGAGGAAAATAAAATCAAGGCATAGGAAGAAAACAAATTAGAGGATGAAAAATAGAAAAAAATTATCAAAGAAGAGGAGAATTAAAATAAGGAATGGGAGAAAAATGGATATAAGTGTAATAGACAGATTGAAAAATAGAGGAGACAAAAATACAAGAAAAAAAATAAAATTTGGAGAGGAAAAAAATAAACATTTATAAGAAACAAAGTAGAAAAAGGATAAGGATATGTCAAAACAAGAAATGGAATAAAATAATGAAACATAAAAGATGTTTAGACTACATGAAAAGGGGAAGGAAGGAGACATGAATGTAAGTGTAGAATACACCACCAACATTGCCACACTAGACAATTTAACTATAATAGGGGTAGGACAAAGCATTAAAAAAACTCTCTATGGATGATCTAACATAAATCAAGACTAAATTGGTGAAACATAGAAAAAAGACATACACCATCTTAATTCCTTCATGTTTATTTCATCATATTTAAGGAGTGATAATTAAGTTGTATTTATGAAATCTCACCTCAATTTATAAATAAATTGTAGTATAGACTCTTATCTCACCCCAGTTGATAGATGAAAAAGTGTGTCAATTTGTAAGAAGGAATTAATATCAGTTTATTTTCATTGACCACTACATAATCAAAATTTGAAGAGGATACAAATCTTTTTATATATAAATAACTAATGGAAATAGTGGAAAATTTCATAACCCATATAGGAGACATGTTGGTTAAAAGCCTCATAAAAATTGAGGTTAGACAATCATATAATCAAGAATTCCTAGGGCCACTTCTAGGAGAAAAGTGTTCTAATAGAATAATGTG
>JARHVA010005711.1:1027500-1030000 GCA_037957365.1 Torreya grandis
ATTTTATGCAAGAAGTAAATAATTGATCACTTAAAAAATCATTATAGTTAAAAGGTTGACAAAACTAGTAAAATCTAGATTTATATCATGGCTAAGGAGAAATTTAGGACACCAAGTGAGAAGGTGCATGACTAAGGCATCAATTAGATATTTCTAGGATTGGAAAAGTCTAAACAATAAAATTTCAATTCCAAACTACTAAGGAAGGGACACTGTGAATGTCAATACGATGTGATGTGTTCCAACATATATGGCTAGTGTGGAGAAATGAAAATTAAGACTATCTTTAACACCAAATGTTTAGTAAAATTATTGTTACCAAGCATAGATAAACATGAAGGCAAAAACATTAGACCTTGAGTATACATAAAAATGATAATTTTAGTCCAAATTTAAAAGGGAAAAATATCTAACCCATTCTTAAACAGTAACAATAGACCAGTTGAAGTCTTGTCCATTATATATAATCCATTCTTAAACAGTAACAACAGAGTAGTTGAAGGCTTGTCTATTATATACAATCTTCTAATATAGATATAACCCATATAAACTTCATTCCTTAATAAATAAGGATAACTTTTCTATCTAGGTAAGGATAAATATGAATATAATCAGTGTCTAGAATCTAACATTCTAGATTCCAGTCAATCCTTTTTCATAATTAATAAAGACCAAAATACACATGGAAATATTTAATATTTTGAAGCCAATTTAATTAATTCCATAATTTTAGGTAACTAATTATCACATTAATAATTATTATATCCATTAATGGCTTTATTTAATTCCAAATTTTGATGATACTCAATAATAATTAAACACCAAATGAAATATAAAATTAGCTAACATGTTATCATTATATTTTCATTCATTAATCAACCTTATCTTCCATTAAACAAATTAACTATTTATAATATATCTCAAAATACACAAGTCAATCATCACACATTCTAAATCGATAACCACACTGATTTATTATGCTATTAAATAACCAACACTATGTACTACTTTATATTTTGAAACTAGGTCTTTAATATAAAAATATTAATGCTATAAATATCCTTCACAAGGATGGAAGGTCCATTAGAAACAAAAAATATATATAACAAAAAAATAACATCTTATTATTTTTAAATGATTGTCACATTATAATCAAAGAGAATTAAAAAAAATAAAAATCATTGGCATATTAATTTATGAAGGATTATTTGCCAAAAATTTAATAAATCATAATTATTCTTTGATAAATTTCCTATAGTGGACAATAATGTATATATTCATTTCCAAAGAAATAAATAAAAGAGATCAAAATCTGATTCTTTTCATTATTTTCAAGAGAAAAAGGCCTATATTTATGCTTTTATTTAGATAATGAGATAAAGCTAATGAACCTTTTCAAACAATTTGCAATCTCAAAGATGATTATGAATAATGTTCCATAAGTAGATCTAGCATTTCTCAGAATCAGTACTAAAAATTAATTTTTTCATTATATAATATTAAAGGGATTGAAAATTATAACTATGTAATAAATTATTCAACTATGTATGCTATTTTTACAGTGGTCAAACATGCTTCATCTTACTCATATTATGATACTAGTTATGTGATGATTTGGTGCAATGATCCACCAAGCCACCCACATAATGTTTTCACATTGGCCATATGGTGAAACTAAGGAATCTTCTTATTTTAAAATAGTCCATTCAATTATCTCATTCTAATTACAAAATGATGAATTTAATAGTTCTCCAAGAATTTTTGTAACTAAATAATATGCATAGTTGATTTGGCTATAATCTAATGCATTCAACAATGATGTCAAGTTTTTAATTTATATAAATATATATGTCTATGATTATAAATTTAGCAATATAATAAGCCATTATGAGGTCTTATTACTTAGGGTTACACTCCTTTAGTCAATGTGATCCTCTTTAAAATAACTCAATTTGAAAAAAAATTATAACATGTTGTTCAAATATTTATCTCAAGTAAGTATTTCTTAGTTAATAATTTATTTCTCATCACATCCATCACTTCCTCTTTGAGTTATCTTGTACATATATTTTATTAAATATGTTATTAATATTACTTATGGTTATTTAGTAATCAAATCACCTCATTCACTTATGATCAGTTCAAGATAGTGATTAATGTTGGTCTTTGACTAAAATATTGCTTTTAGTTGAAATTTATTTCATATTATTTAGTTTTTTTGAAATATAAGTCAATTTTCATTTTGTGTTTTATTATTCATCCTTATGTTTCAAGTTATCTAAACCTATATGTTCTTCTGATTATTTTTTATTTTGTGTACCTTCAACATTGATGTTGATCACTTGTATTTTTGTACCCTTTTTGTTCATATTAAGTATTTAGTTTCCACCCTTGTTAGGCTTTTCGTATCCCACTTGCATGTTAGAAATTTTAAACCACCATGCCTTTGATTGTGGCCTTCATTTAGTTATTATCAAACACAATATTAGTATTCATCGAG
>JARHVA010005711.1:1037500-1060000 GCA_037957365.1 Torreya grandis
TTATTTATTTGATGAAATAACCTGATAAGACATCTTATTGAATGTTTCATCTATAAAATATAAAAATAATGTTATTACTATGCTTGATAGAGTGTAGAACCCTACCTTGAGATCTATGTGTTTAGGACTATGGAGTCCTTAAATAAACTATTATTATGTAATGGATTTATGTATTTCAATATAATTTCATGGTGAAAATGTAATGGTAATACTTATATGTTGACCATAAATGTTTTTAAACTAGGAAACATAGATGTGCATACATATATTATATGTGTGGTTATGAGATCATGTGTCTAAACATCTTATTACTTAGATGATAATATGTCTGTCATTAGTATAATTATGATGTGAAATTAAAATAATATTTAAAATAATTATTTGATGATAAATTCTAGTATTATTTACTGATTTCCTTTATTATTGTGATTAGGTATTCCTCTATGTCATACCATTGAGATAACATGATGTATATGGCTTTTGTGTATAAACTAGTAATTATAGAAAACATTGTACCAATGTTGAGAAAAGTTAGTTTGGGATGTATCAATATTCCATTTGTTTTGAATTTTACATAAGTTAATATAATATCAAGATTGGGTTCAACATGAAAATGAAGTAAGTAAAATGTTACTCTCTTCGATAATTTTGGGTCACTACGTATATAGTCTACCTATATATAGTAATTTTACATCATATCTACTACCATATTAGATTGCATGGCCCAAAAAACATTGAATAAATTATTTTTAATGTGAATTATTCTTCACATAACCAAGGAATATTATAAATTTATATTATGTCCATCTATATATTAATATGACGAAAATAAAATTTGGCCACAATTTTGAAAAGGATCTTCAGCCAATGGAAATGAATAGTTATCATTATGTAAATCTTGAACTATATATTGGTGGCCTATATAATTGTCATGAAATTTAATAAATAGAGACATTATTATTTCAAAAATACATAATTTTTAATTTTACAGAAGCAAAAATTATTATAACTATAGTGATGTAGATGCTTATCTACCCAAGGGGTTTCCAATTATAATTAAAAAATGCTAATGACATTTGAACACTTTTATAATAATATATGTGTACATTGATACAAAATTTAGACATTATATTTGAATTCAACCTTTTTCTACCCTTCCATAAATTATAAACAATTATTTTCATTAGCGGTGTATTTTTTGTCCAGGTTAGTAGCCATGAATATTTACATTTTAATTCACTATTTAATCCCTATGGTTGTTTATATTAAATTTATTTAGTCACATGTTATTATTTGGGTTTTATGAGGGCCATAGATACCTAATAACATTGTATGATTGGGAGGTGATATTTTACATGTTTTTTTTTAATTGAGATGAAATTATTTGTGAAGTTGATGTGTTATATAAAGAATCATGTTTTATACAAAAGCTTGAGTTTTTTATTTTTGTTTGAAATTTAAAGGGATTATGGAGTAATAAATTATAAAAGTGTTGTGTGATATTACTATGAAATAAAATTATTTGTTTGGATTATCTTAGTAGGTATTCAATCAATACAATATGGCATTATTCGATCAATTATATTAATATAGAAGGAAAAAAATATTTAATTATAATAGACAATGGATCTATAAAATATTATAATGTTATGTGAATAAATATATATTTGTTTATCTTTGTTATATATTCATTTATAATATTCAGTATGCCACTTGTTAATCTTTCAAGAAACCATAATAAGATGTAATGAAATATTTTAATATTGTTATAACTACAATGTAAGATCAAGTTTTGAAATAATATAAAGGGGGGATTAGGTACATACAATGTGGTATTAGTTTAGGTATTTTATTAATATAAAATAAAATAATTATTCAATTATAGTAGATAATGGATCTATAAATGATTATCATGTAATGTGAATAAAAATAGATTTGTGTTTCTCTAGTGTACATTCATTGAGAATATTTAGAATGCCACTAATGTATGTTTCTAAAAAACATAAGAAAAATTCAATCAAATATTTTATCATTTTTTTTAACTCCATATGTAGGCTCACGTTTCAAAATAAGTGAAGGAAAATAAAATATGACATGGATACCTATCTTTTGGAGGCCATACATTTTGATTTATTAACCCAATTGATCTCTCCTTCATGGAAAAATTAATATAAATGAAATAGTAATTAATCCATAATTTTATTAACTTATTAGTAAAAATTATGAGTTTTTTGGAGAGGTATATTAGATTTTGAAGGGTTGGAAATTACATTCTAGTTTTTTTAGTCATGATAAAAATAGAGAAAACTATATAACTTTGTAACTAGATGTCAACCTGGGTTCAAACACATGCAACATTGTGAATTTAGTATTTATAATAAAAGTTTAAATTTTAGGCCCATCTGAGCATGAATGCGAATGTTATTATTTTAATTAATTTGTTATTGATAATAGGGGTAGTCAACTCTAGGAAGTTTTATGTTTTTTTAGATGTTTTTTTGTTCATGTCAAATCTAATTTTGAGTTAATATTTATTTAAATATTTTTATGTAATGATTTTCTTCATTCAAGATGAATCAATAAATATTATTGTTTCATGAAAATTTGATCATTGTACCTATCTATATTTTACTTTGTTAATTTGTCAAATTCATCATCTAGTATCAGATCAAATTAAATTCTTCAAGGTAATATATTATTGAATATTTATAGATATTTCAAATTATATAATTGGACATGATTTTATGATTTAATAACATGTCTAAATATTCTAAGAGGATGAGAATAAATTGCATAAATGAATACAAATATGCCAAAAATGGTAGATTAAATTGGAAAATTTTACTATAATTATCACAAATCAAAGACAAATGAAAGATGGAGAGAACATAGAGTGATGCAGTGAAAAAATATTTAGATGTAATAAAATTTGAGTCTTTATCTTGATTGATCACTCATTCATGCCAAAATGAAAAAAAAAAGATGAATGAATCCATAAATAGTTAAACCACTTAAGGGTTTTCATAATATGTCTGAATAGCTACACAAGATCATATAGATGTATAAAATTACATTACAATATTTTGAGTCATGCTAAAAATAATGGAAATTAGATAACTTTTTAACTGGATGTCAACCTAAGTTAACACTAACCCAACTTCATAAATTTTATATTTAGAACATATTTTAAAAAACATAGGCCAATTCGATCTTGCATGAAAAAGCTTTTCTTTTAAATTATTTGTCTATTTATAGTAGTTATAATTAACTCTAGGTATTTTTTAATTTCTTTATATTTTTTCATTTTTCATGTCAAATTAATTTTTGAGTTGATATTTATTTAAAGAATCTTATGTAATGATATTATTCATTCAATGTGACTAAATAAATATTATAGTTTCGTAAAATTCTAAGTATTATGCCTATTGATATTTTCATGTTTTGCTAGTTTGTAGATTTATCATCTAGTATTAGAGCATGTTTTAATATCATAGGTAAAATATTTGTGAATTGATGTAGTTATATTTTGGTACAATATTACTTAATTGAAGAAATAGGTGTATTATATGCTTAGATGATAAGGTGGAATTGCTAAGATTAATAGGACTATGCAAGAGTTGTAAAGGTAAGTATAATAATTAACTACACTTATCACAAATAAGAGAAACATGCGAGAAAAAGATGAAACAAAAGAAGAAAAAAATTATCAAGATTAAATTAAACAATAGGAATAATGACAAGAGCCACCATCAATGGGATAAAGTATGGTTAGGCTTTAGAGGGAAGGAACAAAGGAATCTAGGTTGGCATTTTATATAATGGAGAGAGTTTAAAACAAGAGTTAATAGATTGGATAAAGAGCATGGAGAGGTTTTCGAGTGGAAAATTATAATAAAGATAAGAAAGCAAAGTTTACATGAAAAAAATTGAAGTATCATGCAATGATTTGGTTGGATCACTTGCAGAAAGAAAGATATAGAAAGGTTAAATAAAATATCAATACATGAAGCAAGATGGAGAAGATGTTGAGGGAGAAATTTCTTCTTATAGATTATGCATAAAACCCTATATAGAAAATTTTAGAATTTAAGGGAAAAGGATCATAATATACAAGAGTATATAGATGATTTTTAAAATATTCTTGTATGATTAAAGCATGATGAAATGGGAGAATAGATGGTTTTAAGGTATGAAAAATGTTTGAAGTTTTCTATTCAATATTAATTGAGCATGCATAAAAAAAAAATCATAGAGGAGGATTAACAGTTGAATTTGAATGCAGAATAAAAATGAAATAAAATGACTTTTAAAATATTTTTTGGGATAATAATGGTATAATCACCTATAATAAATAGATAAGGTTGGTTTAATTCCAATATATGAGGATCTCCACATCATACAAAAAACCAAGAATATAATAGACAAAGGTTTAAGTATGAATAAAGACTAAAAGTATTTCATATAGGATGAGGCTATGGTGGTACTATAGGGTAGTTTCCAAATAAATGAGGGTATTATAGTTCTTATATATGGGTAAATTAACAGATTTTATCCGAGTAAGATAATTTTTTTTATTAAGTTAAAAATAAATCCTAAAAAATAACTAATTTTTTTAATGAAATTTGAAAAAATGTATATACAGTACACATTTGTATAAATAATATAAAATGATTTTCTTTGATTAGTATAAATGACCAAAAACCAATGTATTTGGAGGAGATACTAGAAGTGTATGTGGCCTCTTTATGACAAAAAATGGGACACACTATTATGATTTGACCTGTTATGTATGTAGAACAAGGTCATAGAGCGTTTGAGTGTCTATATTATAATGAATAGGAAAGGAGGCTAGATCACAACCCAAGAGTGAATTTACTATAATATTAGATATAAGATAAAAAAATATAAAAATTTAAATAACAAGCAATAGATAAAATATCATGATGAATAGAACAATGACTGATCCAATGAAATAATGCATGTACAATAGGGAAGCTAGTGATATATGACTCTGAATAAAAAAAATTAAAATATTGTGCACTTCATGAGGCAATACATGAAGATTAATTATATATGGTGGTAGTTTTGAAAACATTATTTCGAAATAAATTTCAAATAAATTAGGTTTGTAATGTTAAAAACGTCACTATCCTTTTTGAATTTCATGGTTGAAGAAAGAAAATGAAGCTATAGTATATAAAAGGTGTTTGAGAAATAATTTAATGGTAAAAAAATACAAAGACGAAGTATGGTGTGATGTTATCCAAATGGATGCATGACATATGTTTTTGGGAACGTCATGGAAATATAATAAAAAAAGAATTCATGATGGGGAAAATAATATATATACTTTTTATAAAGGTGGTGCAAAGGTAGTTTTCTTACATCTTTAATAACAAGTTCCTAAAGAAAGAATGTTGCCTCCAAAATAATTTATCAAATACATCAGAAAAAAAAGTTTTTTCTTGCATTAATATCAAATAAAGAAGACATAAAAGTGGTGTAAATACTATTAAATGAATCATAATTACTAAAAGAATAAGTAGATGTTATACATGATGAGTTATAATATGGTTTACCACCAATGATATACATTTAACATATTATTGATTTGACTATAAGATCAGATCTACCCAATCAAGTAGGTATAGGATGAGAATAAAAGAACATGCAAAAATGAATAAATATATTACTTAATTGGTTAGAAATGGTATAGCAATGAAGAGCATAATTCCATGTGTAACATCAAAAATTATAAATCCAAATAAATATGGGGGATGGAGGATGTGTGTGTATAGTAGTGTAATCAATAAAATTACTATGAAGTAAAAATTTCATATATCTCATTTAGATGATATGATGAATGTTCTTGTAGGAGAAAAATAATTTACTAAGATTGATCAAAGGAGTGGTTACTATTAGAGTCATATTTATAAATGAGATGAATGGAAAGCAATATTAAAGATAATGGATAGATTATATGACTGGTTTGTGATGCCACTAAAATTATCCAATACACCCAACACATTTATTAGGGTCATGAGCATAGTGATATGAGATTGCATTGTTAATTTTATGGTGATTTATTTTTATGATATTTTAATATTCGTTAAGACTCAATAAGAGCACTTAAAGCATTTGAGAATGTTATTCAAGTTTATAATACATGAGAATCTCTATGTAAATTTGATGAATTACATATTTATGTAGAATAATTTGGTTTTTTATGGATTTGTATTTCAATAGATAGTTTAGAATCGATGAATAAAAGTTAAAATAAATTTTTAAATGGCATATTCTAAAGAGAATCATAGACGTAAATTTTTTCCATGGTTTAGCAAGCTTCTATAAAAAATTCATTAAAAACTTTAGTAGTATCATTTCACCAATAATATATTGCATGAGAGGAAAAGAATTTATATGGATAAGGAAGTAATAGAGAACTTTTAGTTGTTAAAGAATAAGATTACAAAATAACTAGTTTTAGTATTACCATATTTCAATAATGTATTTGATGTTTATTATGATGCTTCATATTTGGGATGTAATTGGTGTTGTGATAAGTTAAGAAAGAAGTAAAATAACATATTTCAATGAAAAATCAAATGAATTAAGAAATAAGTATTCAATGTATGATGATTTACTTTTTTCCATTGTATAAGAATTAACACATTATTGGCATTTACAGGTGCATAACCAGTTTATTATATTTATATTAAAAATAAGTTAAATATTAGACATGTAAAGTGGGTGTCTTTATCATGGGAATGTAATTTTATTTTTTATAATAAATTATGAAATGAAAATTAAGTATTTGATGCTTATAGTAAGATAGTGGCACCATTAGCTACTGTGGTGAGTGAAGTAGCTAGATTTGAAGTTGTTAGGGAATTATATGATATTCATTCAATTTTTTTAATGTATTTGATAAATGTAAGAATACACTAGTAGGTGAGATAGGTAATATTTATGATATGTCCTATGTATAAGATGCTTATCTCTTCAAGGGAAAATAATTATGTATCCTATTTGGGTATTTAAGAGATTATATTATAAGAGAGTTGCACAGTGATGGTTTGGATGGACATTTTGGTAAGACTAAGATAATATCTTTGATGGTTAAGTATTTTTAAACAAATATGAAAATATATGTGGCAATGTATGTTTTAATATGCAATATATGCCATGTGGATAAAGGCCATACAAAAAATACATGGTTTTACATGCCATAATCAGTTCCAAGAGGACCATGGATAGATTTGAGTATGGATTTTATGTAAGGATTAACAAAAACAAAGCGAGGTAACAAATTAATTTTTTTATCATATAATATGGTTAATTTTATTACATGTTATAAAAACAATGATGCCACTAGAGTTACAAAAATATTTTTCAAAAATGTTGTGAAATCATATGGTGTTCCTAAAACCATTACATTAGATAGAGACAACATTTGTAACTCATTTTTTGAAGACTCTACATAAAAATATATTAACTAACCCATAATTTAGTATTACATACCTCACACAAAAAAATATATAGACATAATTAGTGAACAATAACTTGGGTAATTTGTTGAGATGCATAGTTGGAGAGAAGCCCAATCAATGAGACTTGGATTTACCAAAGGTTGATTTTGCATATAATATTTCAATCAAAGGATCAACATGAAAACCATAATTTCCTATTTTTTACTAGATAAATATTATGGATTGATTAAATTTGATAGAGTTACCAATTGTATAATGAGTTAGTAATGATGTAAAAACTTTTATAAAGCGTATATAATAAATGTATGAAGAAGTATAAATTAACATGAAATGTATGAATAATGTCAAATATATTTGAATAAATATAATATATCATGGTTTAATTTATGAAATAAATATTTCCAACATTTTCATATAGTAATTTGAAGTATAATAAAATTGGTCCATGTAAAATTATGTAGAAAGTAAATGACACTAATTATGAGGTAAGTTTAACAAAAAAATTGTATATCTCTTCATTATTTATTTTCTAGATCATATGACTTTCATGAATAATATGGTGAAGGGGAAGAGGAGGAACAACTGGATTGGAATCAATAGGTAGTGAAGAAGAAGAAACAAAATATAATGTAGATTTTGGATAGGAAACAAGTGAACACAAGATAACTAATTTTTAACATATATTTGGTGTAGTGGGAAGGACTAAAAAAGAATATAACACTCAGATTTCAAAATGGGAGTTGAATAAAATTGACAAGATTAAAATACATAAATATAATCAAGGCAACTCATAGAAGCTTAGTTGTTTTCAACCAAAGGAAAATTATGTGGTGAGTGAACTTATAGAAGCATAACTTTTGACTCATAAACCAAATTGAGATCTCATTCATGCCAAAAAAGTATATAAAAAATATGCATGTATACATAAAAATTTAAATCATTTATTGTTAATCCAAATATGTTTGGATATCCATAGAAGATCATCTAGGGTCCTATATTGCATTATAGTATTCTTTAGTTATGATAAAAATAGAAGAAATCATAAAACTATTTAAGAAAAAATAAACTTGAGTTGAAACTCATGAAACATCATGCATTCCATATTTAGAGTATTTTTTCTACAATGTTAGGTCAATCTGAGATTGTACGGTGATTTTTTTTAAGTAATTGTCTATTTATATTATGTGTAGTTAAGTCTAGTTAGTTTTTTCATTTTTCTAGAGTTTTTAATTATCACATGTCAATTTCAAGTTGGCATTTATTTAAATATTTTTATGTAATTATTTTATTCATTCAAGGTGAATCAATGAATATTATGGTTTCAAAATAAAATTATTATTACGCCCGCTAATATTTTTATGCTTTCTTACTATATGGATTCATCACAATGAAATAAAAAATATTGTGAATATAAATCTAGAAAAAAAAAAGAAGAAGAAGAGGTAGCATTTTCAAAATCAATGTAATAAAGGATGTTTCAATATTTAAATGGAATAAATGTTTAATTATTAGAGTGTGGATATGATTTAAACGCAATGTAATTGAAAGACTAGTTAAATAGCATGGAAAGGTTTTTTGAATGGAAAAGTTGAGAGCAGACAATAAAATTAAAGTTTTCATATATGAAATTGAGGGGTCATGAATCAAATTGGTGGGATCACTTTTATAGAGAGACAAATAAATGCTAAAAAAAATATCAACACTTGGAGATTAATGGAGAAGAATTTGAGGGAGAAATTTATTCCTATAGATTATGCACAAACTCTATATAAAAGATTATATAATTTAATGTAAAAATATTATAGTATAGAGTAATATACACATTATTTTTAAAATATTTCCATACAAGTGGGTCATGTGAAACATAAAAAATAGATGGACACAAGATAAGAAAATGATTGAAAGGTTTCTACTCAAGATGAATTAAGCTAGCATATAATACATTTCATGTAAGAGGCTTATAAATTAGCTTTTAAGGAATGATAAAATAAAAAAATAATGTATTTTAGAAGATTAAAGAGGAAATAAAGATAAAAACACCTATAGTAAGGGGGAAAGGTGGGTTTAATTCCACTAAAGGAGGATCATTCTATGGTACCAAAAAAAATCAAGGATAATAGTTAAGGGGTTGAATTTAACCAAACTTTAAGATAATTTTATAAAGGTATATTATATTCCAATGGTAGAGGATGCAATGTTCCATGTAGACCTTATGCTTTTTTTTAAATGTGGAGAAGTACAAAGAAAATTTTAGTGTCTGCACTATCATGAATGAGAAAGGTGGAAATATGACAGGCCAAGACTAAATTTGATAGAATTTGAGATTGAAAAACATAATACAATATTTTATGTAGTAGACATAATAAAAATTATCATGATAAGAAGAAAAATGATATCCCCATGGAGAGAATAATGTAGAATAAATATGGTGGTGATTTGCTGCTACATATAAATGTTTTCCAAATAAGGTTAGCTTCTAGACGTAATATATGCAAATTAACTATAAATTGTGGTAGTTGTGAAATTATTGTTAATTCTACTAAAGGATGATCATTATATGGTACCAAAAAAATCAAGGATAATAGATAAGGTTTTTAAGTTAGCCAAACTTTAAGAGGATTTTATAAAGTTAGATTATATTCCAATGGTAGAGGATGCAATGGTCCATGTAGACCTTATGTTTTTATAAAAATGTAGAGAAGCACAAGGAAAATTTTAGTGTCTACACTATGATGAATGAGAAAGGAGGAAATATGATAGGCCAAGACTAAATTTGATAGATGTTGAGATTGAAGAACACAATACAATAGTTTCTATAGTAGACATAATAAAAAATATAAATATAAGGAGAAAAATGATATCCCCAAGGAGAGAATAATTATAATAAATATGGTGATGATTTTCTACTAAATATAAATATTTTCCAAATAAGGTTCACTTATGGACATAAGATATGCAAATTAACTATAGATGGTCTTAGTTATGAAATTATTATTTCTAAATAAATGATAGAGAAAATAGGAATATAATTTGAAAATAATCCTTATTCTTATCATATTTCATGTTTTAATCACTTAAATTATGTCATACTAGATAAAAGTTGTTTAATCACATTTTCTATAAAAAAACATATAGATATGAATTATGGTGTGATATTATTCCAATGAATGATTTCCATGTGTTGTTTTTATGTCCTTCAAAATATGATATAAAGGTAATAAACAATAGATCTAAGTATACATATAATTTTTATATAGGTTTTATAAAGGTAGTTTTATTACCTCTTTAAAATGATGGGTAGGTAAAAAATATGTTGTTCATGAAAGATTCTATCAAAGACATGAATATTATATGTTGTTTTTATACATTAATATAAGGAAAGAAGACACTATAGGATTGTAAATACTATAAAAATAAATATAATTATTAAAAAAAATATTATACCTAATGAGTTACCAAGTGATTTACCACTAACAGAGACATTCAACATCATATTGGTTTGATTTTAGGATTAGCTCTACCTAATCAAGTAGTTTAAAGGATGAGTCTAATATAACATGTCGAATTGAATAAAAAAATTATTAAATTGGTAAGAAAATGATTGATAATGGAGAACATGAGTCTATGTGCAACACCAAAATTGCTAACTCCAAATAAAGATTAGAAACAAAAGAATTGTATTGATAGTAGAGTAATAAATAAAATAAATATCAAATACATGTTTCTTATTCCTCATTTAGATGATATAATGGATGTGATTATAAGATAAAAATACTTTACTAATAATGGTATAAGGAGTGGAGGGTATAATATTTGGATTCATGAAATAAACTAATGGAAAACAAAAATAATTACTAGGGATAGATTATATGAGTGGATGGTGATGCAATTTGTATTATCTAATACACCCAACACAATTTTTATGGTGATGAATATAATGCTAAGATATTTCATTGGTAAGTTTTTAGTTGTTCATTTTGATGATATTTTGATATTCATCAGGATTAAAAAAGATAACTTAAGACATTTGATAATTTTATTATAATTATTAATAAAGTAGAAGTTTTATACAAATATGAAGAAGTGAAACTTTATGCAAAATAGTTTTGTAATTTTTGGGTGTGTAGTTTCAGCATATGGTATAATAATAAATAAATAATAGATAAAGGAAATTGTTGAGTGGCCTATTCCAAATAACATCACATAGGTAATAAGTATCCATGATTTAACAACTTTTCATAGAAACTTCATTATGAATTTTAGTGGTATTATTGCAATAATAATAGATTCTATGAGGGGAGAATAATTTATCAAAACAATTTGTCATCATAAATGAATAATATTAAAAAAAATTATCATTATTAGATTTCAAAAAAGTATTTGAGGTAGATTTTGATGGTTCACTAATGAACCAGAATACTATCAAGCTAATAAAATTACTAATAGAAAAATATTATGAACAATAACTAATATTTAATTATATCAAATGATTCAAATAATCAAAACCCATGTATAAATAATCCTCAAGTAAAGAATTGGAGTTGATATAAAAAATTTGGAACTCTAAAAATAAATAAAATATGACTTGTTATTTTTATCAGCTGTTATTTTTAGTAAGCTTTGCATGCAAATGTGCATAGTTGTAAAAATCATCAAAAATAAACTAAACTCTAAAATTAAAATATTGAATAATTTTTTTTAAAAAAAATCATGTTTGGTTACAAAAATAAAGAATTTTGAAAGTTATAAAAAGATTGAAAATATTTTTAAACTATAATTTTGGACCCTTAGGTGGTCACTTTTGGCCTCTAAAAATGTTGAAAATAATAAATAACTAGAAGGGAAGGTATTATTACCATTTAAAATTTGTATCTAGTCATTATGTTGTAAATATGGGCTCAAATAGAGATATGAATCAAAAGTTATGGCGTTCAAAACTTTGGCCACTTTTTTTGCATCATTCTCCTTTGGTTGAAAATAACTCAGTCCCTATGAGTTGTTGTAATTATATTATTATATTTTATTCTTATCAATATTTTTCAACTCCAATTTTATAATCTAAGTGTGTTTTTTTTTTTTTAATCCTTCTCACTATAATAAATACCTATCATAACATCCTTTCCTTGTGTTTCCTATCTTCTTATTAGAACATGCACTATAATTTATTTCTTCTTCTTTAACACCTGTTGCTCCCAATATACTTCCTAATATTATTCAAATTCACCATAGTCTCCATATAAATCATATAAATATGAAACACAAGATACTAGAGATATATAAAAATTCTATGGTAGACTCACATCATAAACATTTTCATTGATTTTCTTCACAATTCTGCATGGTCTAATTTTCTTATACTTCAACTTCTTATATGTGTATTTTGGAAATATCTATTCCCTCAAGTAAACCATCACTAAATACCACTCTTAAAATATTTTAGACCTTCTTCTAATATCTATTGATGCTTTATACTACTCATTACTTTTCTACAACTTTCTTTTTGCTTCTCCTTTTAATTATTGTATATGTTTTGCAAATAATTATACATCATCACTAACTCATTTTGCAATTGGGAAATTTACTGAATCTTAAACACTCAAAATTTATCTCTTAAATAATTTTAAATTGTGATGTCCTTATTGATCTTTCCACCTAACTAATATATGAAAAGTTAGTTTGTGGTAAAGCTAATTCCCATTGTTGGGGATTCTAACCAACTATGCATCTCAACAAATTTTTGAAGCTTCTACTTATAAATTCTATCTATCCATCTATTTGGGGATGGTATGAACTACTAAATTGTAGATTAATCCCAATTTTCATATGCAAATTCCTCCAGTAATAACATTCAAATTATGTGTCCCTATCTAATCTAATAGTTTTTAGAACACCATGCAATCTCACAACATCCTTAAAAAATAGTTTTGTAACTCTAATGGCATCATTGGTTTTATTACGAGAAATAAAATGAACCAAATTACAAAGCTTGTCTAAAACAACAAAAATTAAATACTACCTCTTTGTGTGTTTGATAATCCTAAACTAAAATCCATACTCAAATCTATCAATGGTCCTCTTGGAACTAATAATGGCATGTACAACCTTGTATTTAGTGCATGTGCTTCAACCCCCCTAATTGTTATACACATTAGAACATATTTTTTCACATTTATCTACATATTTGGCTAAAAATACTTCTCCTTTACTAAATTTATTATGCTTTTCCTATCAAAGTGTTCATCCAATCCACCACTATGCAATTCTCTAATAACATTGTCTCTTAGGGACCCAATTTGAATGCATAATTATTTCCCTTTGAAGATATAATCATTTATAATAATATAAACTTCATAAAAAATACTTGTATCACCTATTAATCAATTCTTTGAATACTCAACTACCTTTCCATAATCTGGATCAATATGATATATTTGTTTAATAAATTTAAATCTAAATACTTCACTCACCATAATAGTTATCAAGCCCACTTTTATGCTCAAACCATCAGATACTAGATTATGTGTTGTTGATTTGTGCTTCAAAACAAAAGTATAACCCTAAAATAAGGACACCCAATTTGTATTCCTACTATTTTTTGTCTTTTCAATATTCACATACTTCAAAGCCTCATCATTAATAAATAATATAAAATTCTTAGGCAGTAGGTAATACATCCATTATCTTAATGCTTGTACAATGGTATAAAATTCAACATCATACATATAATTTCTTATTCTAACCTCATTCAATTTCTCATGTAAATATGTTCTTGTCTTCCCTTCTTGACTCATCATGGCACCAATTATAACAAATGAAGCATCACAATCAACCACAAACACTTTGATAAAATATTGTAATGTTAGAATAATATTTTCTATAATTTTCTTCTTCAATAACTAAAGGCATTATAATGTTTCCCTTGTCCATGCAAATTCTTTTCCTCTCATACAATTTGTTATTGGTGAAATAAGACTATTTAAATTCTTAATAAATTTTCTTTAACAAGAAATTAAACCATGAAAAATTTTACCTGTTTGATTCTCTTTGGGATAGGACATTCAATATTTGCCTTTACTTTTTATTCATCCATTTTTACACCATCAATTGAAACAAATCACAAAAAAATAAATTATTCTACATAATCCTACACTTCTTCAAATTCTTATGTATATTTTATTTTATTATCAATTTAGAAAACCATTCTTAGATATTGTAAGTAATCTTTATTCTTATTGAATATTACAATATCATAAACATAAACCACCAAAAAATTACCATTGTATCCTCATAGCACGATGTTCATCACCCTCATAAATGTGCTAGGTGCATTAGATAATATGAATAGCATCACCATCAACTCATATAAAACATATCTAATCTTGAATTTTGTTTTCCATTCATCTCCTTCATGAATAAAAATCTTTTAGTATCCACTCATTAGATAAGTCTTGGAAAAATATTTTTTTTCTGCAAGAACATCAATCATATCATCTAAATGAGGTATAGGAAATATATACTTGATTTTAATTTTATTAATTGATATATTATCCACACACATAATCCACCTTCCATGTTATTTGGAGTTGGTAATTCTAGTGTTTCAAAAGAACTCATCCTCTCCCTTATTACTCACTTCATCACCAATTAAATAAATTGATTATTTAATTATACATGTTCTATTTCTTATTACCTACTTAATTATGTAGAGATGATCTAGGAATCAAATGAATATGATGTTAGATATATGTATATATATATATATATATATATATATATATATATATATATATATATATATATATATATATATATATATATATATTTAGTGGGAAAATATATTGGAAGTCATTAGGTATATGTTGAAAATTGTCCCTATTGTTGATGTTTGGCACTAATGTTGTAATTAATGTCAAAGGTTCTTAAGAAAGGTATTCATGAGGTCATTAAAGAATTTTATTATTTGATAACATCGTTGATAGGTATGAATATTTTTTAGGAGATTTAAATACATATAATAAAGGTATGACAATATAGATAAGTTTTTCAAGGTTAGTTATTAAGTTTCAAGAGGTTGAGAAGCCTAGTAATGGCATTGATCATTACATTAAGATACCTTATGAGAAGGTATGATCTCGATGTGTTAGTGATATGGATTAACATTAAGAGGTTGTATGAGGTTTATTAAACATGAATATGAGGTATTAGATCACTCATTAGAGTCTCAAAATGAGCCTACATGGGAAGGACCTACATACTTGATATGCAACTAGACCACCTCTAAACATTGCTTGGCTTAATGAGGCATCATGATATATTGTCAAGGAATATGGAGGATGTTTGACACTATTTGATCATATTATATGTTATTTGAGAATGTAATTTAGGTGGAGAGTGAATAAAAAGAGGCTTGAAGGTTAGTTTCAAGGCCTAATATGGCTTGCATGTCAAGGTCCAAGGAAGCAAAGACATAAATGGTGGCCAACTAAGGTATGAGATTCAGATTTCAAGATGAGGATTAACATGTGATAATTTTAAGTGGTGTGAAAGGTTGTTTTAGTTGTGTTGACTAATTTTAAGGTGAAATTTTGTAAGAAAATACATGAAAATTGGTTTTGAGGTCTCTCAAGTGTACATAATGAAGGGTTCTCAACCAGAGGACTTTTAAGTTTTCATTAGCATGTATAACCTCTAAGTGAGAACCTAATATATTAAGGAGATATGGGAAAATGATATATAATATATCAAGGAATTATTTTTGGAAATGAGGGGCAATCCTTTATGAATAATTATTAACACCATAAATAATGTTAACCCTCTCTAAAACCTTAACATTGACCTGATGTGAATTATCTAGTTCAAAACAACCTATAATGGTCTAAAATTACTATAAAACCTATTGTATCATGTATTAAATTTTCCCAAGAATCTCCATGTGTGATTTATTTTTCAATTGAGTAATTGGACTCTAAAAGGAAGGCCTTATTTTGCAAAGATTTATTGTAGAAGTCAAAGTTACTAAATGGATGGAGGATAAATCTTGAGAATTATATTTGATTTCCATATTTTATATACCTAAAGTGTGTTAAACCATTCATCCAAGTTTATCATTCACTAACAAACCTAATGTGCAAATAGTAAGAAAACCTGGCAGAAGTGATAAATTGATTAGGGATATGTTATCATGGATTAGGATAAATCCAAGTACATTAAGATGTTTTTACATACCTATAATATATTTTCATGTTTGATAGATGTTTTTAATACCATTTAATATGATAAAAATGTTTCTCTTAATTTGATCTATCTACTTTAGATGAGATAATAAGTTATAAGACTATGAGATTGTTCTGCAAGACTAATATTTCCATCTGACCATATTATATATCTATTAAATAATGGTCGAATGACCTCATAAGATCATATAAATGCATTTTAATTATTTTTAAGTGCTTCTATAGGTGTTTAATTCATTATTTCCAAGACTGTGTTTTGAGGCTAGTTGTTAGTTTTAAGTGAGCTACTTAAAGAGAAGGGTTTGAGTCCTTTTGCATTATGTAATGAAGTATAATGAACATGGTGTAGTTTTTTAGGTCTTGAATGATATATGTATCTTTTTTTTACCATGGTTGTTTGTAAAAATATGTTTTTGCTTTAGTTTTTCAAGACAGATGTTTTGGGTATCCACATACCTAATTGCAAATAAAGATAAGGGTGTGCTCCAAGTGGTGATTAAAGAAAAAAGGTCTAATGAACTGAATATGAGATTTTTATGGGTATATTTAAGTGACATATGATATCTTATTTCCATGTTAGTATATTTAACATGTTTCAAGGATTTCAAAAGGTAACATGTGCTAATGAAGGCCTAATTGAATTAGGTCTCCTTAAGGCCTAAAAGACATTTTAGTCCCAAATGCTATGGTCAGCCTATTTTGTGTTTGTTTAATGTTTTTTTAATTTATTAAGGCCTATTGTATAAAAAATATAAGTGGATAAGTGTGTATGGCTGACTAAGAGGTGCACGAGTAAGAGCCTAGTATAAGAACATGACCTAATAAGCCTAATTGGCTAGTTAGAAAATGTTAGTGTTGAAGCATAACATGTAACATTTTTAATATATAAAATAGTTATTATAGACCATAATAATGTTTTAGATAAATTATCATTAATATATAATAGGTAAACTATAGATGATTATCAAGATCAAATGACCTAATTTATCTTGAAGAGACCTTGTTAAGTGAAGGAAACTAGAAGGTTGTTTGAGAGGGATAAGAGTGTAAAGAGATAAAGAGGTGGTCATCATTAGTTTATTGATATATAATATGTAATTAATATTTTCAAATAAATCAATTTGATAATATATTGATAAGTCATATAGGGGGTTTGTGATTCGTTGCCATTAGCTGCTTGTTAAAGCATAGTGAAGTGGGTGCTTTACTAGTTGGCTTTAGTGCTCCAAGTGAAGTTGGTCATTGACTAAATATTGATTTTTGTCTTATAAAACTATATTCCATTTCCATAATTAGTGTATTTTATTACCCTTTGGGGTTTCCAACTAAAATAAATATTTTATGTGTTATGCTCTTGTCTCATGTTCATAGGTCTTAATGTGTCACTAGTTCACTATATTATTTTGATAGTTCATGAATGATAAGGAAAAGTTGTAAATTTTATTAAGATAGATTCACCCCCTCCCTATCATTATGATTTCAATCATTGGTATTAGAGCCTGGTATTTTTAGATAAGTCTAACAGCTTGAAGGTGATCCTAATAAACACATGTCATATAATAAAAAAGAATAAGACAACATGTATGATGAAGAAGTATAATATGAAAAAAATGATAATTTGGAGTTGAAGTTTAAATTGAGATCATAAGTGCCCTTAAAAACTTCAACCATGAAAATAAGACTATCAAGGATCTTAGGGATCAGTTAGAAGTTGTCAGCACAAGATTTTAGTCAAAGCAAGTTGAGTATGACCAATTAAAGACATAGATAGATTCCATAAAGGTTGAGAATGAATATCTCATTGAAAAAATGAGCAAGTCTGAGAGAGAGCATGAAAATTTAGATAAATCCATGATTAACAACATGAAAATACCAATAACAGAATAAAGGGTAAGTCATAATGGAACCATTATAATTATAGTAATGTTACTTACTACATTTATGACAATATAGGGCACACTGAAATATTATTATATAATAGAATTACAAGGCCAAAAATATTTAACAAGACATATGAATCTCTTATAATGTATAATAAGAAGCAAACATTGGTGTCGAATCAAAAACAAGTTAGGATAGATCATATTGAGCTCAAGAGGTAAGATTAGCATTAATAAGTCTATGAAGAATATGAGTAAGATCACTAAACCTACTAATGCACTGTGCAAGGCTTGTCAACATGATAAGCAGACTAGAAGAAGGTTCAAGTCTAAGGATTACTCTACTACAAGACCCTTGGAACTAAGACACACAAATATATAAGGACCTACATGAATTAAAATCATTCAAATAGATATCTACTTCATGTTACTCATAGATGACTACATGAGAATGAATTGGGTTACATTCCTACAAGATAAATTAGAAGCTCTTAATAATTTCAAGGCATTCAAGGTCCTTGTTGAGAATGAGAATAATGGTAAGATAAAGTTTCTAAGATCTAATAGAGGAGGATATTTTTTGTTTAATAATTTTGATGACTTTTTTAGGTTCATGAAATACTAAAATAATTCCAAGTAGCTAGGACAACCCAACAAAATGAGGTAGTAAAAAGGAAGAATAAGACAGTTCAAGATATGGGTAGAAATATGTTAAATGAGTCTATATTATCTTACTGATATTTGAGAGAGGTATTAATAGCTATTATTTACATTTTCAATAGAGGATAGATAAGGATTAATGGAAAAAATACTCTTTATGAATTGTGGAAAGGCAGACATGGCAATGTGAAACACATTAGAGTGTTTAGGAGTAAATGTTTTATCAAAAGAGATGATGAAGACTTGTGTACATTCAATTCTAGATATCATGAAGGCATATTTGTATGATACTCATCAGTGAGATTATCTTATAGATGTTATAAAAAGAGAGAACAAAAGATAGTGGAAAACACCAATGTGAAGATTGATGAAACAAGAAAATCTCACTCACATTCAAAGAACACTTTATAGGATATATACTTCAAGAATGAATAAGAGACTATATAGGTTGATGTGGATGAATAATAAGTTGAATAAATACATGTCTCAAAATGACCCTCAAGATAGATTCAAATAGATCACCCTAAATCTGAAATCATTGGCAACAAGAATGCAAGTATGTAAAGAAGGAGAAGACAGGTATGTAATCTAAATCAAGAGAATGTTGTTCTATCATCCAAGATTGAACCTAAGAGTCTTATAGAAGCAAAAAATATTAATTTTTGGATAGCTATTATGAATGAGGAGTTACACCAAATAAATAATAATGAGACTTGGGAACTAGTTCCTTGGCCTAAAGATAAGAATTTCAAAGTGGGTGTTTAGAAACAAGTTGAATGAAGATGGTGAAGTCACTGAGAACAAGGATAGATTGGTATGAAAGGTATATGGACAAGTTTAAGGGGTAGAATTTGATGATATATTTTCACCAATAGTAATATTAGAGGCTATTAGACTATTTCTATTATATGCAATATTCAAAATATTCAAGGTATACTAGATGGATGTGAAATTTTCCATTTTAAATGAGAATCTTGAATAGGAAGTGTACATTGAAAAACTTGAAAGGTTATCACTATTAGATGAAAAATACTATGTTTGCTAGTTTAAAAAGGCTTTCTATGGCATAAATCAAGCTCATAGAGTTTGTTATACTAGATTGGACAAGAATCTATTGGATCAAAGACTCAAAAGAGGAGTTGTAGATGGTAATCTATACATCAAGATAAAAGATGACCATCAGTGAATAGTATTTGTCTATGTGCATGAAACCATATTTGGTGGAAATAATGAAAAAAATGAATAGAGAATTTACAGAGGCGATGAATAATGACTTTGAGATGTCCATACTATGAGAACTATCATTCTTTACTCGGTTAAAAATCACTCAATCTAAAAAAGGTATATTCATCTCAAAAGTCAAGTACACAAGAAAGATGTTAAAAAAGTTTGAGATGGAATATTACAAGGTAGTTACTATGTCCATGATCAAAGGATGTAAGTTGAAAAAATAATATGAGTCCTCAAAGGTCAATCACATGTAATATATGCCAAATATTGGAAGTCATTTGTATACCAATACTTCTAGACATGAAATCATGCAAGCAATAGGTCTTGTGGGAAGGTTTCAAGTAGATATAAAATAGAATCATTTTCAATTAATCAAAATTATAATAAGCTATCTCAAGGTGACTATAGAGTATGGATTGTGGTATAAAATAATCAAGGAGTTTAGTTTTAAATCCTACACAAATGTAAATTCAGCAGGAAGTATAAAAGATAGAAATAGTACTAGTGGAGAAACCTTCTTCCTAGGTGGATTCCTATTTTGATGGATAACACAGAAGCAACCATCAGTATATTTTTACACTTATGAGTAAAAAAATGTTGTAGTAGTTTCATGTTGCACTCAGGTCCTATGGATGAGACAGACCCTAAAATAAATAAGGTGGAATATGATGGTCCTAGTCTTATCTATTATTATAATACAAGGGCTATAAACATCTCAAAGAACTGTATCATGAATTTAAGGACCAAACACATTCACATAAAATATAATATTCTAAGAGAGTAGGTAGGTGAACATAATGTCAAACTTGAATATGTTTTGACACAGGATCAAATTGTAGACATCTTGACTAAATCACTTCCAAAGGTAGATTTTGAACACCTAAGATAGGAATTGAGAGTAATTCTTACCCCTACAAATAATTGAAAAATTCAATTATTTAGGGCGAGATAATCATGTTTAGTATATCCAAGAATAGGTGAGTTTTTCCAAGAAAATATCCATGTAGATAAGGGGAACATATTTTTATTATGTCTCATGAACTAATTTTTCTTGTGTGTTGAGTATTTTGGTTACAAGGAGTGTGATCCAAGGAGTTGTATACATCTTTTTGTCATTTATTTCAAAAGGGGAAAAATACCAGAATAGGGAGATAAGAATGATGATTATATAATATATTTTTCCATTAATGACATAGGGGAATATTTTTGAGAATTATTCTTGTTGTTTAAGTTTGGCATTGATGTTGTCATTGATGTCAAAGTTTCTTAAGAAAGGTGTTCATGAGGTCCTTTAAGAATGTTCTTGTTTCATAACATCATTAAAAGGTATGATGTTGTATAAGGATATTTTAAGACATATTATAAGTGCATGAATAAGTTTTTTAAATTTAGTTTTTAAGTTTTAAGAGCTTGAGAAGCCTAGTCATGACATTGGTCATGACATTGGTCATTACATAAAGAGACCTTGTGATAAGGTATGAGCTTAGTGACCTAGTGAAATGGTTGCAAGGAGGCATAAGAGGTTGTTTGAGGTTGTTTTAAAATGCATATGAGGGATTGGATAACTCATGAGAGTCTCAAATTGAGCTTACATGGGTATGACCTTTAGACCTGGTATGTAACTAGACCACCTCTAGACCTTGTTTAGCCTAATAAGGCATCATGATTTATTGTAAAAGCATATGAATGATAGTTTTAATTATTTAACAATATGGGATGTTTTTGATCATATAAATGAGGTGGATATTTCATTAGAAGAGGCTTCAAGTTTAGTTTCAAGGCCTAATGGGGCTTGTAGGTCAAGGTCCAACGAAGCAAAGAAATAGATGGTGGCCAAATGAGTTATGAGATTAATATTAGAAGATAAGAATGAGCATGTAAGAATTTTTAACGTTGTGATATATTTTTTTAGGTGTGTTAACCATGTTTGAGGTCAAATTATGCAATAAAAGGCATGAGAAGGTGTTTTGAGGTTTCTCGAGTGCACATAATGAAGTGGTTCTCAAC
>JARHVA010005711.1:1070000-1077500 GCA_037957365.1 Torreya grandis
TAAAAATGATGACGTATATTTCATGTGATTTTGACATTTGAAAGAACAATGATTTATATAGTTGAATGATCATATAGTTAACAGTGAAAGTATATGACTATGTTTATATAGCATACTATGTATACAATATAGCCTTCAAACTAAGTATGTCTATATAAGTCTCAGTTTATTTTGTTTTAAAACTAAGATATTTTATAAATAATACAAGGTGCAATATGTATACATTTTTAATAAGCCTAGCTCAGTTATAAGTTTTATAGGTTTCTTCTGTAAATAGATGTGATTGTTTAATTGTATATAGTGTAATATAGTGTCAAGATGGAAAATAGATTAACAAGTTTGCTCATGTGTGTGTGTGTGTGTGTGTGTGTGTGTGTGTGTGTGTGTGTGTAGGGTGGATGGCTTGTATAACACTTATGTATAAAGATTATTAGATGTAACTTTTATTGCTTTACCTATAGCATATTGAGGAATATTAAAATAATTAATAGAAATAAATGTTGACATTAAATAGAAGAATAGTGAGATGTAACCTACGTATTATTTTAAAAATATGACTTGTAGCTATTAAGCAGGTCAAATAATAGGCCTTACACTTAAGATATATATTAAACTAAGCATAAGCATATTTAATACATGTTTGATGTTGATTTAACTTAAATATGGATATAGACATTCAATTAATTATAGTACTTGTTTATTAACAATATGAGAATATTAATATATCATGATGGTTAATGAATGTATTTATTAATACAAAAGTTATAATGGTTGAAGTTCTCGATTTGAATTAAAAATGACTATTCAAATTTATAGACAATATTTATATGTTATTTTAAAACTTGTGAATGCTACATATTATGAGTATATTAATATGTACAAGTGCATGTACATATATATCATATATTAGTGCATCATAATATGTACCTATATTTATCTTTATATATATTATTAAAATATAAGTTATATATTATTTATGAATAGATTACTATTTATATAGTCATATATTATTTACGAATAGATTACTATTTTCATGACTGATGGTTTCCAATGGAGTAGTGAACATATGAACAATAGACTATGATATTATTTTTCTTCATAGAATGAATTATATTTGAATCTAGATATAAAAATATTAAATATGTTGTCTAAGTGTAGATTATACCTAATTGGTATGCATTTTACTTGTTATGCTTATTATTTATAAATGATATAGTGGATATTCTTTCATACGTTTAACTGAATAAATATATACATGTTGATTATTCATGTGTTGAATATATTCTAGGTGTAGTAGTAGTAAGTAATCTATATGAAAGTGTTAGTTATATTTATATTAACCATATCTTATATTCATGGTAATAAGTAGTGAGACAGATGACATTCATTTAATAGTGTCACCAATTTTAGATGAAGGTAATCTGATCAAGTGGTGTATATGAATTTGACTAATTCTAGAGAACAATAACTATGAAAAAGTCTAGCCAAAGTAATGTTAGTTAAATATTTTTATTTCATATTTATTATTTAAATGTTTGTATGATATCATGTTAAAACTTATTTTTCTATGGTATAACAACCTCATGTTCTTGGAAATCATACAATATATGGGTACTACCTTATCTCTCTGTACTCTGACACTATCACTATCTACTCATCCATGAAGGTTGGGCCATTCCTTGATGGAGGATTTTTTGGTGGATCTATGGTCCTTGCTTCATCTATAAAAGTGCTTGGATAATGCTCTCCCTTCTCACAATAGTACTTATTTGGAGACTATACTTGAGATTGCCATAGATAATAGAGTTCAAGGAACTCAT
This sequence comes from Torreya grandis, assembly GCA_037957365.1. NCBI lineage: Eukaryota > Viridiplantae > Streptophyta > Pinopsida > Cupressales > Taxaceae > Torreya > Torreya grandis. The sequence goes on from JARHVA010005711.1 coordinate 1,071,821, forward strand.
TCTTCGTGGAACCTTGAATCTCATATCTTCTATTGTATTTATTACTATTAAAATATTAACCCTGATGAATTGTAATTATTTACTCATGATACATTAATAGCATTGCCTATATGTTGATACCAAATATGGCTAAAAATCTGTAAGTACTTTCTATATTCAGTTATGTTTTGTTTCATCTGATGATAATGATTATTGATAGATAGATGTTAAACATTTATTCTATAGTTAATATGCTTAGTGTGTTCTTATTAGATCACTAATTAGATTTTCTTAGTGAATTATAATTAAGGAATACATTGATTAAATTTAAAAAAATTAATTTTCTAAATATATACCAATAGGGATGTTACATGTGGTATAAAATCTATGGATCAAAATCTAAGACGTAATGATTCTACTTATAGTTTTGTATCTTTCTATTCAAAATATAGGAGAATGGTGAAATCTAGAGTATCTAGTGAGGCTCTTTCAAATGTTAATTATAAGTTTCCTCCATTTGATCCTTATCGATATGTCATTAGGAAAGTAACAAAGTTGGATAAGATTCTCATAGCCATAAACAAAATTAGGGACTAAATTTTAGCCCTAGAACTAGAAGTTCATGGACTTGAATAGGAAGTACTCCAGGATGTACCATAAGATCATCCCATTGAGAAGAAAGAATATTAATATGCGATAGCACTGATAGCTATAAAATTACATTAAGGTATGAATAAGGTGAATCCACCTATGTTTGATGGAACTATTTTTGGTGATAGAGCTGATGCATGGTTGACTAATATGGACACGTATTTAAATATTAGGACCTAATTCAAAGTCACTAAAGTAGTTTGGGGAGCATATCAATTGGATGATGAAGCAACTATGTCATGGGTGAACAAAAAGTTGAAAATGAATCTCAAATTGACCACCACTATGTAGGAATATTTTTTGACATTATTAAAATCATAGTGGCTTCCACAACTATATTTTGACTAGAAGCTTACTGATTTATATAATGTAAAGTAAGGAGACTTATCAGTCAATGAGTGTTGAGAATAATTCACTAAACATATTAAATTATGCACCTCAATATATGGCAGATGAGAGGTTTACATATTAAATTTATCATGGGATTAAAACCCCAGATTGGTGGAGAGGTGGACATCCATGGACCATTTATACCATGGATGAGGTCTTAGACAATGTAGTCAAATAAGAACAAATTTTGAAATCTCTTTCTCATGCCAGGGATAAGCTTAAAAAAAATTTAAAATTTCTAAACCAACTTCCAAAAATAATAAATGGAAGTAGAGAAGAAGACACTCTCAGAGTCAGTTAAACAATCAAAATGCTAGATTCAATAATGGGTCAGGCAACAAGAATCAGGTAATGGTTTGAAATATTGTTTCAAAAGAAATCAATAGGATGATAAGAAAAAACCATCTAGAATTTGATTCACTTGTGTATGTCACCATTATCCTCTATAATGTAAAAATAATAATTAAAATAAAAAAGGTTTTACTCCTCAGCAAGGAAATTTTTACCAATGTATTCATATGGAAATTGGTAATTTGAAATTTGAATTCCAAGCTTCACCCATAGAACTATCAGGGATTTTAATTTTACTTATAATTCATATTTCAAAAGATACAAGGGTTACATAATATTTTTTAACTCCTAAAATTTTAAGTAAGTTATCTATAAAAGATGGCATAATGTCAAATTCATGGTCAGTGCAATATGGGAATGATTAAAAATTAAATTTTAAAAAGTGTTTTATTGTAGCAAAGATTAGGTAACCCAAATTCACAATAGTAGTGGATAATTATCTAGTAACATTGGTTTATATGATGTGATCCTAGTATTCAACTTACTTTCAAATCATAAAGCCAAGGTTGATTATTATCTTAATATAGTTTAGTGTCTAGATTATTTTGCAAATTAGATAAAAATTTAGGGTGAGAGTAGAGAGTTGAGGATTAGGTAGATTTATGAAATGCAACTCAAAAAGGCTCAATGAAAAATATTTCAAGAATTTATCATCAATATAAATGAAGTGGAAGAACCTAAGAAACCATCCCTCGAAGATTATCCATTCCTTAAGAATTTTTACGATGTGTTTCCAAAGGAATTGCTAGGATTGCCTCCTAAATGAGAGTTGTATTTCTATATCAATATCATACTTGGATTGGAACCATAGTATAAGGCACCATAAAATATTATAATCACTAAATTAGTTGAATTGAATGCCCAAATCTAGGAATTATTGTCAAAGGGGTTGATCAAGCCAAGTGTGTCACCATGGGGTGCATTAGTTGTCCTTATCAAGAAGAAGGACGGTACTCTTTGACTTTGCATGGACTATAGAATTTTGAATAAGGCAGTTATAAAAAATAGGTAGCTGCTACCTTGTATAGATGATATTTTTGAAAAACCCATGAGGGTGAAGGTGTTTTCTAAGATTGATCTTAGTGTAGGATATCATCATCTGAGGATAAGGGATGAGGATATTCCAAATTTAGAATTTATTATGGACACTATGAGTTCAACATATTACCATTTGGGTTGACAAATGCTCTGACAACATTCATTAATCTCATGACCATTTTTTTAAAAGATTATTTAGACCATTTTGCTTTGGTATTTTTTGATGACATTCTTATATACTCTAAGAATAAAGATGATCATTTTCAACATTTGAAACTAGTTTTGTAATGGTTGTACAAGAACAAGTTGTATGGAAAGTTGTTTAATTGTGCATTTTTTTCAAAAGAGAGTGCAAGATTTAGGACATATTATCTCTGTGGATTGTAATTTAGTATATCTCAATAAAATAAGAGCTATTATGGAGTGGCCATCACCAAGGAAAGTCCATGAGTTAAGAAGTTTCATTCAATTAGCATGCTATTATAGAAATTTTGTTCCCATTTTTCTAAGATAGCTAATCCGATTACCTCTCTGCAATGGAATAACCAAAATTTTATCTAGTCAAATAAGTTTAAAGTATATTTTCAAGAATTATAAAAGAGGCTTAATTTAGAATCATTACTAAGAGTTATTAACCCCATTGGTAATTTTTTGGTGATCACAAATGCATCTGGAGATGAACTTGGAGGAGTCCTTAAGGAGGATGGTACAATGGTAGTCTATAAATTAAGGAAGCTAAAGCCTTGTGAGGTAAAATATGCCCCTCATGACCTAGAACTTGTAGTAATAGTGCATGCTTTATAAGTTTGGAGTTGTTATCCATTCAAAAAAACATTTGCCTTCAATAAAAAGAACTTGGGTCTCAAGTATATCTTCACCCAACCAAATTTGAATGTTTGTGAGAGATGTTGGGTAAAGTTCTTATTTGACTAGGATTTTGATATCAACTATATCCAAGACAAGAAAAATATATTAGCTAATTTCTTAATTCATAGTAGGTACATAACATCCATGGATACTATTAGGAGTACTTCTTGGAATTGATTGATCAAATTATCTCCAGGAGATGAATTCTACATTAGGTCATAAAAGTATTATCAGATAATGCTTAGAATCCTAAGTATACAAGACTCAAATTAGATAATGATGGTCTTCTGAGATATATACTGGAAGGATGTACATATTAGACAGGGAGAGTCTAAGGAGCACAATGCTAAAGGAACATCACAATACCCCATATTAATGACATAAAAGAGTAACCAAGCCTATGGTAGAGCTTAGACCACTTTATTTATGGAAGGGAATGAAGAAAAATGTAGTGGACTTCATGTCACATTGTATGGAATGACAGTGAGTAAAAGCTAAACATGTGCATCTGACCAGATTATTATATTTGTATGATATATTGGAATGAAAGTGGCATGTGATTAGTATGGTCTTTGTCCAAGGTTTACCATTCTCATGAAATAAGCATGACATGATATTAGTTGTAGTTAATAAACTAACAAAGGTAACTCATTTTATACCTGATAATTTGATAGATGATGCACCCACTCTTATAAAGAGGTTTGTGAAGGAAGTTTATTAGTTACATGGATTTATAAATATGTTCTTTTTGGATTGTGATCTCAAGATGACTTCTAGACTTTGGGTAACTCTAAATTCAATTTTAGGTTTGCTATTAAATGTCAGCACTACATATCACCTAGAGATTGATGATTAGATTGAGGGAGTTAATTAGGTATTACAGGATCTTATTAATATGTATTACATATATTAGGAATAAAAGTGGTAATATTATCTTTTTTTAGTGGATTTTACTTACAATAACTCATATAAATTCGCTTTGAAGATGGCACCATTTGAAGCATTAGATGGAAAAAGGTGCATGATTCTAATCATTTTTGATAGGTCAGAAGAGAGGGTAGTCTTTGGACCTAATATGATTTTATAAATTAAAGATAAATTCATATCAATCAAGCAAAGATTGGTTGAGGCCAATAATAGGTAAAAGAGTTATTTTAATCTAAAGAGAACAAATGGGCAATTTTTAGTAGGTGAAAAAGTGTTCTTGCGGATTAAGTTGTTATGACCCCACCTTTTAATAATCTATTTTACTATTTAAAACATTGTTATTAGTGATGTATAGCTGACTCCCAATTACTTTGATTAAATTGTATTATTTGTTAGACTTGATGTAGTGGTATTTAGACTACATATTTAATTATGCACTTGATAATTTTTATAAATTATTAGTGTAGTGGATATTATTTTAATTCTCTAATTATTTATTGATTATTTGATATGGTACTATTGATGCACTTTTGTGGTTATAGTTAATATCTTATGATCTAGACATATGATGGTAATGGTACATTAGGCACCGAAGAGAATTATGTGTCTCTGGATAAGTTTGATAGGTATATTTGATTTTTAGTTATAGTTCCCATCATTAGACATCTTGATTTGGTCATTGATTATGTCATTATCATGACATCAGTGCTTGTTTCATTTTGTTTGTATACTTTTTTACCATTATGTTGTTTTTTTAATGTTGTCTTGAAGTGATTATGTTCTTTTATTCTTATTTATCATCACAATTTTTTATTTTAGCCTCTGCATCTAAATCGTGTTTGCTCCTTCTATGTAAACTCCATTTTAATACCCATGTGCCTAATTGGATCTTACTCACCTATTTAGATGGTTTTTTGAAAGATCTACCTAGACCTACCTAAGATAGCCCCTTAGACTATTACCTAGACTATATTAAATTTTATACTAAAAAGGTGGTGTCATGGTTATTACATTGTCTACTATGCAAAGGGATTAATATTAATATTAACCATAGTTAGTTTTTTGGTTGATTGACATATAGTTAATTGAATAACTAGGATTAATGTTAATTAGTTTATTAAAATTGATAATTTTTTATTGTTTAGCAACATAGACATTGAATGAGTTTTGGATGTTAATTAGTTTATTATTATTAATTGGGTTAATCAGTGTTAACTCATTTTTTTTCATTAGTTTATTATTGGATTATTGAATCCATCCTTCAGGATAGGTCATTTAATGATAATTGCATTTAATGAAGATTTTGGTATGGATTATACTAGAAAGTATTAGAGAGGATTTCTCTCTCCTCATATTCAATGTGGGAATTGAATGGGTATAAGGAATTAAATGGAAGACATAGAGAGTTAGGTATTGGATGGGAAGAATTGATGGGGTTAGGAAGATGAAAAGTAAATGTAGAAAATTGTGGATCTCA
>JARHVA010005711.1:1082500-1087500 GCA_037957365.1 Torreya grandis
TGATAGCTTCTGTATGAAGTTATCTCTCAAATTGGTAATAGATCAGCTGATCTCTCATAGCCTCTAAATTGTACACACTGAAGAGTGCAAATTTTCCAATGCAATTGGAATCTTGGAACCCTTGGCTCAGTCTTCTCATAAAATACTTAGCAAAATTCTTCAATATCAATAATCAATAATATCAAACTCCCTCCTATGAGAAACCCTTATATCCTCTAAAAGGTGTGCTTGCCCTAATTAGGGTTTCATAATTAAGAATTAGGGTTTCATAATTAAAAATAGGCCAAATAATTAATATTTAATTAAATCAATCAAATATTAATATCTCGCTTAATATATGTCTAAAAGAGCTTGAACGAAAGAAAATTGGTAAAATTTTGCTAATTGAAGCCAAGCCAAGCTCCATCAAGACCCTCTATCCATCCTATCAGCCTATGAGGGTCACATAATAGGCTAACCATCAACTCTAAAGATGTCAACTAAAAAGATGACATGACAATCTGCCCCTCCTGAAATTGCTTGTCCTCAAGCAATCACTAAATTCTAAACCAATCAATCCACCTAGATCCCAAATGTAGTCATGATCTACACTGCTGTCAATCAATGCAAACTCCATGCCATGTCTATCACAACTCTCATCCAATGGTGTCACATCATCCCAAGTACCAAGATAAGGATCCCAACATCCAATCCATGAACATAAATCAACTGGCAACTCAAGTAAACTCCTTGCCTGAATAATGTGAACAATACCATCTGACTTCATGCACCTGTCTCCTGTACCCACTACAATAACTAATCCTAGAGTGTGAATGCTAGACATACTCATATCATCATCAACATGTGACCCGATTGTAAAAGAAAGTTTAGTCCCTACCACATGTGCTAACTCTTGAACTAAACTCACCTCAAGACAAAGCTCGGCCACATGTCTCTCCTGTATTGGTGCCAATGTGCACTCAGCAGTGCACTCTCCCATATCATGTGGTATGAGCCTCTTCATCTGATGAAAAAACATATTTTTTGATGCTGCTACCCCATATTGCCTTAAGAATATGTGTCTTCCCACCAACATCAAAATGAACCTCCATGTCCTTAAGATGAAGAGTGACTTCCTCAAGGGAATAAAGCCACTTCATACCCAAGACTAAGTCTATATCCCCCATGTTCACCACATAATAATCAGTCTTGAACTCATAGTTGTTCAAGCGCAATGGGAGGTCTCTAATCATCCACTCACACCTAAGAGTGTGACCATCAGCCACCTTAACTCTAATGCCTTTGAAATCCTCGGTAGTGAGTCCACACTTCTCCACAAATCTAGCATCTATAAAATTATGTGTGGCTCCTTTGTCAAGAAGGGTTATGACCCTCTATCCTGCCAAAACTCCACAGAGTCTGAATGAATCATCCGACTAAATGCTAGATAGGCATGCCTCCTATATGTGAAGCTCTAAATCTGCCTCTGCCTTAGGCTCTGAAGTCTCTGCCTCTAACTCCTTATAACTATCTTTCTATTTGGAACCCTCTAATTCTGAATCCTCATAATAATCCCACATCACTCGATTGGCCTTGCCCTTAGGCCTTAAAGGATAATCGTGATTGGCATCATAGGGACCTTTGAAATAAAAGCAAAGCTTCTTCCTGCGTAGATCACTAAGAGCCTCTCGATCCAAAGGTGGTGCTACTAGATTTGCCTTCAAATCATTCTTAACACCTGATTTATCTATGTTAAAATCCGGTCTCTCTCTATTACTATTGAAGCCCTTATTGTCCCTAGATGAAGAAGTACCTCTTGAGTTAGATTTACTAGATGGGTCTACCATCTCCATACTTCACACCTTCTTCAAAGCTTCCTATAACGAAGGAGGATCAAAGGCTTTGATCCAACCTCTCAAGGGTTTGGATAGGCCCTCGATGAAGAGAACTACCAATCTACGCTCTGAAATATTTGGCACCATGACTGCCAATCACTAAAAATCACCAATGAAAGACTCCATGTTGCTTGTTTGTTTCAACTGGGCTAGATATTGAAAGTAAACTTCAGGATCTTTCCTATCAAACCTCTCAACCAACCTATCCATGAAGTCCTAGTACTATGTCACCTGATTATGTTGAAGTGTTACCATACCATGGTACCACCAATCATGTGCTACGCCCTCTATGTGTAAAGTGGCATATTTGATGGCCTTTATCTCTGTCATTGGCCTCAATGCCAAGAATGTGTCAAGCTTATGAACCCAAGCTTGAGCTGTCATCTTACCGCTACCGTCAAAAGTAGTCAAAGAAAGCTTGCCAGTAACCTTCTTTAGCTCACTAAGTTGACCTCTAGGCCTCGTGTCCTATCTCACTGATCTGTAGTGCTCTCTCCTTTTATTAAAAAAATGATCAAAGGTCATCCTCTCTTGAACTTGAGGAGCTAATAAGTCCCACTCATCATTTGTAGCCATGAGAGCATCTGCAAATAGGGAATCTCCTGCCGCCTCCTCTACTAGAGCCTCTGGTTCTACCTGAACAAATGTAGGCCATGTAGGCCTATCAACTATCCTAAAATGGGTTAGCTATGGTCTCTAATTAATAGTAGCACTCCTGTTATCTCCTTGTTCCCCATTCTACCGAACAGGTGGGCTCATCCTCTCTACCATAGTAGTGAGTGCCTATAGTGCCTGTGTCATCTGCTGCTGCCCTGTAACCATAACACGAAAGAATTATCTGGTGTCATGATCATCATTATGCATGTGGCCCCTGGGTGGGCTACCCTCATGCCTATCACTCATGGTGATTGGCTGATGTTCTAAAACTTGAGTGCCTTCAAGCAAGGCTCTACTGCAAGTGAAATACCTGTGTGGTCCCAACTCTTGTGGCTGCATAAGATTGTTAAACCCTCAGGATGGCAAGATTTGGCTCTGATACCACTTTAATATCCCCTGTTTCCCTTGAATTCTGAAATTGAATATTTTTTGAACTATTTTGTGTATTTTGATGTTTTTATGTTTTTGCATGAATAAAGATGTGATTTTACAAGATAATTGTAGATAAATAACAAATAGCAGTATGAAATTATAACTAGCTAATCTAATATCTTATTGTTCATTTTAGAATGATTACAATAATGAATCTCTGTCATGCAAAAAAATAATACAAATATTATCTCAAAACTTGATTCTTCTAGCAAACTGGAAATAAACCCTAGATCTGTGTGGCTTAGGTTGTTGTCTTAAAAAAACACAGTCACTGACGTTAGTTATTTTTCCACCATCAGTCGATATACTACTGATGTCGATCACTATTGATCAGCTACTCTATCGACATCGGTATTCAGTCGACCGATGTTGATCACTGGGCTACCGATGTCGGTCTTTGGGTCCCTTGCGGCGTTGTCCAGCCTGTTGTAGAATGGCATAGATTTGCATAGATTTGTATGGATTTCATACAAGATCCAATAGAATCTAGTGCAGCCTGAATGTTGGACACCTGATCTAAAGATCTTTATCTGTATAATTTTCTAAATCAAAAACTAATGAAATAAATACCTGTAAACCTCTGTGATCGCTTCTGTATGAAGTTATCTCTCAAATTGGCAATAGATCAGCTGATCTCTCACAGCCTCTGAATTGCACACACTGAAGAGTGCATGTTCTCCAATGCAATTGGAATCTTGGAACCCTTGGTTCAGTCTTCTCAAAAAATACTACGCAAAATTTTTCAATATCAATAATCAATAATATCATACTCCCTCCTATGAGAAACCCTTATATCCTCTAAAAGGTGTGCTTGCCCTAATTAGGGTTTCATAATTAAGATTTAGGGTTTCATAATTAAAAATAGGCCAAATAATTAATATTTAATTAAATCAATCAAATATTAATATCTCCCTTAATATATGTCCAAAAGAGCCCGAACGAAAGCCAACTGGTAAAATTTTGCTAATCGAAGCCAAGCCAAGCTCCATCAAGACCCTCTATCTATCCTATCAGCCTACGAGGGTCGCATAATAGGCTAACCATCAACTCTGAAGATGTCAACTAAAAAGGGGACATGACATGTGTGTGTGTGTGCGTGCGCGTGTGCGTGTGTGTGCGTGTGTGTGCATGTGGGTGGTGTGTGTGTGTGTGTGTGTGTGTGTGTGTGTGTGTGTGTGTGTGTGTGTGTGTGTGTGTGTGTGTGTGTGCGCGTGTGTGTGTGTGCATGTGTGTGTGTGCATGTGTGTGTGTGTGTGTGTGTGTGTGTGTGTGTGTGTGTGTGTGTGTGTGTGTGTGTGTGTGTGTGTGTGTGTGTGTGTGTGTGTGTGTGTGTGTGTGTTTTATTGACATAGAATATATAGACTTTATTTAAAAGGTAAATCAAATTAATTCTTATCTTTGATGAATTACAATGGATACTTCTTAATTCATTGTATGGATGTATTAAACATGGAGGTTTCTTAGTTTTTTCATCAATGCATGGGTTATCTTATCTCACTAATAGTTGGTGCATTTAGAAATATAAATAAAATCCTCACCTCTAAAATACCTTTCAGACATAGTTGGATATGTATAAAGGAATGTATACTACATCTATTAAATTTGAAAATTATTACTTTCATTCCTTCATTTAATAATAAATAAAACACAAGTTCATCTATTTCTCTCATTTAAATATGATAGACATGTATAGAATGCCTAAGTGGGTTAGTTTATTACAATGGTTATATTTGATGGAATTTATATAAAAAGTATTAAATAGATTAATTTAAACTTGATGTTTCAACTATGTTGGATTAATCAATTGAATAAATTGAGTCAGCTAAATATTGTTTGGTGCTTCATTCAACATTTCATAAACACATAACAGAGACATGCATACTTGTTGATTTTTTATCACCTTGGGCTATTATGATTTTGCTCCCTTGTTGATAGATAAATTTTCTTGCCTTGCTACCCATGGCATGCCCAATACAAATTTATAAAATTTCCTTAAGTGAAATATTTTATTTAGCTTCCATACAACTTGAAACTTGG
>JARHVA010005711.1:1092500-1126254 GCA_037957365.1 Torreya grandis
TTTTCAACCAAACATAACTAGTTTCATATTTCTTGGCTTAACCTCAAATGTTATATTCATAGTTAAGAGGATATAATGTTAAAATTAAAATAACATAAAATGGCCAAGGATCACACCATCCTTTCAACCTTATAAAAGAACAAGCTAGATAATATCTACCTACTTGTTTAGCTAAAACCTGTTAAATTAAAATTTTATTTCAACCTTTATATTTTTTTCACATCCTATACCCTAATCACTTTTGATGAAAGGTATAATCAAATTATCTCTTCAAAACATTATTCTTTAATCAAAAGAGAAAAATATCTATCTAATCAAGGATATATAATATCATAGTAAATATAATTCTTAATATAAAATTAATATAAAATCAAAGGTTTGCCACTGCACATGGTCTAAAATCACAAGTTAGATAAAGTAGAGAATTATCATCTCAAAAACTCCTACATACGCTCACAAGGTAAAAATAAAACACCACAACTCACTGTCATCAAGACACTACCTACTTACCAAATCTATAAGCATAGTTTCATAATTTATTTCAAAAATTGGGAGAAATAAAATACTATCCAAAAATATGTATCAAATCATCAAATACTACAAATTCTCCATCAACAAGAAGTAGAAGATATTATCCCACAACTTTAATGGAATAAGATCAAACAATATTACAAAAACAAGTTCCCGTTTGAGGATATACTGAATCAACATCATATAAATATGAATCCTCTCATGGATTATAATAATGTCAAATTAGAATAAGATAATAAAAACTCACCTCTAAGATAACTAAGAGAGAGTGCACTTCTTCCTAACCCACATAACATAAAGGTCCCAATCCTTAACCAAACTCCTATCACAAGTATTTCCAATAAAGATATCAGCACTCTACTACAAGAAAATTCCCATCACACTAGGTGGTACCACTAAAAATCATCTTATAAGATTTTCCATTTATATGATTAGTGAATATAAAGCACAAAAACTAAAGCACAAATATTTAAGTGAGAATCATCCTGTGCTAAATAATCACTCATAACTCAAAACACAAATGGTGAAGCTGAACAAATTATCAAGAAGGGTGTAATCTTACTCAAGGCATTAGATCTATGTGATCCATCTATGATAGAAATATTTTTTTCATAACTCATAAACTATGTTATGTACTCAATTACCCAAACCTCCTATACAACCATCATCATTGGGACACTTGATAAACCAAAACTATATCAATTCTAAGAGGGTACAAGTGCTCATAAAGATACAAAATCATTGTACCAAACATATTCCATGAATGTCACATACTTACAACAGTCATAAATCCATACAATAAAATCTATAAATTCTCAAAACTCCAATCATTGTGTAACATGGTTCTGTACTGAGGCACCACAAATCCAAAATACCAATGCAATCCTTCATGTCACTAGGTTCACACTAGTGAACAAAAAGACACAAAAATTTAATGGACTCATTAGTCCTAGAATTTGAGTTATAACTCTGATACCACATGTAACAACCTTACTAGGGTCCAACTAGAAATACTTGAATTTTTTTTATCAAACCCATATATGAAAAATCAATTTCACCATGACAATCTATAGAGACCATAAGAAATAATCAAGGTGTGATAATTGAAAATAATCATATTAAATCACATATCATGAGAGCACACCATAATGCAAATAGAGAAAGTAATTATATTTACTCAACCATGGATGATATAAGTCTAAAACCATTGCTATCTATGTACAATAATAAAGAACTACTACTCTTTATGACAATATTCAATGATAAGTAAAATACAATACAATATACATATAAGATACATTGCTCCCATGAAGCATAGTTCCTAATCTCAAGTATATGTGAAAATCTCAAGTGTTGTCTCGATATGTAGTACTATTATGGGGATAAAAAGAGTCATCTGAATATTTTTCCACACCAATCATAGACTAATGATCCACCATACTAATACCATAAATAAATTACCCTTCTTTCATATATGAGTAGATAGTGACACCATGAGAATCTAGAGAGATAAGCAAGTACCCATGTGTTTTATGATTTTTAAACTAAATATGCAGTGCATAATAGAAAAGCATTCCATTGTAGGATATCACACAAACATGTAAATCATACTCATGAAATTATAATGTCAAACTAAACATACTTTGACCCAAAGTTTTATGAATAATAAATAATAACAATCTATTGATCAATCAAATTCATACACACTGCTTGATCAGACTGCCTTCATTTGTCATTGTGACATTAGTAAGCTAGTGAAGTCTATCACACTTATTACTTCGTATCAATAATATATATTTGTCAAATATAATTCAACCACAAGATTTATTTATTTTGCATCCTACTAGAGAACACATCATATAACATGATAAACATAGTAAAAACCAAATCATACATTTATTCCATCAAACATATGAATGAATCTTACATTATTTTCTATCTCATAATAGAAATAATGACTACAGGTTATACTAGCTAGGAAAATACATATTTAAATATAAATTTCACTACCATAAATAGTTTTCAAACAAATTATGCCCTATGATAACTATGCTTACCGTAGTATATTATTCTAAGACATAGCAACTTGTTTTTCCAAAAAATGTTATATAAAGTAGTTTTAAATACATGAAAATAGAATATTTTATTTGAGAAACTAAACATAACAAAGTAAGCCACAATTTACATGGAACCTTATATATATGAATACAAAAAAATTTACCAATTATCAAAACACACACTATTCATATAAATAATCAACATTCATACATTAAATCAATCAAATGTAGATGCAAGTGTAGACATAATGATTACAATATGTACCATCTAGGTATGAAATACTTTTTTACTATACTACTCTATGATATCTCATACTATCATAGTCCACAACTACATAAAAATACACAACTTAACTTATTATTTCAATAATCAAATGATCCACATAGATTAAAAAAAAGTAAGCAAGTATGATATTATACCACTCAAATATTTCCTAAGTTTAAACTATGTATAGACATTCTAAATAAACATAACTTATAAGCATGCATCATGATGCACCATTATATGCTAGTTATAACTAAGTATTTATATATAGTAACACTCTCATTACTAGTACTACACATAAGAATTGAATATTGATTATGTACAACGAATACTTAACCTCATTATTGGTAGTGAGTCAGATGACTCATAATACCATTATGATATTTCATTTTAACTACTCATTTTGCTTCAAAGAGACTGTTCTGAAGGTTTATATTTTTTGGTTTCTAATAAACTTAATGACTTACTCTAGATATCTATTAAACTATAAGAATAATTCTTATATAGGAGTACTTATTTGTAATAAACTAACACAACATGTAAGTATTCCAATGTTGTGTAAAAACTTACCCACTTTTCACTTATGTGTTTTAACCAATAATGTTTCATACACTTAACCTTGTTAGAATGAACACGACATTACACTAGGTTAGAAACATATGTTCATGTTGACACAATTTCACCATTATTGATGTCCCATAACCAAATGTGTTTATATTTTTCAACTTATAGGTATAAAATAAAATATACCTAATGTACTTTAACACATACAATGGCTCATAAATCCTCAGATATATTTATTCCTTTATACACAAATATGTTCAACAATATAAATGACATCATTAGCCTTTACTATTATCATATTAATAATAGGTAAATATAAATTTATTGGTAGTCTAATATAAATATGACAATATGTATTTCACATAGAGTAAATTTATAATTCCAATGAAACTTGATTGCCACAAAACATAGAATAACTCTGACTAGAATTTGATATAAATCTAGAGGCTTGAATCCATACATTTGTAAAGTTAACTATATATACTTATTTAATACATTTTAATGTTCCAATCATGGAATTATACTAAATAAACACCCCTCTATGCTTATAAATATGTTAATGGTAATATTGACACCTTCAGATATTAATATTCTCTAAAGAGGTTTCTGTGAGGTTTGTAACATTGTGTAAGCTGAATTTGTTTTAAAAATAAACATTTGTTTTTAGTCAAACTGAGAACTTTATAATAACTCCAATATTCATAAGTTAAATATTCACAGTAGAAAGAGTAATTGACACTTCATTTTATGTTTCCCACCCATCTCAGGTATTATACATTACTAATTATATAGAAAAGGAAACATATTTACTAATCACATCAAATATATTTGGTACATATTTATGAGTAATATCTCAATACATATGTATAATAAAGTCAGGTGATTATACATTTTTGCATTAATACATAATATATTACTATAAATAATATTATTACATCGTTACGTAAAATATACTGATATCTTGATAATACATATGACCATTCCCATTAATAATAGAGTCCTTGAATATTAATTCATATGGTGATGCCAAATCATACACTATATTTATTCGGCAATGAGTTAAAATTATGAATTAAAGGCTACAATGACTCCTAAGCACAAAATTCGGTGATTGAAGTAACAAAAGTATTACACCAACACTAAATTTGACTGCAACAACTCAATTTTCATATTAGACAAGCCAAAAATGAATATTAACACACTTATTATTACCATTTTTGGAAATGTCCCTATTGCATATAGACGCAAAGCTCATATCTGCAATGCAAAATTATATGTGTGTGTGTGTGTGTGTGTGTGTGTGTGTGTGTGTGTGTGTGTGTGTGTGTGTGTGTGTGTGTGTGTGTGTGTGTGTGTGTGTGTGTGTGTGTGTGTGTGTGTGTGTGTGTGTGTGTGTGTGTGTGTGTGTGTATGCGATAATTAAAATGTGTTTCGATTCTTCTCAAATCACTACCAATTAATTACATGCATAAAATGTCACTATTGAATGTTACTCTCTCATTGGGCATGATCGATCATTTTAACGATCAAACCATTATATTAACTCATCAATAATTTAAATATTATATTATTCATATTTATTAGTTTTGTTAGCTAATTTGAATGTTAACTCATTGATAATTCAAACATTCATGCTATTTTATAAAATTAATTGATAAAATTATATATTATATTCATTTTGAACATTCGACCATTTGGTGTGAGATATGAATTAGATATAATGGCAACAAAAATATAAAATAGAAGTATTCAACCAAACTGAATACAATGACATATTGGACATCTATTACTTATCTTGTCCAAAATATAAATCATTACTATTGCACAGATAGGAATGACTAACACCAGGCTTATGAGCAACTAAGTTATTTGGTTAATATCTATATGGAGTTCATTATTCATTTTATAGAAGTATCAACTCTGAGTATTAAGGGTATGAGTGTATAATTATTCTCACTAAAGGTGGACACTCCCATTAGCTAATTTACTTAAACTTATATGCTTAGTACAACTAATCAATAACTATGTTATTATTGTATGCTTCCAACTAAAATACCCAGCATTTCAGTCATTATATGGAAGTCGCCTCATTCATGTCTTTGATTTCATATAATAGTAAGACATTTAAGTGTGTGTGCGCGCACACACACACACACACCACACACACACACACACACACACACACACACATTTCTATATATATTAAATAACTATCTAGAGTGTAAATACAAAGCCTACCTAGGAAAACAATTAGGTGATCCTTATTTTTTCTTCCTTTTTTCACCTCTTTTCTTTTATAAATTATGCCTCCTCTATATATGTTTTTTGGTATGATACACCTTGATTCACATAGTCCATATATATTATCCTATTTTCCAAAGGGCATATGTCTTTTAATAAAAAATTCTCTTTTTTTTATTTTTTTATTTTTTTATTTTTTTAATTATTTTTTTATGAATATTTAATTTATTTTCTTAGGTTTGTTCTTAAGATGGCCTTATTTTTATAATGCTTGATTTTCTTATTTTTTAATTTCCTCCTAATTTTTTAAATGCCATCACTAATTATAAAAAATTGTATATTTACTATTAGAATTAGATTCTCTAAATGCCATGATGGATTAATGACAAATAAATCAATAAACCTTAATTTAGTAAAATAATGTCAATCTCAAAACATTAGTAGACACACAATTAAGTCATGTAAGTAAAATTCTACATATCCAATAACTATGCTAGTAAATCATAGTTAAAATTATTATTTAATTCAAATGACATCAAAATATATTATGATAGCTAGTTTTTATGCATTTAACATTTGCTAGATATTTGTGGTGTGTGTAGGGTACTAGTCGATTTCTTTATAATCTTCTAACATCTCAATCTACATCACCCTCTTTAATGATGCTCTCACTCTATCACACTCTAAGGGATGATTTCTCATGTGTCAACCTCAAAACTAAATATGTACTTATACCATAATAGTCCTAATATATATTCATCATAAAGTATAGCTAAAATGACAAATCAACATGATCATAAAGTAAACATTTACTTACATCTAACTCATACCAGGGTGATCATGTAGCCTAATCAATATCTTATTTCCCAATATCAACATATAACTCATATCCTAGTTAAAAATAGCCAAATATAAATTTGTCAACTATGGATATCCATGGATTATCTAACAAGTTTGCCTAGAGAGGAATTGGGATGTAACATGGTACCATGTAAGTAGTGAGATGGACTTTATTATCTTACTAACATCACCAATGCTATATTAATATAATCTAATCAAATGGTGTGTTTGAATTTAATTGATCTTAGAGCTCAATAACTATGAAAAACATTGACCAAAGTAATGTTAATTAGACATTATCATTTCATATGTATGATTTACATGTTTGTGTGATATCCTATTAGAACATATTTCTTTATGGTGCATTTTATGTTCTTAAAAATCATATAGTATATGGGTACTAAATTGTCTCTCTAGATTCCCATACCATCACTCTCTACTATTATGTGAATGGAGGGCCTTTCCCTCATGGTGGATTGTGTGGGGTATTGTTGATCTGTGGTTAGTGTGAAAAAGTACTTGGATGATGCTCTCCCTCCCAATAATATTTTTTTTTTGAGACTACACTTGAGATTACCATAAATACTAGACTTTAAATTACTCATGCTCTATGGAGCCTTGTATCTTATATCCTAAATCTTGTATTGTATTTATTACTATTGAAATATTACCCTTGATGAAATATAATTATTTACTCATTGTATATTAACAATAGTGGTTGTGTGTTGGTACCAACCACAGTTGAAAATATATAATTAATTTTTATATTCTATTGAAAATATAATGACTGAGATGGGGGTGAATAATTATGTTAAAATCATGATTTAAATTACTCCTTGGCCTACATGAACCATCACATCAACACATAGATCAAGAAATGCATAAGTAATCGACCATACAATCATGAAACAAAATTATCAAAAATAACACATCATATATGTGAAAAACCCTCAAAGTGAAGAAAAGCCACTAATCCATATAAATATACTACAATTTTATGAGTCAAAATATTATAATTTAGTGATGAAACAACTCCGCATAGAGCACCAACCCCAACTAGTTAAGCACCAACCCAACTAGGATTTAGCAAACACTAACTTTCAAGGAGGCACCATGCCCCTAGATGACTCAACACTAAATCAAAAACTTGAAACCTTTGATCAAATTCAAAACACCTTGTTTCTCATACAACATATGATGATCACCTTCTTCAAATCTTTTCTTTATTCTACCCCTCTCAAATTGTCATATAGGGCTCTTTGCTCAACTAGCCCTCTTATTGACTTGATTAGGTCATATAACCTTGATTTTCATACATAAATCCTGCATCAAATCTTCATCATAGTTTCTATACACTTTTAAAATGTTCTAAAATACTTATTTCTACTTATCAAAGTGTTATATCATTTCCTTGTACTCTCTACCTCTCTAACTCCCAAATTAGACCTAAAAGTCCTTATTCTTATACTAGGGTCATATTAACACACCTATTTTTCAATAAAAAATAATTCAAATCTTGGATAATCCTTAAAAAAATCTTAATCTATGTTAAAAATAAGAATAAATCTCTAAAATAGTCATCCACACCTTCAATAGACCTTATCCTTTTTTAGGCCTTATAGAGATCTAATAGGCCTTCTTAGCAACATGTTACCTTATGTTCCTATTGAAACAATTTAACTTCATTTTAAAATAATATAATTTCATACATAGATCAAATATACCCATATAAACATCTTATATAGTTCATAATATTTTTTAGCGCCAACCGCTTCATGAACACTTTGTGTATCATTGTTCACAATTAGGCCTATGAACCTACAAAAAGTCTACCAAAGAAAATTGAAAAATGTGAAAACTTTATTCAAATAACCAGGAAAATAAATCACATTAACAAAAAAATCCATGATCTTAAAAACATCACCATGTGATTTGGACTTCATAACTCAAGAAAAAAGGACTCAAACATTTCTATGTAAATACCTTACTCATAACTACCAGAACACTCCAAAAACTAGTCATGAAGAACTTGATATTCAACACCTTAAAGAAAAATTCCCATGACCATTTAAACTTTAAAAATATCCTTTGAAATTTATATACCACTTTCAACTATAAAAATTTCTAGGTCTAATGTCAAATATTGGTCTTACAAACTAGTCTTTTGACCTCACTACATGCAGCCAAAATAGAACTCGACAAGTCATTTTGGATTCAACATTCATCAACCTTCAATAATATTAAGAATTATACATAGTGATAAGAGGAGACAAATATCCCAAAAATTAAAACCATGAACACTAATGCATCATTATTTCATGAAATCATAACAAAAACTATTTAAACTACTTAAATTTTACATTGTTTTTCTTCATTAGTCATGCTAGTGACTAGTCAACTTGGGTAAAAAGTTTAGAACATTTAAGAAGTATAACCAATACAAAAACCACCAAGGACATAAAATATTAGTATCACTATTAAACCTTCACCAATTTTCAAACTTTGTCCAATACAACTTTTTACTGTTAAACTTACTTCTTCACAATTAAGTCTATATCTTCACATTTTCTCTCTCCTCTCTACAACCATGACCACTTAGAGGTAAATGGGAGAGTTAATGTAATATACAAACACTAAACTAAGAAATTTAAACCATCTTGATCACTTTTCAATCATATCTTCAACATCTATTCCCTATTAGGGTTTTAAGAGGGTTTAAACTCATTTTCATTTTCAACTATTATTCATAAAGAATATCTCTTCAATCCAAAAAATAACACCTAAAATTTTGAGATAGGACACTTCACCATATACCAAGAGTATATTAGGTTAACATGCAAAGGATTCATGAGATAAAGAGCGCAATAAAATCCTTCTTCGGTTGAGCATCCTTCATTATGTTCACTTGAGAGATCTCAAAGCATTTTATCTTACTAACCTTCAAACTTTGACCTAAAACATTATAAATACACCTGGGATAACCTACCACACATCTAAAAAATCCTACTTATTCATTATTGGTGTATAAACTAAGCCCCATTCCTTATTAGTCCATATTGTCACCACCTTGATTTTTACACCTAAGTTTTCACACCATATTAGGCTTTATACTGACCTTGAAACCTATTTTTAAGATCTCAATACTTCACTTGCATGATCAAATAATTTCGAACATCCTTCTACAACCTTATCTCACAATGAAACCAAGCTTATAGCTTCACACAACATCTTGTCATACCATAACTAAGCTTCAAAAGATAGCTTTTCTTCAAAGCCACTAGATATCAATCATCTATAACATTTACAATCCTAAAATCATCCACCTCATAATTCGATCATGCCTTTCCATGTACAAGACTAGGCATTCTATGCAAATACATCCTCAAAACACTACTAGGCTCAAGCACTTAATAAATTTGGCAACAAGGACCTTCCATGTTGACCTTCACATCACTCATGTATACATAAGAACATATACCAATCATATATTACACTCTCAAAACCACTTTAACATTGATTAATATTCTCTCTCATAGCTACACTCTTCAATGACCTCATGAAGACCTATGACCTCATGACCATGCCAAATAACCTTCAACACTTTAGCTTGTTACAATGCAACACTCACTAGAGCACCACTAAGACATCAATGACAATAATAATGATAGTCACATGACATATACATTCATAAGTAACTTTGACATCAATATTCATAAGAGCACCTCTGGGACAACAAAGAAAATTACAGACAATAACAATGATATCAAACAAGAACACTCTTTATACATCACTCTCACACCACCACAACAATCTATTTCTGATCAATATTCTCTAATTCTAAGAAACTACCATACATCCTTCACATGCCTTGATAATAGATCATGATATCTTATTAGGGAAGATAGGATTTAGGACTAGTCTAGTTTCACACTTAGACTAAAGGTGTTACCCCTGTAGGCTCACCTTAAAAATCTCCTTGATGAATCTACACCTTGATCACATTCCTTAAAATATCATCAAATAATGTCATAATTTTGCACATACATCTTCATTCTCATCATGCACATACCTCTTAATGACATGACTATTCTTGTTATGAACTATGCCTTCAATGCTTGCCTTGTACCAATGATCTAAGATAATAGTTGTCTTCAAATTCTCTTTCAATAGTAACCTAGTCACATCACATACTATTAATATGTACTTGATCACCTTATCATATTTTACACTGCTAACAATACTCTTTTCACTTATGACAACACACTTCTCTCTCATGGAAATACTAGTTTTTTCATGAATGATCTCACTCATGGAAATATTTTCATGCACCTAATAATTACCAGCTGAACTGAGCTACTTATCATAAAGCTCAATCACTATGATTACACTCTCTCTCATAGAATCAACACTCACTATGTTGGCATAAGAACTCATTATACACATACCTCAAATCCTAATTGATCATGCACATTCACAAGACCCTTTAACATCAATGACAACATCAACATAAAAAATTAAAAATAAATGATAATGCTAAATAATATATGCCTTTTTCATTGATGGCAAACACACTCAGATAATATGTCAACTACTCTTGATGGTAACCATCTCCCAGATCAAGCTCTTGTATTTTCTCACACTTTCTAATATTTTTCACCCTTTGACATTAATTATAAATGGTTACCTACAACTACTGAAATCACACTTTCTCCCCTTGAGCTGATACTAGCTCTCAAATATAATAAATTCCAGAAAATATTCATAAACTATGAAAACCACCCATGGTAACCACACTCAGAAACTTCAAACCTTAGATCTATCAAACTCCCCCTTAGACAAAGCATATACTAATCAATGCAACATCTTCAACAAATAAGGATGACATAACCTAACCATACTCCCCCATGCTCATGCTCAATCTTTCAAATAACTATGAAAATTATTAACACTCACCTTGTCCTTCACATGACTGAAACTAACACTCCTAGCACCAACTAAGGAATTTGAGATTCCCCCTTTTACTTCATAGCATAACCCCATCAAGACTTAGAGACCAACCATAACTTACTCTAAGCACTTCATACAAATACCATACCTTAACATAGATCAAGCTCATCTAATAGTCACAAACATATAACAAAACATACCTCTCATATATCAAAAGATTTATTTTTAACCTTAGAATGCTGATGCCAACCTTATAACTCTCACCATGTACCAACTAAACTTCTAGTTCTATCAACAACTTCTCAACATGTCTTCATAACCATATTGGTCTTGTAGACCAATTCATATCCCATATATCTCTAGATAGAAACCTATGCTTAGAATTGAATTCCATACCATGATGCCTTAAATTCTAAAAATAAAACAATGGATAAAATACATCTTTATCTTCTTACTACAACTACAAAAACAAGCTTCCATCATGCTTCCATCCTTGTCAATATTATTCAACCTACCTATATGCTTGTCATAACCTCAAAAACCTTATTAGCACTACTCACCTACTCTTGGAGATAACGAATCACATGATTACCTCCCCCTCAATCCCATCTTCTACTGGTTTATGAGTCTCTCAATGAAGCCTAATGGAGTCACCCCTTTCGATAGGTCTTTAGAACACTATTCACTCTGAAGATTCATAGATCTCCATGTTAACAAAATATTGAAAATTATTCATGATCCTTTTAGGCTTGAATGGAGTCTTTGATTTGAGATTTGACTTGACCTCTTCATCATCCTTCTAAGCTAACAAAAAATAATCTTCACATTTTTTGATATCTGACTTATGCTTTATAGTAGCAAGCAGTCCACCTTGGTTTATCAGTTTATCATGGCTCACCTTGATGGCCTTTGGCTTTTCTAACTTTATTTTATTTTTCTCTTTCACTCTAGGATCTTGAAACATATTTTTTGATTATAATTCTCCTTCTCTTGAGTTGAAGCATTTGACTTATCCACCTTGGCATCCTTCTTCTCTTTAGTCAAATTTTCATCCTTACTACTTTGAACATCATTATAGAAACCAATACCTTCCTTATCTTCTATCAAGTGTCTTGAGCAACTAATATCTATAAACTTCATGTCTTTATTTTGAAAATTTAATGCAATTTGAATTAGTATATAATCTTCTCCTTTCATATGATGACTAACCATATTTGTGCTTCTAAGATCACCTTCAAGATGTTAAGCCTGATTCAAAGGACCTTGATCTAATACCAATTATTTGAAACATAATTAATGATAGGGGGCCTTTGAATCATTCTCTTAAAAACTTTCTTTCAATTCCTCCTTAGCATACATGAACCATGACACCAACATATAGATCAAGCAATGCATAAGTAATCAACCATACTTAAATGAAACAAAATTACACAAGACAACACATTATATATGTGGGAAAGCCTCAAGGGGAAGAAAAGTCACTAATTATTGAAAATGGACTACATTTCTATAAGTCAAAATATCAAAATATAGTGAAGCACCAACCCAACAAAGCTTTTAAAAGCACCAACTTTTAAGGAGGTACCAACCCCCTAGATGACTCAACATAAAATCATCCACTTACAACCTTTTATCACATTCATAACACCTTATTTCTCATTCAATAGATGTTGATCCCCTTCTTCATCTCTTATCTCTCTTCTACCCCTCTCAAATTATCTTCTAGGCTTCTTCACTCAACTATCCTTCTTCTTAACTTGATTATTTAATATGACCTTGATTTTCATACACATAACCTCTATCAAATATTTATCATATTTTATTTTCACTTTTCATATGGTCTACAAAATCTCCTTTTTCTTACCAATGTGTTATTTCATTTTCTTGCACTATCTACTTCTCTAACTCCATAATTAGGCCTCAAAGCCCTTATGTTTATACTAGGCTCATACTAACACACCTCTTGGTTGGTCAAAAAAATTCATAATATAGATCACCCTTAAAAAATATTATGACATATTACAAATAAAAATCAATCTTTAAAATGTTTTTCACACCTTCATTAGCCCTTATCATTATTTACGCCTTATAGAGACATAATAGGCCTTCTTATCGAAACGTTACCTTATGATCTTATTGAAATAATTTACATTAATTGAATAAAAATATCATATCATAAATTCATTAAATATACCCAAAAGACATACTTTATTGTCCAAAACTCTTTCTATCACCAACCCATTAATGAACATTCCTTGTATCTCTATTCACAATTAGGCCTATTAGCCTACAGAAAGTCTGCCAATCAAAACTTAAACATGTACAAAATTTAGTCACACAACCATAACAAAAAATAACATTAAAATAAAATCCATGACATTAAAAAAACCACCATCTGATTTAGACTTCACAACTCAAAGCAAAAGGACTCAAACACTTCTCTGTAAATAGCCCACTCGGAATTGCCAAAACACCACACAAACTAGTCATGAATAACTTGATCTTCAACTTCTGAAAGAACACTTCCCATGACCACTAACACTTTAAATATATATACATATACATATAAATATACATATTTTATATAAAACTAACACAAAGATATATAAATCCTTCAACCTTTTAAATTTATTTAAATTACTTATTGATACTTATCAATGATATATAAAATAATGACTTCCTTCATGATTTTAGATTGCAATTATTTGTTGTAAATGGAAGATTTTAAATTATCTAGAATGTAAAATAGTCATAAATTTAGCTACATAATATTTTTCCTCTATTGATACATCACGCACTAATATTAAATTTGATATGTGACAATATATTTTCCTATATACAACCAACATTATATGATTTTCATATACAATATTAATTTTTACTATCTAGTAACTTTGATACTAAAACTTATAATAATGTTGTATTATGTTATACCTCTACTGATATTGATAATGAATTATTTCATATAGACATGTTTCATAGAATGAATGTCAAAGATTAGGTAAGATCTTGCAGTGCCAAAGTAGTGATTAAATAAGCATTGCGTGTTTATGATTTTATTTTATCTCATAAAATTTGTTGCTAAACATTGTAATAATTAAATACATTTAATGTTAATTCACTCTAGTCATGTAATTTTTTTATAATGATATATTGATTTGGACTTGATTATAAATGTATTATGTCAAATTAATTCCATTCTAATTGTGTCTTTTTTTATTATTCAATAAAATATAGTATTGCCTCTTTCTATTCTAGCTAAATATGATCTAATAAATGGCATAGTATAGACTTAATGATCAAATAACCATCCATTTTGTGAATTATATTATTACATTTCATCAAAATAATAATTAAATATGATTTATATTTTACTATTCCAAAAATTTAGTGATATTTTTATCATGCACAAATAATAAATAACATTGAATTTTTTCTGCTTCAAGATTTTTGAAATGATTTCAGATTTATAGTTTTATTATTGATTATTCAACTAATATTATTTGGTTCAATGCAATTGAATCCTCATACAAGAAAGATCTTGATCAATACATTTATACATTTAAATTAATATGATATTGTTCCCAGTAGTTGTCCTGGGCATAGAATTACATTAGAACATTTGAAATCCTTCATAGGATTGTTCAAGTATGTTGGCTATATGCAAATATATAATGACATATTTATAAGCTCACTAAGGATACACCATATCCATAATTTAAGCACAAGTAGGTTATATACCAATTTATATTACTCACCTATTGATTGTTGTAGTATAATTAGTATTGCTTTGATTTTCTTACTGA
Organism: Torreya grandis; assembly: GCA_037957365.1. Classification (NCBI taxonomy): domain Eukaryota; kingdom Viridiplantae; phylum Streptophyta; class Pinopsida; order Cupressales; family Taxaceae; genus Torreya; species Torreya grandis. The sequence goes on from JARHVA010005711.1 coordinate 1,107,752, forward strand.
AATTCTCAAAATGAAATACCTTTTACTTATCATGCTAGTGAAATATTTATTTATGTGTTTATCAATGTTTATTTTATAAGAAAGGTATTCAAATTTAATTGTATGCTATAAATTAATTTAAAAAACATTGAAACATAATATTCCCAAAGTCAAACTCATTTAATGTAGGACACTATTCATGATTGACATGTTTTTATTGCTTTCTTTCCTAAAATATATTATATAGAACTAAACATTTTATTTTGTGTTGGTTTAGGAAACATATAATCAAATATCTATTGAGATATATGCTCATTATGGTATAATTATTGGAAATTACACTCATCAAAATTTAGAATCATCATTGATTGCACATAAGTAAAGAATCAACCAAATTTTTTTCCATTGGCAACTATCCTTCCTACATATATGTTGTCAAAAAACTAGTACTGCTTATATTTTTATACTAAATTTTTGATATTAAAATATATTATGTTTGTCATGTCAGTGAAATATCAATTTATGGGATTCTTAACATTTTATTATTTAGAAATGGATAGTATTGATCACTTAAAAAACAAAGATAATTAAGTCTAACACACAATCTTATAACTTTATTACATGTATTATGTATTAGTATTGATAATAAATTTGATTATGTCTATTCATTATTGATATGTATTCCTTTTAAATCACTTTTAATGGTGAATATATTAATCTTAAAGACACAATGACTATCCATAATCCATATATCTAATATCATAGTAGATATAAAGTGAAAAAAGAATATAAATGATCACCTTTACATGCTTTTATCATTCACTACATAGTCCCCAAAAATATCAAAAGGTAAATGTAAAGAGTTTTCTTAATTTTTCATTATGCCACATTCAATTATTTTTAAAGCTTATTAGTCTATTATAAAAAATTTGATGTGGACTAAAGTTGTAAATGAAGCGAGCATTGTATCTCTTTCCCTCTAACACCCATAGTGGCCTCTCCTAATTGTATGTTTTATCTTTCTAGGAGTTGACATATAGGATTGAATTTAAATGAAATCCTCTTAAAGGTAGTTGATTATCTTAGTAAACATATGGAGATTGACATTTTCAAAATGATTTGTTACAATCAATAAATAAATTCTAACATTTAAAATCTAGTTTCATGGTAGCATTTTGCTTGTCACGACTACAAAAATAAGATTTTATATTAAATAAATTAGTTTACATTTATTTTGTAACTTATATGAATGTCTAGAGTAAGCATTTCCTATAATTTGATTGATTGATTAGATCATCAATATAGAGTAGGATAATTGATGTCAGTTTCATGTACCATAAACCTGTTAGGATGAGGATTTAGTTGAACATAGCTTTAATTGAATGATTGGTTTTTTTTGTTTTTTTAACATGAAACACCTTGTTTCTTGATTTTACCAGTTAGTATTTATATACTAGTTTAGTATTTTAATGTTTACTGATTTAAATTTAGATTGATTCAACATTTTGATAAAGTGGTTTCAGGAACTTATCTTGGTGACACCATGAAAAGGATGGTCCTTAGTATGCCTTGAGATTCAAATATTTTTCAGTGATTCAATCCCTAAAGTATTTTCAATCCACATCTCTTAAGGTTGGTCTATTAAGTATATTTTTACAATAATTCTTGAAATGATAGGAATTTCTATTGATTTTTATTTTTAGTGAAAGTTTACCAAGCATGTACATTCTTTGGTTTAAAGGAATATGAAGGTTACTTCATTGGTGATTTTTTAAGAGCTTGTCTTGTTCCTTATCTATGCAAAGCATCCGTGATGGATATTCATATATATTTTCATGGGTTTAGTAAATATAACAATACCATTGTGATACACTATTTATTTCCTTCATAACACTTAGAATTTAATTCTTTAATTTATTTATATTATCTCTAGCGTAAGCCTTATAAAATGTATATTATATTTTTGAGAACTTTTATCCATATAATTTGAAATACTCCCACCAAATTTTAGAGTGATGTCTCACCTAATATTTGGAATAAGATATTATTTTTGGATTCTTCCGTCCTTTATTCTCATTTAATTTTATGTGGGTTGTAGGGTCAACTATCATTCTTGTCCCAATATCCATTCTTCTCTTGCAAAAGTTTCTTACTTTCCCTTCTCCCTATGTCTAGTTGTAGTATTATTTGTAATTACTCTTGTTGTAGGTAATTATGTTTCTTGTGTTTATCTCATTCATATTAATTTTCTAACTTCCACCTTATTTATGCTACTTGTAACCCACTTGTCTATTAAACATTTTCCAACAACCATGTGTTTTGTTTCACTATATGACAATCCACAATTATCAATAAATGGACAACCCATTTATTTTTATTTTTCACATTTTATTATAGTTTTCCTCTTTAATGTATGATTTATGCAGCCTTATTTTAATTTTTAAAACTTGTTATCATAAAGTCCTTGTCTTTATTAGTTTATTTTTATTTTACATGATCATATGAATTATTATTCATAACATGATCACTTTATATTCATCTGTATGAGTTATATGATACTAGGTATCTAGTGGGAAATATTTAAATTTTATATTATACATGAAAAAAAATCTCAAACATTGATACTATATAGATTATTCCACTATATGGGTTTACAGCAAAATATTACAAGCTTGTCAAAACTATGCCCCATAAGAAGAGATATTTCATGTTTTGTGTTGTTGAACCAAGTTCATGCTTTAGTTGTCAAACATCTTTATTTTCAAATTTTAGTATTTTCACACATATTGAATAAAATACATTTATTTTTTTATTTTAGTACTCATACAAATTCTACTAGAAAGGTTTTTTTAATTACAAGACTTGATCTATTTCAGCTATGTATAAGGAAGACTTTGTTGATGTGCGGGAAGTCAAAATTTTGAAATATATCTTAAGGGTACATTATAATATTTTCCATTAATATTAATGTTTATACAACATATATTTTAAAGGTTTTTAAGGCATTTTCCATATTACAATGATGTTTATCTAGACTAGTTTATTTTTAAAATATCAAAATTTAATTTAATTGTATCTCTCCACCATCGCTTTTAAATTACAGAAATTGGTCATGGAAGTTTATGATTTAGTCACACACATAGAAACTTATTTTCTATCACATTACATTATTTGAATACTTAAAAATATTGGAAAATCTAGAGCTCTAGGTTAAATGGGTTGTAGTATTAAATATGACATAACAAACTAAATGATGAGAATATTTCTAATGATATATCAACCCACATTTGATAACTATAATGAAAACTAGTCCCACACACAATGAGATGTCTAGGACTCCCCTTAACAGAGTAAAGAAAGAGATAGAAAAATAGAAAACTAAGGAAACAAAATAGCCATTGGCACAAAACCAAGTTAAAAAGAAAGAAAGAAAAGAATTGATTTTAGATGGTGTAAGAACTAGCCTAGACTTAATAAGAGGAGGCCCAGTCTCAATAGACTAATTTTTCCTGGATCAAAAACCATCTAAACAAAAAAATAATAAGACTAACAAGATCTCAAGCAGACCCAAAACAAAGAAAGTTACAAGATTAAAAAATAAAACTATATATAAATGTGAAGTTCAGACCCCCAAACTAGATTAAATAACTCCTATGAGGGTTTCATAGACCCCCACTTCTATCGAAGCATAAAGATAGGGGAACAAAACTAAGGAGCTCCATGTGATCAAAAAGGGAGTTGATATCCAACTAAAAACATAAGGTTTTTGAGCTAAATCCTTGGAGCTATATTTTCACAAAATAAGATTCCTAGGGGAATTCAAAAATAAAGTTACAAAAAAGAGACATCACGGAAAAGAGACTTTGTCTAACCAAGCCCCTAACAAGAGAGAACATGAAAAAAAATATGGAGACTCTAATAGAATACCCTAGTATTATAAAACATAAATAATTACTGATAATATCACTAAAAAATTTACAAAAAAAGTATTAAACCTTACTTATGATGTATCCCAAAACATCCTTCTTATTAGAAAAGGAGAAACCTTCCTCTGTGTCTCCTAGTTGGACCTTACTCTTTCTAGATCTTAAGATGGACCCCCTGACTTCTTTAAAACATTTCTCAATAAAAAATTGTGTAATACAATAAGGTCCCAAGTAATTCATCAAAAAGAACCAACAAATAATAATTCAAAAACTAGATAGGCAAAAGCATTCCAAGAGCAAGGCAAGACTCCACCAAAAGCAAAGGGTTAAAACCAACTAAGAGGAACTAAACCATCAAAGCAAGGTACCACCTAGAATATATGTAACCACCACCCATGAAGAGTCCATCTATATAAAAAAATTTAGAATGAGTAACAAGAAGGCTACTATATGGGTTTGTAGACACCACCCACCAGTCAAATACTAAAGGGTTAGGGGAAATTCAACCTAAAACTAGGGAAATAAATGATGACCCTAAATAGGGTTAAACTTTTTTATTAAGTCAATATCTTGGTCTAAGTTCATAAAGACATAAGCCATTAAATTGTAAGTCTATATCAAATGCACAACAACTTATATCGAAAGAAGATCCTCTAGATAAGAAAACCTATATATGATCAAGCTAAGCTGAGTAACCCTTTGACCCAATATAAAATATTTATGTCTTCTAGGAAAACACCCACCATATATTAATAAACCCATAAGTAGGATTGATTCCTCTTGACTAGGCAAATAAACACACATTGTACCTCCTTCCCAATTATTGTTGAACAATAAAAATGACCACCATAATAGTATGATAATAATATATTTCTTCTATCATAAATAGATAAAAGGTCTTCCAAACCATGAGACCGCATTTTTATAGCTATCCTTTGACACAAATCCCTAGGTAAAAACACTAGCAGACCACACTAATTAAATAATAATTTTAAAAGAGTTTGCCAAAGAAGAAGTTATTCTTGTAGGATGGTGTATGTCCCAACTAGTCAACTTCCTCCAAAGCCTTAAGGAATCTTGAGTCACTAGTTTAATAATTTAAAAACACATGCAATATGTTATGCTCATCATCCCCATATAGATCTCCATCCTGCTTTCCACCATCTTCCTTACCATATCCTTCCTACCCAAACTACAATTTCAAACTTCTTCCCCCACTCCTCTTCTTACTAAGTGGCATCAATCAAAATTATAATGATGAGAATAGTTATTACCATGGATAGGGGTATTTATCAACATTAATAGAATTATGTAGTATCTAAAGATATTTATTATCAATCTCCTTTGACAAAAGATAACTCAACATGTTGTTATAAATTTATTCAAGGATGGATCAATAATTTGATATGCTCTTATTATTTCCTCTCATTCTATTTAGATGGATAACTAATAGATTCCTAAATATAGAAAAATCATTTTGGTTTGTTGATTAGTTTCATAATTAACAATATTAAAAGTGATTTTAGTCTATAAAGAAATATTTTTTCAATATAACATAAATTTATTATAGTTTTTTTTACATAGAGCTCATGAATTTATAATTAACAGGTTGTATTTATTTAGGCCTTTTTGTGAGCATTTTCTCATCTTTGTATGTATTGATATATTATATATTTAATCTATATCAATATATCATCCATTATTTGAAATAAAAGGGAATGTTTTTTGTAAAAAGATTCAATTTTATGTTTATTTTCCCCAAGGGGAAGTCTCATATAATTGTTATATGTACCAGAATACTAGTATTAGTCTAAGAATCCTTCAAATAAGATAGTACAATACATATATATTCCATCTGTGAGAAGTATAAATAATAAAATGATTCATTTATTATTATTTTTCTTAATCAAGTTTTGAAAAACATTTTCATGTTTTTATAAATTATTCTTATCTGATGGAATGTTTTGAGGGGCATGTTTATTTACAACAAACATTTTTTTTAAAAATTTTCTAAATGTTGTTACCTTAAGATTGATACATAATACAATAGTATTAACATCTAAATTAAAATAACTTCTTCCACTAAGATTACATTAAGATAGGGATTAGTGATCGATGATCATTTCTCTTATTATTCCAACTTTTTAGTAATGTCATCTATCCTCCTTGCCACTTATTTTTATTTCTTAAGATATGTGAGGAACTAGCCCCATGGACTTGCATTATCCAATGCATTTTGTGTTTCATTTCAAATACCCATTTAGTTTATTTATCTATTTAATGATGAGTTAGTTATATATTTACAATGCTTCCTCACTAATTTCAATAAATCTAACTTTAGTATTTATCAAAAAGTACTTTGAGACATGCCTCCATTACCAATGCCCAATAATTCTTTATGTGTTATTATTTAAATGGTAAAATGTATGTTGTAAAATAATGAACTATACTCTAAAGTCCTATAATTTTTAATCAAATTTGAATCACAAATTTGAGCCTAAATTTTAATAAGATATCTTATTTTCATGTATTTTTCTATAGTAATAATGGTTGTCCATGAGTGGAAGATTATAGATTTAAGTTGCTACTTCATTATATTCCTAGTAATTGTTGGAATGTTAGGGTCAGATATATTTTAAACCATGTTTAAGAAAATTCATTACAAGTTAGTTTCTCCCCATTTTGTCTTGTAATGAATTAATTTATAAAATCCCCAAAAAATCAACTATACAAAGCAAAATCATGAGTATTTATGTAGAATCCAAATAAATTACATCAAAAAATAATAGAGAAATCCTCCCCAGCTGATTATTCAATTTAAACTTCATATATTTTATAAGTTTGAGTTTAAGGGTCAAACATTATTACCATCTTTGATGACAATACAAAAAGCAAAAGAGATTTCATTAACTATTTTCAAAATTAACATACCTTTGAAATAGTAGTTTGCTTCTTTGACAAATATATGAGTATAAACGATATATTTTTTTATTAATCTTTCAAAAAAAAATTTACTATAAACTATTTTTTTGGCTTATTACTATGAAATTAACTATGTCAAAAAATAGGATGAAATAGTTGTTAATTAAGAAAAACTACTAAACTATAATACATTCATAAACTAAGTAAACAAAGAAAGAAAACAAGTAAGAAATATAATGAAAATAAATGTGACTAAAAATTTAAATATTAATCCTACCTTATGTCATAAAGAACAATATAAAAGAGTAGTATGTCTATGTATTAAAATATTTTTTGACAAAAATGTATGTTTACAATGTTTGAAGATACAAAATCTAGAGTACCTCCTTTAACCAATCCTCTATACATAATGATGTGAGACTAACATTCATATAATGTTTCCATTTGGAAATGGTGAGTGGATGCTATTAAAGTCTACATACTGTGTCTTTACATCATCTAGTTTCATTTATTTAAAACTCCCAAGGTTTTCAATAAAAACACATTATGTAAATTTCCACAAAGAATATCTGAGTCATTTTTTGCATATCCTATAATCATTGAAGAAGACTTGTTTTATTTTTTATTTCTAAAATTCATGACATGCTAAGGTGGGATAAGACAAAGTAGGCTTGTGCATGCCATGATGTGGAGTTATAAGTAGATGTTGTTGACTAGTCTTTTGTTACAAAGGTCAGCCAACTCCACGTAAGTGTCTATGAGTCACTTGCCTCTCTTGGAAGGACATTTTTAAGTTATACACAACATATTTTATACCTTTTATAGGAAGAATAATATTGATTTCATGGATTTTTGTGACCATTCCATTTCAATGGGAATGTGCTAGTGCTTAAATATTTAAGAAATATCATAAGCACTTTGGTCTTGTGAGCATGTATTGCCCAGGAAATTAGAAAAATATATTTAATCATTATAATGCATACAGTATAATTGTGAAATTGATAAAAAATATGGTCATTGCATACACGTTTCATAATGCATAAGTAGTAATAAGTAGAACTAGTAATCAAGATAAGCAATGGATAATAGATTGACATATGAATCTAATCTACCTACTACAAAAAGGACATAAAAAGAAAAAATACAAAAGGGTAAGGAGGGATAAATGATGAGATTGATTTTTAGATGAAATGTGTTTGTCTTTTATTGAATAAACAAATCCTTGGTGTAATCCAATCATCTATATGTCTATCATAACACAACCATGAGCAAAATATGGTGAAAAAATTTACGGGAAATGTAACTAAGAAAACAAAGGGAAATGTGCCACTATGTCACACATGAAAAAAAAATTCACCAAGATTTCAAATTAATGGTGGATCAAGAATTATTACATGTATTTATCAAATATTCTATTGAAAACAAATTTAAAGAATTTGCAGACAACATTGACTCATGTAAATTGAAATTTTTTTTCTAGAAAGGGAAAAAGTTGTTGAATTACAATCGCATAGCTCTTCTACTCTAAAAAAATACATCCCTTATTAAAAATAGATTTTGATCTTATACAGAAAATATAGTCAATTAAATTTTCTCAACCCACTATTTTAGTGATTAAAAATATTCAATGTTGATTGGGGAATATTTTTGAGACCCTGGTAGATTTACCAATAATACATGTTCTTTGCAACAAACCCTATGAATATTTTGATGAAAAAATGTCTTTTAATTTTTTTGGATCCAACATGTTCCATAATTAAAAAAACTCTATGGGGATCCTCTTACTTTATCCTAGTTGTTTCTTATTGCTTTTCTTGTTTATTTGCATGTCAATTTTATAAATGTTACGCAAATTGATTAATATCTATCCCCATATTAAGACTTAAATATTATGAACATGTTTGATGAAATTGAATAACCCTTACTCAACCATTTATTGATAATGATTATGCAACCCTTGTTTAGTGTTTAAGCAAAATAAATTAGTTTACTAATGTTTTGTTTAAAAAATTAAAGATTTCATTCATCAAAGGGTTATGTATTTTATATCATCTCAAAAGTCCAACGTAAAGTGGTGCTTCATGTGTTTATTTTATTATTTTTATTTTTATTTTGGAAAAAACTTTTTCCTTGGATCTTAAAGTGTTATTCTATTTTTTCCCTTGTTCTTTAAAGGGTCTTATTTTCAAACATTGATGCTTTAAAATCTTAGAACATGAAATTTCTTAGGTTTAAATTAAAAGGGTAAAATTTTGGAATAATTCATTTTATTTAACTTTAGACTTTTGTATTAATGTATTTATATTATTTTATGAGCATTATTGATTTAAAGGCATTTCAAAATCACATCTCATTGACTGTATTTTAGGTTTGAGATCTTCTTAGGATTTTGTAATGGTTTTATTCAAATCATTAATCAATTAATTTGGCATTTAAATAATGTTTTGTTTGTATTTATTTTGGTTAATTTGTAGACTCACTTTCATTATCTAGGTTTTTGTTTAACATTTTTACGCTTTTACTTTAACTTATTTCACAATTTTACTTTATTCACCAAATCACTAATGATTTTATGATGTGATTATGATGTGTTTTATTTGTAAATTTATTCAAGTACTAAATTTTGATCCATCCATGTGACAGGTTCATGTTGACCAAGAATGGAAAGATAGAATCAAAAGATGTGAAGTATCGAATATTTCCCCAAGCTTAAAAAATAGAATAGGTGGTAGTTTGTAAGATATCGAAAAAAAAATTAGTGGAATTAAAGTTTATGGGTGTTACAAGGCCAAATATTTTATTATTGTGACATGTGTTGGCATCTTTTGCATTTAGATCTCATGGGGGTAATCAATAGCTTTGAAGTTCTAAAACTGCCCTACCTTTTGAGATCACAACATGTTATAACATCACAATTACCTAGGACTTGCAAATGAAATGCATGGTTGATAAGTGAAGGTTATCTAAAGTATAAATATCCTACCAAGTGTCATGATCTCATTAACCTAATTTGAATAAAATTTAACATTATAAATCCAAAATCTCTATCAAATGTAAGATTTGACTAGTGTCACAATCTCAAAATACAAAACAAAAGAATAAATAAAATAAATTCTGTCATAAGAAGTGAGCATATACCTATGGATCCACATGACATTATTGTATTCTAAACAAAAGAATACATTTCTATAGGAAAGTTTCTTGGCAATTAGGATCTCAAAATAGATAAAAGAAAAGACAAATAATAGTGAAGTAGAGATGCATGCATCTTTGTCATGAAACAAGGAGTTTAAATATGAGAACCTTCTTACCCATCAAATAATCAAAAGTCTAAGATCACAGGATGAAAATTAAGTAATGATAAAAGGGATAAGGAATCAATAGTTTGAATATATCCATAATTTCAAATTGCTAAGTATAATCAAATGTAAAATTCATAAAACTAATGATCTTAAAGACCAATATTAGCATAGAACCTTTGAAAAAATTAGAAAAAATACTTAAGGACTAATTACGAAAAATAAAAGAACTATATATTCAAAAATATACATTTATAAATAATGTACTCAAAAAAATCTCATGGAATAACAAAACATGCTCTGTAAAACTATCATTTATGTCAATGATATTCTCACTACAAATAAACCTATATTTAATTAATTTCCAATCCAATATATTTCCACTGAAGTATCTGATTTGTAATCAATTTTTACTAAGGTATCTTGTTGTCATGTATTTTTTGTATTAATCATGGATGTCCATGAGTAGTAGATTACAAATTTAATCTATTGTTTAATTATATTCCTTGTAATAGTTGGATTATCCAATGCAAATCTATTTTAAAACATTTTTAACAACAATCATTACAACTTATTTTATCCTTACCTTGTGTTGCATTAATGTAATTATTACAAGATGAAAAAGAAAAAAAATTATGTTTCTTACAATGTTGACAATGAGAGCAAACACTTTCTTGTATTGACACCTTGTTGATTGAAATGTTTGAATAGATAAATGTTGGAAATATGATTTTCATTGATGTAAAAAGGGACATTATGAACATGTCATTGATGTCAAAAATTAAATTATTGGAATTATTAATGTTATTGATGTTTAGGGTTGAGTATGATGATTTGAGGATGTGCAAAGGCTCCTATCAGAGGTCAAAGATGATAGGAGTGCTTGTGTGCATGAGTGGAATTCATTTGGTTATTCATATTTATTATCTAGGAATTTTTAGTCTATAGAGGAAAATATGAGAAGGCAGTTTGTTTATGTTACCATTACCATGTGTGGATGAGTCTGGGGGAGTTGGTTATATGGATGTGATCACATTACTCCCTAGTTTTTATGCACCAAATTTGAATTCATGTGAAGAAAGATAGTAAAATATTTGAGGATGCAAAGTTGGCTACTCAGATAAAATTCACTAAGTTTCTATACTTAGCCAAATTTGCAAAAGGGTTCAAGCAGAGCCAAGAAAACATGTTGATGAGGTCAGCATTAACACACATGGAGGTGTTAGGACAAAATAATCATATGGATTTGTTTATTCTTGTGCCTAGTTTCTTTTTAATAAATATTATATCACATAATGTAGTAAGATAAAATATATTCATGAGAAAAGTTGGGCTCCGAGGCATTTTGATTGTGTTTTGGTAGATAGCAAGAAAAAGTGAAGAAGGCATTTTTATGATGTCATATCTTACACATGTGAAATTTTATGTAGCACATGTATATATGGATAGAATCCCCTATGTGAGAGAAAATTATGCTCTAAATTATAGATCATTCAATGAAGTACATCAAAAGCTATGCAAGAATAAAGTTGGCCTTCCAAGCAGTTCTTAGCATAGTTAGCTCTGTGGAAGAATAATCTGAGTGAACAAATTAATAGAGTTATATCTCACACGTATGAAGGATTAAGGAAGAGATTATCATATGCATTATTTCATTATCATTCCTAGTTTACATGGTCCAAATTTTAGAACAAGTAGATGAGCGAAGCAAAAGATATGAAGGTGCAAAGTTAGCCTTTCAGGCATATTGAGATGGTCCCCATAGATAAATTTAAAAAAGGTAATGTTTAAACATGTTAAAATATATAACAGTTAGAGCTTAATCATATATTAAATCTCCAATGGTGCACTATAAAGTAAACATGTCAAAAGCACCTACAAGTGAACGCATTAGTGACAAGTGTCGCATTCATGGGAGCTCATTAGAGATAAATTTTTAGCTTGTGAGCAAATCAAACAATGAGCATTTGATTGTAAAATTAAGATCCAATAGAGTGAGTGGACCAAATAGAATAAATTAGTTGATATTTAACCATAGATAGATATAATGTTTGTGTAACTTTGAATATCTAACAACACATGAGAGCTTAGAACAAAAAGACCAACCAACACATTTTTTAGTTAAAAGGTTAATTTATGGAAGTGTACAAAGAGAAAATGAAGAGCGTAAGCCTATCATAGATTGATCAAATGAAAATTTTTTAAAGTTGAGCTAGTTGAATGAAGAGCATTAGAACATGGTGCCTAAGTTAAGATCAATGGCTGATATTTAAATATATGATCATCCTAATGGTCAAGCACAAGAACATGTAGAAACTTGCAGTTAAGCCATAAATTATGATACATATAATGATATTGATTATTGTCATCGATCAAATTTATGTAAAGATGTATATGCATTAAAACTAGAGCCTAGTATATTCTATAAATAGAAATGATACCAAGAATCATCATGGTGGAGCATGAGTTCAAGATGCAAAAAAAAATTAGTTATGCTTAAGGAACTAAAATCTAATAAAACTAAACATGATGTGTTAGAAAATTAGTGTGAACACAGAGAATATATGATGACCTAGATGAAATGAGTATATATATAATAATTTCATCTAGGTCATCATATATTCTTTGTGTTCACACTATTTTTTTAACACATCATGTTTGTGTGTGTGTGTGTGTGTGTGTGTGTGTGTGTGTGTGTGTGTGTGTGTGTGTGTGTGTGTGTGTGTGTGTGTGTGTGTGTGTGTGTGTGTGTGTGTGATTTAGGATATAATAAAATTTTATTGGAGCTATCTTTATTGTTGTTGAGTAGAGTCAAATAGAGAGAGAATCAAAGAGAAAGATTTTGATGAATTGTGTCAATTAAATAATATAGAGACACATATATGGAGAGACAGAGTGAAATATAAGAGAAGAGAGATGAAGGGTGTAACATGAAAATTTATATACTAGATTTGTAATGGAGAATAGAAAATTGGATTCATTTATGAATATATTTTTTTAATTTAGAGTTGTAGCTCCATAGAAGATTTGATTGGTGCTCATTTAGGGAGTGGGTTCTTCCTCAAAATTGGAGATCTTAAAATAGGTGATTGGTGTCTCGTTAGGTTTGGTGCCATTAAATGTGTAATCAGTGAGGATTTTACTATGATACTAGATTAGAACAATAGATTCTAATAGTTATTCTCATCATTGTTTTTAAAATATTGGGTTTTTTACGTATATATATGGTGTTATGTGTTTTCATGTGTCTGATCTCTACATATATGTTTTAATATCCATATCAAATCTAGTTTGGTTTCAAAAGGAATCAAAAAATGACTAATTTAATCAATCTACTAATTAATCCCACTTCTATGTAGAGAGTTGTGTTCCAACAATTGGTATCAAAGACAGGTTCCTTACAAGAAGCTTAATCATCTCAGGTAGATCTTGGACGGTGAACACAAATGGCTGGTCAAGAAGGCTTTTCATCAAATAAGGAACCTCTTTTTGATGGATCAAACTATGCATTTTGGAGCAAAGTAATTTAAGAATAATTATCTTTATTAGGTTTTGATGTATGGACTTCTATTGTAAATAGATATATAGCTCCTACTACAACTCCTACTGATTAGGTTGCCAGGAAAGCATATGAGAGAAATGCCAAGGCTAAGAATGATATTTAATGTGGATTTCCTAATTAAGAGTTTTTCAAAATGCATAGGATATCTACAAAAAATTAAATAGCATCTATAAATTTGATGACAAGGTAAAGTAGGCCAAGCTACAAACATTCAAAGGCATGTTTGAAAGCCATAAGATGAATGAAGATGAAAAAATTGTAGAATACCTCTTTAACGTAGATGAAATAGTCAGTACAATCAAAGGCCTTGGAGAAGAGATGAAAGATCTAGTCATTGTCAAAAAGGTCCTAAGATCTCTACCATCAAAGTATGACTCTAAAATATATGTAATAGAGGAAGCAAGATCTTTGAATAAACTCAATATTGATGAGTTTCATGGAACTTTCACAACCTATGAGATGACAATGGGAGAGACAAATACTTTTAAGAGATAAGTTGCCTTCAAAACATCCAAATCAGTGAAGGTAAAAGCACCTACATTTAGATCTAAGGATATTGATGAATAAGAGGCCAACTTTGTTAGAAGATTGAGAAGAGGGTCTAGAAAGGACAAAAGTAACTTATCCTTTAAATTCTTTAACTATGTTAACATAGGAAATTTTTTTGCTAAATGCCCTCATAATAAAAAGATAACTCTAAGAAAGAAGAGAATAGTAAAAATTTGAAACCTCACTATTCCAAGAAGAATAACTGATTTAAAAACAAGAAAGGCCTATACATAAAATAAGATAGTGATTCAATGGATGATAGTGATAGTTCTAATGATGATCATGATTATGATTTTGTGGCTGAGGAAAAGCCATTCTTATTCATGACAATAGGATCAGCTTATGTATACCATGAAGAATTTGAAGACTCAGATCAAGATTAAGAAGGATAAGTGGATTTAGAATGTGAACTCATATATGCTCTAGAAGAAATAGACAAGCTGAGAAAAGATAACTCAAAATAAAAGAATATTGGATAAAAATAAATTGATAAAATGTCTAAAAGCTTTTAAAAATATGATCAGATGGTGGTTATCCTAAGGACACAGGTGGAAAAGGCTAATAGAATAGAAGATGTAGTCTAATTTGATATAAAATATAAATCTAATGAGTGCATGAAGTTAGAAGGTGAGATAGAGGCTTTGAGAAAAGAAATTGAGAAAACTAAAGGATAACTAGACAAAAGTCTAAAGTTGATAGGAGGATTAAACATTCTTTATGAATTGATCAACTCTCAAAAGCCTTTAAAAGATAGATTAGGTCTTGTGTATCAAAATGGAAAAAATTCCATAACTAGTACATATGCTAGCCTTTATGACAACTTCAAAGCGGTAGGAGAATGAGGAGAAAAGAAAGAGAAATATTGTAGGGATACAAAGATAGAATCAATCATACTTGATGTGAAGAAAGATATAGGAGAAAAAAAGTTTGAAGAGAAGAAGAAGAAGAGAAAGGTAGTTGATGCAAATGGATACACAAAAATGAACGAATTGAAGAAGCTAGAGTTTAGAAGAAGTCCTCATACTACTCAAAGATATGCTATGACCAAATATTCCTCACCCTTCTATGGTTATTGTTGTACTTGTAATCATTTTGGTCATAGGACTATTGATTGTAGATTTGTACCTAAAATGAGAATAAATTTTTTAATTATAAATTCAGTTGTTCCCTTGTTAGATATAAATCTAATATGTTATAATTGTAATTATTTTGGTCACATAACTAAAAAATATAGAAAAAACTTTGTAATACCAAAAATATAAATATAAAAGAAAGGCATGCCTCCCTATGTGAACAAAGGTTCAAAATTCTCTAAAAAGGAGAAAAAATCCAAATAAGAAACCCAAGGAAGTGTGGAAAGTGAAATATCAATCTATGATTTCTCAAAATACACTCCATGCCAAGGAGAAAAATTTGTAGGTAATAGATAGTGGTTTCTCACAACACATGAGTCATGAGAAGAATAAGTTCATCAAGTCAAGAAAATGTAAGGAAGGATCTGTCAGCTTGGAGATAAAACTACAATAAAGATAAGAGGTAAAAGAACCTTGAACATATATGGAAAAATGCCTACATATGATGTCCTTTGTGTTTAAGGATTCAAGCATAATTTTCTAAGTGTCAGCCAAATATGTGATAATGGATAGAATGTCACATTTAATTTATAAGGTTGTAAGTTAAAGAGAGATGGAAGACTATTCATATAAGGGAAAAGAATTGAAAGCAATATCTATAATCTTGTTGAAGTGAATGGTAATAATTGCCTAATAGAAAATATTAATGAGAGTTGGTTATGGCATAGAATGATGGGTTATGTCAACTTTGATAACCTATTCAAAGTGAGCTCAAACAATCATTTTAGACACCTGCCAAAGATAAACAAAATTTTAGGCACTACTTATAAGTAATGTCAACAAGGAAAGGAGACAAGGGTTAGATTTCTAACAAAGGAGTATGCAAATACAAGCATATAGAATTAGTTCATACTAATCTTTATGGTCATACTAAGACAAGAAGATCTAAAGGAGAGATACACTTCATGATATTTGTATATGATTACTCAATAATGACATGGGTAACCTTTTTGGAGGACAAGTCATAGGCATTTGAGAGATTTAAAATCTTTAGGGCCATGGTGGAGAATGAGAATGGATGAAAAAATCAAATGCTTAAGATCTAAGAAAGGTGGAGAATTCATCTCAAATGATTTCATTGAGTATTTTGAGAAGCATGGAATCAAAAGACATTACTCTATAATAAGGACTCCATAGCGGAATGGAGTTGTGGAAATAAAGAACAAGATAGTCAAGGAGATGGCAATAGAAATGCTTAAAGAGGACAAGTTATCTAATTTATACTCGAGATAATAAGTCCAAACAATAGTATATATCCTAGACAGAGTTCAACTAAGGGTAAAGAATGACAAAAACCCATATAAATTATACTATGGAAAACCTGCCTCTATTAAGTTCTTTAGAGTGTTTGGAAGCAAATGTTACATTAGGAGAAAGGAGGACGAATTGGGATGATTTGAATCAAAATGTGATGAAGGAATATTTATTGGTTATTCTACCCAAATCAAAGCCTACATATGTTACAATAAAAGGATACATAATATTGTAGAGAACATTAATGTCAAGGTTGAAGAAGGGTTGAAATAATCTAAACATAAGAAAGACATCCATGAAGAAGAATCAAAGTCTAAAGAGGAAGCAACTAATGAACAACATGAGGAAGTAAATGAAAAGGCACCTCTAAGATTTGTTCAAAAGGATCATCCTATAGAGCAAATCATCGACAATAAAAATAAATGAGTTCAACTTGTTAGAAATAAGTGATTAAATATGCAATAACATGCAACATGATACTCATTCCTAAAAATCATAGTAGTAGAGACATGAAATAAAATTTAGATCTAAGAAAATACACACGTAACACTATTATAATGTGTTTCACCCAATGTGGGATACATCCACCAAGAATCTCTCTATAATATAATAAATATGAGTACAAGATAGCTCTCTACAAGAAACCTCTCATAGAGATAACTTTCTCCAACCTGAATTCACACAAAAAATTTCAAGATGATAAGCTATGCCTTAGACCCGATCACACTGACCAAAGATTGAATACAAATCTCAAAATGAGATGCAAAATGCAATACTTAATGTGTTTCCCCTAACCCCTATTTATAATTTCCAAAAGGCATTAAAAATGTGACATACCATGGAGATAACCATATACCCACCAAATAAAGGAGGTTATAACCATCTGGGATAAACATAATCTCTTGATTCTCTCAAAACCTTACCCACTTCTCCATAAAATGTGCCACAAATGTGAAAAGTGGTTAGCATAATAAAAAATACACCCCACCATTTATGAAATTAAAAATTACTTGTTAAAATTGCCCTGATAATTTTATTTTTACCTTAGGGGTGTTGAAACTGGATCCACATTCAACAATCTCCCACTTGGAGTTTATTTCTCCTTGAAAAAAATTAAAAACTCCTCTATGATCTTCATAAATATAAACCAAAGATGAA
This sequence comes from Torreya grandis, assembly GCA_037957365.1. Lineage (NCBI taxonomy): Eukaryota > Viridiplantae > Streptophyta > Pinopsida > Cupressales > Taxaceae > Torreya > Torreya grandis. Next base: position 1,125,534 of record JARHVA010005711.1, read on the forward strand.
CATAACCTTATCTCCTCTAATGTGACTACCTTGGTCATCATATCCACAGGATTCTAGCTCATATGTATCTTCTCTAGCTTCACCATGTTTTCCTCTAAAGTTGTCCTGATGAAATGATACTACAACTGCATGTGCTTCATCCTCAAGTGGAAAGTAGAGTTCTTGGCTAAATGTATAACACTCTGAGTATCACTATGTAATCCCCAAACTTCCTTCTTATGACCCAACTCATTATTTAATTATTATAACCAAATCATCTCCTTGTTAGCCTTTGTAGTAGCAACATACTCAACCTCTATGGTTGATAAAACTGTAACCTTATGTATCAAGAAAATCCAAATAATTATTGTATCCCCAATAGTAAATACATAACCTATCATACTTATTCTTATATTGACATGGTAGCCATATTCGAGTCTACATAACCATGCAAAGTAGTGTCTAATCCATCAAAACATAATGTTGTACCCATGGTTGCTCTCAAATATTGAAAAATTCACTTCACTGCTTGCTAGTGCTCATAACCTAAATTACTCATGTACCTACTTAATGCTCCCACTACATGGATAATAATTAGCCTAGTACAAACCATAGCATATATTAGGCTACTGACTACTGATGATTAAGGTACCTTGGACATCTTTAGCTTTTCTTCTTCTACCTTGGGAAACTACTCCTTTGATAATTTGAAATGGCCTATCAAAGGAGTCCCAATTGGCTT
>JARHVA010005712.1:0-182500 GCA_037957365.1 Torreya grandis
GATATTTCAAATAACAAGTCTTCAGAACATTATGCTTTGAAGTAATATATTTATATTTCTTGATAAATTAGCTAGATAATGTTTGAATAGTAACCTTATCCAAATGAGGTCTTAGAATTAATAACTTAGAATTTTAGGATCCATTTATATCATTAAGAATTCTCCTGTCCCTAAATAGCCCCTCCATTCCCTTTTCCTCCCTCTTTGTGTACTTCCTTCCCCCTTTCCATCTCCCCCATTCTATATGCACCTCTAGGTGTTGAGCATCCTAGCATCCCCCTTAGGAACAAAAATTTATCTCCCTCTTCCCCCTTATTATCTCCAAGTGATAACCAAGCATAGCCTCAATCAAGCCATTCTTTCTCCTCACTTATGCAATGTTGAGAGAGTCACCCTAGGTTTCCTTTATTTTCATCCTAAATCTAGGTTGGGTTCTCCCCTCATTTTATGGGTGGTTTCACCTCTCCAATCTCCAAGTCCTTTGATTTCAAAAATAGTCTCTTTGATCAAGGCCAATGCTCCAACTCTCTAATGGGTAAATAAGGAATCAAACCTAAATAAGGTCAATAGAATCCTATCAAATCTAGACAAGGAAATAGATAAATATGATGTAGGTAAGGCACCAAGATCCACTAGAAGGACTTCTAACCTGGTAGCCAATAAAAAGGAAATTATAATTGAGATAACAAAATGGAGTTAAATAACCCTTAAAGGGCACTTCAAAAATCCCAAAAAATAAAGTTCATGTCATGGAATATAAGGGGAATAAATCACCCCAATAAACATATGTTGGTAAATTTTTTTAAAAGAAACAACACACTCTAATAATAACATTACAAGAAATAAAAATGTTAGAAATAGTTATCAGAAACTACAACAACAAACTCTAGTTTAATGTAGAATACACCAGCACAGCTCCATAGGGGCCTTGAGAGGTCTAGTAGTCTTTTGGGATAATTATTTGTTGAAGGTGATATTGTAATTACTAAAAAAAAAACCATCTATCCATATTATTCAAAAAAAAGATAAGGAAGTGTGGATTATCTCAAATATCTATGTTGCCACCACTATAATAGGGCAGAAAAAGCTATGGGATAAGCTATTACTTTTTAGAAAGAAATACAGTGATTATAAATGGATTATGACTATATAATTTAATTCTCCTCTAAATCCATTAGAAAATATATAGGGGACAAGATTGTAAAAATAACATGGCATACTTATATGAGTTTATCACAAGTGTTGGGATTTTATATATCGACCTTAGAGGCAATCCTTTCACCTGGTCTAATAGAAAGGTTGGGGAGAACCCTACTCAAGTTAGACTCAATAGATTTTTGTCCCTATATTTAGACTTACAATTTTCTATCTCCTTCTCCTCCCTTCTAATTAATTAGATTAGATCATAACCCATTCATTTTTCAAGGCGACAAAATTTTGAGAATCAAGAGACTCCCTTTTAGATTTAAGAGCATATGGCTACACTAACCAGACACCATAATACCATAAATAATGGTGGAAGTAAATAGTTAAAGGCTTAGACATGTTCATACTTGTTAGATAACTCAAAATAATCAAATATATATTTTAATTCAAGAATAAAGAGGTATTTGGGGATATACTTCTATAAAATAACATCATTGAAGAAGAGATACAAATCCTTAAGGAATTTATGGCCATCTAAAGAAATGATGAAAGTATATCCATAACATAAAAATACCTTATAAGGACCTTAAAAATATAAACTCTAAAGAGGAGGCCTTATGTAAATATAAATATAGATGAAAATGGCTTAAATAAGGTGTCAGGAATACCAAATTTTTCCATTAGTCGGCTTCCAAAAATAGGAATTTGAATATGATCTCTGGACTCTGACTCAAGGATGGATACTTAATTAGGTATGATGAGGTCATTTATGAACGTATTTTTATTTCCTATTTTATCACCCTATATAAGTCTTGTAGATCTTTTCAAATTTAGGATAACATGGAACAATCTCTCCTCATAGAAAAACTACTACAAGAGATAGATCTTTAAGTTTGAAAGGGATAGCTCCCTTGATCTATATGTAAGATCACACACTACACTAGGTTAATTAATATTGGGGGTGAAAATTTAGGAAGGAAACATAAATCCATGTAAATTAATTAAGGCGATTCACTAAATATAATTCCACATAACACACTTGCATCTATACTAAGAAAGAATACTGCTAAAACTTATCTCATCTCTATGTCCTTATAGAATAAGTGTTTCTCATAGAGGTAGATTTATATGCATATATATAGGTATATGAAAATTATTTATGATAATAGACACAATTATTCTCTCTCACACTTCAAGACCTACATAACAAACACATACACTTTATAGACGTGTTAGAAGAGATATCACTCACATAAAACATGAAAGAGCAAAATAGAAGCAAGGAGAACATATTCATCACTTTTCAACCATATAAACAACTTTAAATGCTTAAAAAATATATTTTAGAAAATTAATCAACATAATAATATTTTATTCAAATATAAATGAGATGTCAAAACTAGCAGTGCTTCTCCATACTAATTATGGATCCATTACAATGCCAAAAAGGATTGAATATATAGAGGAGATGAGAAGAGAAGAGAGGAGAGGAGAGAGAAGAAGTGAATATTAAGGGTCTAAAATCAAGTTTTAAGACTTTATAAACCATTTTAAATTTAAGATAATGAAGTGGGAAATATGTCATGAAGGTCCCTCTTAGATAAATGTACATGACATATCCTTGAGGTTGGTGTATAAACACTCCATAGTTCTTCTGGAATCTATCCTCATGATGATTAGTAGTCCATATATCTTGGACTATATTATAAGGAGTTAAAAAATATTATATTAAATTATAATATGGAAATAATATTATGATAATAATCTATACCTCTCAAACTAATGAACTTCTCTTGAACACTTGTCTTGCAATCCTTGCAACAATCACTAGCTATGCAGTCTAAATTCCTCACACTTTTTACTTAAGTGGCTTTCATATTCTCATGAAAGTTCATTTAAGAGGTCTTAGGAAAATAAATTAGACCATTTTTTTTCCTTTGGTCTATCATATTTATCTCCATGAAACTCAAAACACACTTCTCACTTCCAATCTTTGATAGACACTTTGTCTTCTCACTACCTTTTTAGACTACTTATAATGGATGGTATAACATAGATTTTTCCATACACAAACATTATTATTATTTAATTTTATAATCTTTTAAAATTCCCTACACACATCCTACAATTGTTATCACCTATTCATTCTCTTTTTTACTTTCAACACACTTCAAATCATGCAAAGATAGAGAATTAGGCATGTCTGTACAAGTGATAGTATGAAAAAAGTGGATGGTGAGAATATTTAGAGAGTTATAGTCATGTCCAAGTCACTTTATATGATATTTTAAAACTTTTATATTCATCTCCATTTATTTCTTATCCATCACGTTAAAATGAGGGTTTTAGGTCTCTTAGCTTCTCAACAATAATTCATAAAATTTAGACTCTTAACCTCCAAAAAAACTCCATTTATATCAAGATAACTAACCCCATTAAATATCCATAACTCCTTGAGGAACCATGTGCATTTTTTGTACATATGTGAGCAAAATAAAATTGCTCCTCAACTAGTTACTTGCATTCTAGATAGGCATGGGATAGGTTTAGCCCAAAATGATCAATTATTTGATGTTATCTACAAATTGATGTATCCAATTAATCCTTAATTCTCACTTGAAGTTTCAAAAATTTATTGCAAGTATCTCATGGACATATGAATGGAGTTAGGCAGCTGAGTGTTCATGTCCAATTTTAGACCTAACAGGCCTAAATTGTGCTTTTCTGCATATGACCACCACAGAGTGGTTTTAAAGGCTATATATGTTACTAAACATGTGTTTTAATTAAATGAAATTGTATACATCACCCTTAATAATTTAGAATTCTCCCTTTTATTCTTTATTCACTCACATACTATGACTATAGGTTATCCTATTCATGGAGTGCCCTCTATCTAAGATAAAACAAAGGGCATTTACCATGATCTTATGGATAAATAGAGACAATGGAGTTTTATGTAGGTCATGAGTACCTATTACACCAAGTTTTAGATCTATACCATACCTCGAAACCCCTCAAACCTTAAAATTCCTAATATTAGTTACTAGTTCTTGTGATTATGTATAGTGTTCTTGGTGGACTTAAGAACCTTGAATTATGATTTTAGGTTGAGTTTCTTAGTTATTGAAATGACATGGGAATGTGACATGACCATTTTGAGAGTGGTTTTAATGTGGTCATACCATCATACACTTTCTAATACTTCCAAACATTAGCTCTTCATTAGATAGAACAAGTCTATAGTCAAACTATAGGTGTCTCACTAAGGAAAGAAAGGGGTTCATATAGGTGCTCATTAGTGTTTGGGGATTGAATTGGATTATATTTATTCCCTCTATGTTTATTAGGATCAGCTCATACCTAGTTGAGATAATTTCATGCATTGGGATCATGCAACCATCTCCCACCATCAACCTACTAGGTATCACTACCAGTTATAGGGTCATGTGGATTTTATCACTATGTTTTCAAAGTGTCTCAAGTGTAATTTCACTATATTTGGAACCCACTCAACCATAAGTCTCCATTGACACAATAACCTCCTTCTATACTAATATGTTACCTCTTTGGTCTAGGATACAAAGAGGAGAACATTAGACTTACACATACCCATCTACCTTCATCAATAGAAAGATAATGTGTAGAGTATAAAACTTCTTCAAAGAATTTAAGGAAATTATTCCCATTGAGAAATTTATTCAATTAGTTTTATTTGAATTTGCATTTAAAACCTATTATTTTATATCAAAATCATCCATCCTTACTAAGATTCACTCTCATTGTATTATCATCCCCAAACTATTCACAAGGCATCCTATCACTCTACTTTTATTGTCTACATAGTCACAACCCTATGGTTTAATTAGGTCTTAATGCAAGTAGACAATCTCACTATTCTAAACACTTAGCTCTCTTCTTGAGTTGGAAATCTATGTTATGAGTTTTGAAATTAATGGGAACTCATTTCAGGGTTGTGAGCATGTAGATTAAATCCGTCACATGCTATTATCACCTCTTATATTTGAGACATATGTATTTAAAGTACACTCTACTTGTAGATGATAGTGAGAAAGTGGGTCTACCATGACCTCAAGAAGATACTTGCATGATTAACTGATATGGGAATTCACATTGTACTAAAGGGATTAATTTAATGCATATATTCTTGAACTTAAGCCATCTCATACCTAAAAGATAAACTCTATAATAATGAGACACTATTCTACAAACCATGATAGTTATGAATTTCTATCACAATGGATTTATTTTGCCTATAAATCCATGTTCAAACATGAAGAGCTAGTTGAAAATGACATGCAGATGAAGAACATGATATAATAACCTACATACACCTAATTAGTTCACATAGACTAGTTCAAACGATAAGAAAAATTAAGGTATTAGGGTTAGGAAAGCAATTTTAAGTCACCAACAATATCAAATATTATTCATCAAGTATAGACCACATAACAAGAAAATTTTACCATGAAATTGAATTACAATGGAGTAATAATAACTACCTAGTGCACTCATCTCAACTCTCCTCCTCTTGTTTATACCAAATGAAATTAATTGACCTATTTGACCTTGTCCAAGAGAATGATTAGTGAGATGGACTAGTTATTTCCAATTTTAAGCCTATTGAATTTTTTTAATCCTATAAAAGACTTGTGGGTATATAAATAGACCATCCTAAAGCCTCCCCACATGCTAAGCATGTCACACAGGACATATAACTACCTAAAATTACTTATTTTCATTTTATCTTCTTAGATGGATGTTAATCTTACAATTTTTTACTTTACAAAAAGTTTTTATAACCAACTCTAACATATTATACATTATATACCCTACTTAATGTTTATCCATTCATGAAAAACTATACAATTCCCCTACAGTGACCAAAAAGGTGACATAAAGGAATATAAGACAAAGTGAACAAATATGACAAGGACTAAACATATAATGTGACCGTAAATATGACCATGTGATCATTTTATGACTTAGTGAGACCCTATGTTCAAATTTGGTCAACATTGTAGTGATTTCCTAGGGGTATCAATACTATAATGTTAAGTACTAGTTGCCTTCTCCTATACATGGAAAATGGAGTCACCTATATACTTAATTTGACATTAGTAAGCCTATAAAATAACACTAAATCACACCAACTATTAAATAGAAAACAAACACAATACAAGATAATAAATTAAACACACTTGTGTTCTCATGAACACTTAGGTAAAACACACAACAACATAAGCAAAGACACACACCTATTATGTATGTACAATACCTCAAAACACTTGAAGTGAAATAGATCCTCTTCATTATTTCAACCATGGTCAAAGATAATGCTTCTTACATCACTACTGATCCAAGAAAGCATTCCATCATATGAGGCATATTTTTCAATGAACACTTTCTTGGGGAGATATTCAAATGACTTACTATGGTTATATATTCTATTGAATGTAAGTGTGTCACTTGGATATCTCAACAACACTCCATCTATCCTTCTAAGAGTCTTGTTTGGCTTTGTAGCTTGCCTATACTTTTTCATGCTCATGTGATTGTCTTTAATATGATAATTGGATATCATCAAATCTTTATCATCTTTAGCCACATTTGAAACAAGACATGTCTATTTATGGGATTCTTTAAGGTTATATTATTGATTTAACACAATTTTCTCTTGCTCAATTGAGACCTTAAACTCTTCCTTATGCTCATCTATTACATGATTGACCTTGTCATCAGGTTTGTCCTCTTTTTGAAAAAAATTAGGCCTTCTCAACTCCTCAAATTCTTGCATAATGGCATTGAATTATTTCCATATGTCATTTTCTTCTTCATGATGCCCATATTAATGAGAATTATCTTATATGGTAGGTATAATTAGATTTTCACTAAGAATTTTATGATTTTATATAGCTGGGATACTCACACCATCCTCACCCACTTGTAAAATGTAGTTTCCCCATGCAACTTTATCTAGAATGTTATTAAGATATACCTCAAGAGTTACATCATAATATTCATGAAGTATATAATTTATAAGACTATTTTCTTCAAATAGACCTTGATGATCTCCCCACTCATCTAGATACAAATTATATATGCCATCAAGAAGAGTCAGAGGTTCTTGGTCACTAAGGTGATCATCTTACTCAATAACATTAAAATTCATGTTAGAAGTATCCAATACACACAGTTCAACACGAAAATTAGAAAGAGTTTATTATTTGATTATCACTTTTACACTATATCTAGTCTTAAATCCCATATAAGACCAATATAAACTTAGATAGCCTTTAATTTTAGTAGTGAAATATCTCGATAAATAAAGTGAAAAATGATGAGGCACATCTACCACCAAAACATATTCATCAATGGTGAAGGTAGGACAAACATGAATAATATTTTTCAAACCTTTGATTATGCCAATGGTCTTGGAAGTTAACCCATCCAATTATAGCATTCCTTTGGTATGAAGTTCATACTTAAAACTCAATTTTATATCTACTTGCTTGGGAATGACACAAGTAATAACTCCAATGTCAATAAGATAATTATGTACCAAGGCATATCCAATGATGATGGATAGATATAAAGGATGAGGTTTATCTACCTTTTTAACTTTGTTTGACTATCTTTCACTAGGATTAAATGCATTTGACAAGGTTGTCTCAATACCACTAGGTTGTTTGGTTTCCAAACTAAGCTTGGACAACTCCTCTTGTAGTAGGTATGATTATTTATGTATTTACAATGTATCCCACATTGATACATTCACATGATACCTCTTCATATACTCTAAAATGTTTTTGAAAGGACCACTAACTTTTGCTTGTCCACTAGGAGGGATAGTATTGCCTATACCTTGAGAATTATTAGGTATGAAAATAGTTCAAAAATTTTTATCCTTTCAAGATACTTGTTTACTTTGAATTTTATTATACATACCTACCACTTTATTTTTCAAACATTCATTTAATGAAAATTAATATCCCCTTAAACTTCTTCAACTACCTTTTTCTTGCTCTTTATGTTTGCAACTATAGAACTTGCATCTATACATGGCTTCCCTTCATAATTGACTACACATGAATCATATCACTACCAATTTAATAATTTATACCCCAATTTAAAACCTTCTGATTATTCACTCCTCCATTTGGTACTTCATCTTGAGTCATAGCTAACATAGTTCCTAGACTTACCATGAAGGCTTGATTAAAAGACTCATTAACATAGGAAGATGGATCTTAAGGTTGATCCAAAAAAGGTTGATTATTATGATCTTAGGAAATATTATTTTGAGTAGGTACTAGTTCCCTTGAGGTGAAGGATTATTGTTATTATAACCATCATATGACTTATTTTGGATTAGGTATCCTAAATCTTGAAGATGACTTTGGAAAGGTGGCATATTGCCTTGATAGTTAAGGTAGGACTGAATGGGTTGATAACAGATTTGAAAAGGCTTTACTTACTACCATTAGATAATCCTATTTATTCCTAAGATCTCTTTATCCATAGATCTCATCTTGTCCACCTCATTAGATTTGTTTAGTTGATTAGGGGCAACAGGCTTGTGTTTAGGTGTAGGAATAGGAGGAAAAATAGGTGTAGGAGTTTTAAAATCAAGATATAGAGGCATGGAAGGTATTTGGGAAATATTATTAGCCTAAATAAAATAATTTTATACCCTTATGACCAATTCATAGGGATTAGGAAATGTTATCTCACCCATAGATTGTATCAGCATAGTAATGTCACTATCAAAATCTTTAAGATAGTAAAGGAAATCATGGTGAGTTGTTAGTCTTAGAAAGATTTAGATTCTATCCCATGTCTTCTGAAATATCATGTTGAATTATTAAATGACTTCTTGAGGTACTCTCTTTATGCTAGTTAGTTACTCAATTAGTGATAAGTTGTCACTCTTATCCTCAAATCTTCTTCTCAATGCCTCCTAACTCATCCCATGTGGTGATTGATTTAGGTGCCAAGGTTCCATACTAGTAAATAGTTTTACCCTTGAAATAAATATTCAATAATATAATTACAATGTTCTATTCAATGATGAAATGGATATTGTAGAAGTTAGTAATATTTCCAATATGTTAAATAGGTGTGATGGCAGTCTCACTAGTATATGATGAAAAAATTTTGAGGTTAGATATGGGGATATAATCATAATAGAAAATTCTTAGATGACTATATCAATTGAATAAAATAAAATTATGATTCCTTACGATGGTGGTCTTAGGACTTTGCAATAATGGGGTAATAAAGAACTTTTTTATGAGCTTGTGAGCAAGTTATGAAATCATTGGATAAGGATGGGTGTTTTCAAATATACTTGTTTTGTATGAATAATGAGGAAGCTATTGAAACTAAAAGTTAATGCCTTTGGTGAGATACCTTGTGTTTACCTTAGGCATGAAAGAGTTCAGTAGTCTACAACTAAGATTCAAAATGTTTGAATTGTGAGATACTAGAAAAGTGAATTGTTACATCTCCTTGTTATCAAGGCCAACATCCACCTTGAATAACCTTATTTTAATTTGTGTCCCACAAAGAATGAAAAAACTATTATATCCTAAATTTTAACCCTATCCAATTCAAGTAGATCTTCTAAAATTTAGGATAACATGGAACTATCTCTCTTCATATAAAAGTTACTATAAGAGAGATTTTTAGGTTTAAAAGGACTAGCTCCCTTGATATATCTTTAAGATCACACACTAGACTAGGGTAATCACTATTTTAGGTGAAAATGGAGGAAGGAAAAATAAATCAACCTAAAATAATTAAGGTGATAAACCAAAGATAAGTCCACACAACACACTTACATTTTCATGAAGAAAGAAGACTGCTAAAACTAATCTCAACTCTATGTCCTAGCATAAGTGTTTCTCATAAAGGTAGATTTGTATTCATATCTAGAGGTGGATTAAAATAGGGTCTGATACTATACACTAATATTCTCATTCACACTTCACGACACACTTAAAAAACACATAAACTTTATTAGACTTGTTAGAAGAGAGATATCACTCACACAAAACATACAAGAGTAGAATGGAAGTAAGGAGAACATATTCATCATTTGTTAACAACATAAACCACTTGAAAAACTTAGGAATGAGATTTTATACAATTAATAAACTGAAAAAAACTTTATTCAAAGGAAAATAAGATGTCAAAACTACTAGGGCTTCACCATACCAATCATGGATCCATTATAAAACCAAAAAGGCTTGAATATATAGAGCATACGAGATGAGAGATAAGAAGTGAATATGAATGGTCCCAAAGGTAAGTATAAAAATTTATAAAATAATTTTAATGAAATATAATTAAGTCTTAAATATGTGACGAATGTCCTCTTAGATAGATTTCTATCACAAACATGACATATCCTTCAGGTTGGCATAGAAACACTCCATAGTTCTTGAAACAATCCTCATGATGATGAGTAGTGCATCTATCTTGGAATATGTTATAATTACTTTAAAAATATGATTTGAAATGATAATATGGAAATGATATTTTGACATTCATATATGCCTCTCCAATTGATGAACTTATCTTGGACACTTGTCCTTCACTCCTTGTAACTATCAGTAGCCCTCTAGGCTTGATTATTCACACTTATTACTTAAGTGGCTTGTATATGCTCATAAAAGTTGATTTAATAGGTTTAAGTAAATTCAATTAGACCCCTTTTTTACTTTATTATATCATATAGATCTGCATGAAACTTAAAAAACACTTCTCATTTCTAATATTTGATAGTCACTTTGCATTTTCACTTCTTATTTAGACTACTTGCAATGGATGGTCTAAAAAAGATGTTTTCATGTAAAAACATGGTCATAATTGAGTTTCAAAATTTATAACAAGTCCCTAGACACCTCTTACAATGGTTTTCACCTATTCATCTCTTTTATACCTATAACATGCTTTAAATCCTACAAAAGATAGATAATAAGGCCTATCCATATAAGTTATAATACATAAAAAGTGGATGGTGAGGATTATAAGATAGTGATAATAATTTTAATGTCACTTTTTATGTAATTTGAATTATTTTTGATTCATCTCCATTCACTTCTTCTCTATTAGGTTTAAATGAAGGGTTTAGGAGGGTTTTAGGTCATCTATATTCTTACCAATGATTCATAAAATCTAGATGCTTAACATCCAAAAAATATTCTACTAAGATCAATATAAGGACCCACATAAAATACGACCAAATCCTTTAGACAAAATTTATACTATCCATAAAGATGTGAGAAAAATAAAATGGCTCCTTAACTAGTTGTTTGCATTTTAGATAGGCCTGAGACACGTTTAGGTTAAAATGATCAATTATGTAATGTTCTCTATAAATTGATGTATCCAATCATTCATCAATTCTTCCATATAGTTTCTCAAGTAAATTTATTGTAAGGTTCTCATGGTCATATGAATGGAGTTAGGAAGTTGAGTGTTCATGTCCAATTTTAGGCCTAATAGGCCTAGACTATGTTTTTGTGTATATGACCACTATTGAGTGGTTATATAGGGTATATACACTCCTAAACATGTGTTTTAATTCAATTAAATTTTATATATTACCCTTCATGATTTTATACTCTCCATTTCATTCTTTCTTCTCTCACATATTATGTCTACAAGTTATCCTATTTATGGAGTGCCCTCTATTTGAAACAAAATAAATGATATATCCCATGATGGTATGGAAAAATGGAGACCATGGAGGTTTATTTTATGTCATGAGGACATTATACACTAATTTTTATAGCTATACCATACCTAAAACCCTTAAAACCTTCAAACTCCCAAAACTATATATGAGTTCCTATGACTATGTACAATGTTCTTGGTGGACTTAAGAACCTTGAATTATGACTGTAGCTTGAGGTTATTACTTATTGAAATCACATTAGAATGTGATATTAATAATATGGTAGTTGATAAAATTTTATCATACTATCATACACTTATGCACACTTCTAAAATGTAGTTCTCCATTAGCTAAAACTAGTCTGTAGTCAAACTATTGGTGTCTCACTAAGGAAAACAATGGTTTCTTGTAGGTGTTCATTAGTGTTTGGGGAATTCATTAAATTATATTTATTTATTATAAGATTATTTGGATCATCTCATACATATTTAATCTAATTTCATTCTTTCGTATCATGTAACCATCTCCCACCACCAACCTACTAGGTATCAATGCAAGTTAGAGGTTCATGTGGCTTTTAGCGTTGTGTTTTCTAAGTATATCAAGTAGAACTTGACTGTATTTATAAATCACTCAAACATCATTCTCCTTTGACATAGATACCTCCTTATATACTCATATGTTACCTATTAGGTCTAGGATATAATTATGATACCATTAGACTTACACAAAACCATCTACCTTCATCAACATAAAGACAATGTATAAAATAGAAACCTTCTTCAGAGAGTTAAGGTAATTCATCTCATTGAGCAATTTATTTAATTTTGAGACTATAGATACTATTTAAATTAGTATTTAAAACTTGTTATTATATCTAAAAATCATCCATCCGTAACAATATGCATCCTCATTGTATTATCATCCTCAAATTATTCTTAAGGCATCCTATCACTCTACTTCCATTATCTACATAGTCACAACCCTGTGGTCTCATTAGGTTTGACTCCAGGTATACAATCTCAGTATTTTCTTAGCTATATTATTGATTTGGAAAGATATGTTATGAGATATTAAGGTAATGGTAACTCATTCTAGGGTTTTTAGCATGTATTTTGAATACCTCATAGGCCATTGACACCTCCTATCTTTGAGACATATGTATTCAAAGCACACTTTGCCTATAGATAATAGTGATAAAGTAGGTCTAATATGACCTCAAGAAGATAATTAAATGATAAACTAATATGGGGATTCACATTTTACTTAGGGGATGAAACAAATTCATATTGTCTTAAACTTAAGCCATTTCATACCTAAAATATGAACTCTATAATTGTGATATACTATTATGTAGACCATGATAGTTATGCATTTCTATCACAATAGAGTGGTTTTTACTATAAATCCATGTTAAAATGTTAAAAATTAGTTTTAGATAATATTAATATGAATAACATGTTTTTCACACTTTTATACACCTAATTACTTCAAATAAACTAGTGCAAAATATAATAAAAATTTAGGTATCGGGGTTAGGTAAACAATTTAAAGCCACTGACAATATTAAATATTTTTCATATATTATATACCACCAAAATAGAAACTATTTACATGAAATTTAAGTATAAATTAAGTAATAACAACCATAAAGTGCTCTCAACTCAACTCTCCTCCTCCTATCCTTACCAAGTGTAAATCGATTGACCTATTTGACCTTGTCCAAGAGAGCGATGAGAAAGATGGAATATTTTTTTCTATTTTTGAGGATACTAAAGATTATTAATCCTAAAAAATACTTTTGGGTTTTTTAAGAGACCTTATTGAATCATCCCCATGTGCCAAGTGTGTCACTCAAGTTGTACAACTACCTAAAACTACCTATTTTCAGTTGATCTTCTTGGATGGAGGTTGATCCTACAATTTCTTAGTTTCAAAATAGTTTCCTTGAAAAAATAATAAATATTGTACATTATACTATATAATTCACCTAGAGTGACCAAAAAGGTGACATAAAGGGATATAAAATAAAGTGAAAAAATATGGCAGAGCCTAAACATATAATGTGACCCTAAAAATTACCATGTGACCATTTTATGACTTAAAAAGACACTATATAAATATTGAGAATATAATTTGTTGACATAATTTGACCTAGGGTAAAATTTGGTCAACACATATAATTCACCATTTCAAATCTTAGCTAAGATAAAATTTCTCTCTTTGATAGGTAAGTGAAAGATAACCTTTTGAAGAATCTCCCCTAGTCATTCTATGTTAGACAACTGGGAGATACATAATCCTCATTCACTTGAGTAAATTACTTAGGAATTATTTTATATGGAAGGAAATAAATCCCCTATATTATATGGATTGACCCCTTTTTCATAAATTCTAGGACATAATCCACTTTGAGGTGGAGGCAATCATTTGTAAATTTTGTAGAGTAGGTACTATTCTTAAATAACTTAAAAACACTTTATTGGTAATCATCCCCAATAAATAGGGAACAAACATATTGAAATATTTTAGACCCATAAGATTATACTCTAATATATATAAAATTTGTGCTAAAACCCTATTTATCTAATTACAACCCCTCCTCTCAAGTGCAATAATAGGAAATAAGGAACATTTATGGTGGGCAGAGAGATTACTGATGGTATAATTATAATCCATGAAACTCTTCAATCCATTTATAATTCCAATATGGTAGGACTATCCTTTAAAATTGATATGAACAAGGCTTATGATAGAGTGTCATGGAGATTCTTAGACAAGACTCTCAATAAAGTCTATTTTAAGGTAGATATTAGGGGACTAATCAATCACCAAATCTTTACTCCCATGTATTATATTATCATCAATATAATGCCTAAATGTTTATTCTCAACAAAAAAAGTCATTAAAAAAGGATATCCCCTCTCCCTATATTTATTTATCCTTATAGAAAAAACTCTAGGTAGGAACATCTCTATAACTTGGGATTAAAGGAGACCAGAACTTAGACCTTATCACCTATGAAAAATTCAAGGATGACATATTTTTATGGGTGAGGCCTTAGTTTTGAAATAATCTACCTTAAAATATATTATATTTAATTATGAAAAAGTTTTTGGTTAATTCATAAACCTTAGTAAAATCACTACCTTCTTCTTGAATACCCCCTGAATTACAAAAAAACTAGCAAGAATCTTAGAGTACAAAATGAGCATGCTCCCATAAATGTTTCTAGGTATGACTCTTTTTGAAGGTAAATTGATTAAATAACTGTGTAATACCATGGTGGAAATAATCTAGATTAATCTTGTGGGATGGAAAGGAACTCTTTTGACATAGTTAAGAAAATTGTGACTACTCAGAATCTCCTTGTAAAACATTCTCATCTATCTTATGACCCTGTTCCAAATCCCTAACAAGGTTGCTGATAGAATTGAATAAATTTAGAAAACTTTCCTATGGAGTTGCATGGAAGAAATTATATATTTCCCTTTATTAGCATAGGACAAAGTCTACCTCCACAAAGCTTTTAGGGGTCTCAAATTATAATGGTCAAAAGTATGAATCAATCTTTATTAGCCAAATTTAAGTGAAGATACATGAAAGAGGGAAACCAATGAACCAACATTATCAAATAAAAGTATATGGAAAGCAATGAGGATGAGCCCACTTAAATGGGTAAGCCTTTTGGAAGGCCATATCAAGCATCAAAGACCTATTGAAGAAATGAAATAGATGGTAGGTTGGAAGTGACATAAATATAGACTTATGGGAATAAATTTGGCTCTATTCCTCTCCTCTTTCCTCCCATCCCATATAACACTCTCAAAGAAACATTCAAAGCCACTTTTGGTACTAAGGCTAAGGATTATTAGGTCTTGTCTAATGGTTGAACCAAATGGGTGAAGATGCCTAAGGTGTCTGCTTCGATGAAATTAATCTATAAATTTCTAACCTATATTATTTTACTCAATAGATTCATATATTTTTTTTGAATCTTAAATATTCCTTTATATAGATGGTGGAATATAATGGAACATATTCAATCAAATTAGGTTTCTTGGCCAACTTGGCTCATGTGGAGAATTGGTATTTTTGGAAAAATCTTTGGGTCAAACACCTCAACCCAAGATGAACATTTATTTCTAGCTTATAGGTCATAATAAAATCTTCATGATCAATAATATAGAAAAAATGGTATTTACCATCTCTAATAGATTTGTCATTTATCTCTCAGCTCTAGAATTTTGTGAATTATTTGTTCCTCAAGTGCTCATTTGGAGCCCAAATTTGGAATCAAATTCTTTAACACTTTAACCTTTTTTGGGTCAAACCTAGCTCTATCATGGACTTGGTAATCCAATGGAAACCATTTGGAAGGTACCATCCCCCATTTATGTTTTACCATTTGGATTGAATGTAGTGCCTATTGTTTTGGACATAAACAATCCAACCTCTTGAGTTCTTTTAATCATGTTATCCTATCCATTATGGTGAACTAGTAGATGATGGTTTTAAAGGAAAAATTAAGAGATTGACATTTATAATAGGTAAATTTTTCCAAGTGGAATCTCACTCCCCCTCACAAATTATTTCTAGATAGAAATCACACTATATGGGTCCACCCTCTGGTGGGTTGGCTAAAGCTTAACTTTGATGGAACTTAAAAATGAAATCCTATTAGGGTAGGGGATGAGTTGTTATTAGAGATGATTCTATAAATACAATCACTACCTATGTTATACCCATGATCATCTAAACCAATCATGTCTTAGAATCCTTGGTAACCTTTTGACATATTTAACATAACCCAACTAAACATTTCAAAACTAGTCATTTAAGGCGACTTTTTTAATATCCTTAACACCACTGTGAGTAAATTCTAACCATCCCAAACCATCATTAAAATAATTGTTGATAATAAATTTATCCTTATCTCTCATTATTTCACCATCACTCATATATTCCACAAATGTGACAAGGTGGTGAACACCTTGGAGAACTTGGGAGTTTCAATCTTGGATCTAGTTATGTGGATTGGACCACACAAGTTACCCCATGTATCTAACCCCTACTTGATTATGATGAAAAATTACTAAAGTTTTATGATGGAGGTATATAAACACATGAAAACTATAAATTATGATGTATAAAATTCTTAATTCCACTTTACTTCATAATATTGATGTGAAGTTTAAACTCAAAGACATTAAACATCATTTTAAAAAAGCCTTTATAAATGGTAGGGGATTAAAAAAAAATGGTACTTTGCTCGGATATTCTACTAAAAACCCATAACACATGTAAAAATAATGAAAACAACATGGGGGAGATAGGGATTGATGCAATCCAATTTAATGCATAAAGGTCTAGTCTAACTACAAAGTCTAGAGGAAGATTTATAGGGGAGGCCTAAAAAAATTCATGCCAATGACCAAAGGGCATGATGATATACTTTATAGAGACCTTGTGGTTGGATGGAAGTAGAGATAGGTAACCTTCATGGGGGACACAATGGTTATTTTTGAGGAACTAATAGGGGAAGTGACTGGCATTAACTACAAAAGTAGGAAGGTCTTCAAGGATAAATGGTATAAGAAGAAACATATACAATCCTTCTTTCAATTTCATATAGTCAATTACATAGGAAATAAGGGCTTCCATCGATATAACCTCCCATGAATATGGATATAATTGTACCTATAGTTAATGTGGTATCATACTATTGAATTGAAATTAACTCACATTTTTTCAAATCACTTTTTACTACTAAATCACTTCAAAGGAAATATGCTTAGATTTCCATATTATTTTTTCATGTCCCTTAAAGCAATAGTTTTATGATTTCAAGATAGACCCTCTATAAATATTATCCATAAATGGACTATAATTATTATCACTAAATAAGAAACCCCCATGAGAATTTAGGAAATTCACTTGATGTAAACTAGCAGAGAAAATACACCTGATAAGGGTCTCTCTATAGTGGGCATAACAAGAGATGCCTCCCCTTCCACCCACATAACCCCATGGGAGGAAAGGAAAAAGGAAAAGATAAAGGCTCATGACCATTATCCCCTTAAAAGAGCCATATTAATAACTCTATAAGGATCATTCAGTTATAACAATATATTAAGAACTCCAACTTTGAACTTCATGAACTCAAGGTGAATGAAGTTTGGAGGAGGGATGAGGACCCTACCAATCTTCTAGAGGGCATCATGCATATATTTTTGGAGCTCCATAAATTTTTTAGATATTTGGGAGATAGATGGTAGCTTACATGGACTAATGGAATAAGTTAAAATAAGAGATCAATGATATAATGAAGGGGACTAGGGATGAATACATGAAAGGTGAGGTTAAGACTGAGAGTACCCTCAAAGGAAAAGATGTAATCACCAGCACCTTAGGGGATCACAAAAATAAGAGAGATAAAATTAGAGGAACAATAAGAATTATCAAAATCACAATACGAGGCTAGAGGACTATTGAGTAGCAATGTGAAGGCACTAATAGTTAGAAATAGATAGGAAAATTAGTCATAGGAAATTTAGTTGAGGGATGCATCTAGTTTGGTTGGTTTTGGTATTATTTTAGTATTTTTTATTGAAGGACTATGTATTTCAGGTCATGTGGGTCTTGTTTCTTTTTTTTTCATTTGTCTTATTATACTAGACTATGGTTTTAAGGTCCTTTTAAAACCTGAGCTTAAATTATGAAACAAAAAACATAACTAAGTAGTTGTGAATAAATAGTAAATACACAACATTGACATAGCTAAAAAACAATATTAGACAATACATATTACATATTTATATCCTTAATTACATGGTTCCATTCCTTAACCATATTATTGAGGATGGTATCCATACCCTCCATAATATTTTCTCTAATGTTTGCTTCCTTACCTTTATCAACTCATATAGTCCTCTTGTTCAAACAAACACCTATATGTTATTATTTATTAGGTTTAATAAATTATTTGATTACATTAATGTTATATATATATATATATATATGTATATATATATATATATATATATATGTATATATATATATATATGTATATATATATATATATCTATATGTATATATATATATATATGTATATATATATATATATATATATATATATATAGATATATATATATATATATATGTATAATTTATTTTGGTCATATTTCTCATATTCAATTTTTTTTGCATATTACCTTACATAAAATTCTTGTCATTTTCTATCCCTTCTACTTTAGTTTCCAGCTCTTTAATTCTCATACCCTCCCCTTCATAAAATACAATTTGTTCTTGACAAATAGTAGCACCACCATGAGTATTATTATTATTTATATCCTTAGAAATCAATGCCAAATGGATACCACTATAAGACACATCACCATCTTCCCCCATGTTTATTTTTCCCACCCTATACAATTACACACACAAAACATCCTTCTTCAAACCAATAGCCTTTAAAATAGGATTAATATCTCCCTTTAGGATCTAAAAATCCATCAAAAACTCTTCTTATTCATCCTTAAAATTAGTATCCTTATCATATTCACTATTATAATATCAAATAATAAAATCCTTGGTCTAATTAATAGGGTATTTAGAGGGAGTGTAAATAGGGGATTTAGCTAGCATCTTTATATAAATGGCTTTATGTCCTGGGATTTTACCTATCCCATTTGAAATGGATTTAATCACACTCAAAGGTTACAACAACTTTATGTTTGAGGAGGAACAAACGACAACTGAAATTTCATAAATATACAAATGGAAAATTAGGGCTTGGTTACATGGAAGAAAGGTATTTACTAAATGCATTTTAGTCATATAATGATCCAAAGACAAGTAAATAAAAATGAATTAAAAAATGAATGTTGTGTTTTAAGTGTTTTAAAAGATAAAAATGGTACAAAAATATTGTTCCATACCTTCCATACAAAGTTATTTACTTCATAATTTGTTGATCAACTTCTAAATTGGGAGTAGGTAGTGCTTCCCAAAAGTATCCACCTTGATACAACAAATGCACCTCACTAGTATTATGTAATTGTTACATTTCATCATCATTATCTATTTTATTATTTTAATACATGTGTTTATGAGTGTTCATGCCCATGACATGGGAAATGAGATCCTTAATGAAAACTATGTCAAGTTCCTTCATGATTGTCATTAGATATTTCTACCCATAAGAAAATTACAGGGAAATGTGAATGTGAGTACCAAAGATTTTTTCCATGTAATTTTTTTAAACCCCCATATTCCAATATCCTAAAAACATATTTATTATTATTTAATAGTCTCACATAAGTCAACTTATTTTAGCAAAGGTCCCATCTCATTCTATTGATAGGTAAGTATATACATACATAATTGAAGTCCTTATTTCCACATTAATTCTAATACACAACAAAAAGGGTAGAGCTTATGTTATTTGGAGATATAATGACTCTTTAAAACTCCCTTGCACTAATGTTATTATTGTTATTATTGACATAGAGAGTGAAGATATGACACCATGATATTCTATCAATTCCCATGAACCAAAAAGAATTCATATTTTCATTAACATAGATATGACGAGTCCATAACTCTAAATAAGTGAAATTAATTCTATTAATCATGTAACTATAGTTAGTAATAAATAATATAACCATTATAATATATTTACTAAAGTTGACACTCTTATGAATATAAAAGGCCACATGCAATAAAGTGTTCCTAAATTGAGGGTCAAATCTCCATAAAAAAATTAAATTCAAATATTATACCTATCATCCTTAATGATTTGGATAACTTGGATAGGTAATATTCACTAAAAAAATTATAATTTTCATAATTTTGAGTTCCCATGTTTGTAAACCAGTTTGCATCTTTGTTACCCTCCCTTAGATTATGTGTAACATAAGTTTTTTTGAAACATTCCATAAATTCATGAACCTCTGAGATGATGTTGCTAATTATCCATCTTGGATAATTCTCCCTAAGAATGTAATTTATGATATTTTTAGAGTATCCTTCAATGCAAATGTTTCTATATCTCACATCCTTAGCTATTATAACAACCCATAATGTGGTTAAATATTTCATTGAGTGACTAGTTTAGACATAAAGATTCCTAGTAAAGGAAATAATAATAATAATAATAATAATAATAATAATAATAATATTATTATTATTAATATTATTATTATTATTATTGTTGTTGTTGTTGTTGTTGTTGTTGTTGTTGTTATTGTTATTGTTGTTATTGTTGTTGTTGTTGTTGTTGTTATTATTATTATTATTATTATTATTATTATTATTATTATTATTATTATTATTATTATTATTATTATTATTATTATTATTATTATTATTATTATCATCATCCATACACCACATGCCAAGTCTATATTTACTTCTAAAGAGACATCAAAATTCAATTTTATCCACCTAAGAGAGGGTAAAATCTAATTTATAATACTTGTATCTTATCTTTTCTGACCTAAGGAATGAGTTGTAGTCATGTTAATATTCTAAGTAGAGGCTACATTATATTCATAACAAGTAATATAAGGCCTTATGACTATTTTCAAATAGCCATATTATCCTTCAAAAAAATAATAAATTTAAGATCTACAACATCAGATTTAATCTTAACCCCTTCAAAAATTTTGGAGTTTCTTTCTTTCAAAATTCCCTCAAAAATAGGAGGGAGAGCCATAAACCAAAGAATTTTCATATTTTTGCTTCTAAAAGAAGAATTCCATTGATTCCAAAGATAATAAAGAGAATATATTAAGGCATAGTATATAAAAAATGTAAGAATAATATTACCAAAAACATGAAAGTTAAATGGACAACCCAACATAATATGATGAGTATTATCAACATAGTTCTCACATAAAACATAGTGGTTGGAGATTAACAATCCCATTTTTTTGAGACTATCACTAGTAACAATTTTCTTTTGGATAGCTAAATATAAGAAAAATAAAAATTTTGGATTCACTTTTTGTTACATAATTTTTCCCAAGGAAACCCATCATGGGTAGTTTCATTATCTACTTTATATCTTGATTTAACTGAGAATTGGCCATCCATAATATTTTCCCAAATGATCTCATCCTCCATTGAAGATTTCCAAATGAAATAAAATTTTAGAAGAAAATTAATATCATAAATGACTTTATCTTGGTTAGGATTATCAAATTCCAACTATAACATATACCAATCTGTACCAATTCCACATTCAAATGTTTATTCCTAAATAGTGTTCCCATATTTAATTTTAATTTAATCATAAATTTCATTATAAGGAGAAACCTAAAAAGGAGTAAGGTTAAGGATCCATTTCTCCTCACAAAATTGAACTTTATCTCCTCTACCAATTTTCCATTTATAACCTCTCAAAATAATATGTCAACATATGATTAACCAATTTCAAAAGGAGGATCCTTATGGGAGATTATTATCTTGAATCCAAGAAAAATTATCTCAACAAGTTAAAAATTTTCATTTTAGTAAGTTTTCCCATAGATTTATTTCCTTATAGAATCTCATACCTAATTTTGAAGTTAATTGTTTGTTCATTTACCTCACCTTGCATATCCCTAAACCTCATTGATTAAAAAGACAACAAAATTTATCCTAGGAAACTAGAAAAAATCTATTTATTTCTTCTAATCCCAACCAAAGAAATCTTTTCTAAATTCACTCCACTATCATGGAAATAGTCTTTGGAAGTTAAAAAATAGACATAATATATATTAGAAAATTATAAAGGGCTATTTTAATCAACATCAATTTTATATCTTAAGACAACGACTTTCCCTTCTACCTAACCAATTTCCTTTGAAATATATTTAATAAATAAGTACATTTTATAATAGGAATTTAATTCATAAATAAATGCACACTAAGATAATAGGTATGAATTTATTTATCTCTGCAACCAATAAAATCAGAAATTTTATGTTACCTAATAAAAAGAGTATTTAGGAAAAATAACTCATTTTTTTACATATTAATTTTTTGTCCTACAACATTCACATATTTCTTAAGGAGATTATTTAAAACCTTGGATTATTTAATATAGTCCTTAGCTAAGAATATTGTATCATCAATTAATTATTGTTGAGTTACATGATCAACATTATAAGTAAGTTTAATACCCTTCAATCTTCTTTAGTTATAATAGAGGACAAATATGTACAAAGATTTTCAACAAAGATAATAAAGAGAAAACTATATATGGGGTATCCTTTACTAATACCTAGAGAACATGGAAAAAATAAAACTAGATATTCATTAACAAGGATAGATATTTTCTTTTATAAATTCATGTAGCAACTAGTATTTTGAATGCAATATCAAAACAAAACATTTTAAAAAAAATCTCTAGAAAATCCAATGAAACTTTATCATAAGATTTATCCATGTCAAGATTTAATATCACCCCTTATTTATTACTTTTACCCATATAATGTAGTATTTAATGGACTAAAAATAATAGTATCTTGAATTTATTTGCCAGCAATAAATCTTCTTCGATGTTCAAAAGTGATGGAAGGAAGAAGTGTTTGTAATTTCATAGTAAGAACTTTAGTAAAAATCCTATACACTATATTACACAAACTGATATGATGAAAGATATTATAATATTTAGATCCTAATAGCTTAAGAATTAAGGAATTAAATATGTTATTAATTTTTCTAAGTTTATTTTAATATGTGAGTAATTCATGCATAATAAAAATAACATCCCATTTATCAACTTCCTAGTAATTCTAGAAAAAGATTGTTGGAAGCTTGTCAGAACTAGAATATTTATCCCCTTCCATAGATGATACCAAAAAACCCACCTCCTCAATAAAAAAATATATAGAGATGATAAATTTATATTCAAGACTAATTATATTAGGAATCAAATCTAAAATCTTATAACATTGATCCATATTAAGAGAATCATCATTAGCAAATATGTTTTTGAAAAAAGAAATAACTTCATTACAAATGGTAGGCAATTCAAAGATAGATTCCCCATTGTAAATTTAGATTTAAATAATATTAGTATAAATTATGTGCTTAAAATTTGGAAAATGTAAAAACTTAGTAATTTAATCTCCTTCTTTCATCCAAAATGCTCTTTATTTCTGACACAAGAAATTATATTGCTTGGCATTGAGAGAATGAAACTCAGAAACAATTTTTTTAAATTCCAATAAGTATCTTGGTTTAAACCATTAATATCTATATAATTTTCAATAATAGATAATTCATATTAATACTCTTTTACCTCTAAAAAATATTCTTAAAAACCTCTCAATTCTACTTATTAATTTGAATTTTCACATTCTTGAGTTATTTAACAAATCTAAACATGGAATACCCATTTATTTATAGATTCCACCTCTCCTTAATTATATCTTAAATATTAGGATGGATAATCCTCAATTTTTTAAAATGGAAAGGATTTTCAATTCACTTAGAATTAACATTCAAATTGACCATAATAGGATTATGGTCTTATCCAAATTTAGGAAGAGAAATAAGACCAATTTTTTTGTTAAAAAACTAATTAGCAGTGAGTGATATATATATATATATATATATATATATATATATATATATATATATATATATATATATATAGATGAATGTAGATAATATGATATCCAAGATGATTATTTAACCAATTAAAATTATATCATCTTAGTTAAATATAAATTAAACTATTCTTAGAGATAAAATTAGTAAAAACATCCATATTCCTACTAAAATCAAAAATATCCTCCCATAATTTGTTTCTACCAACATAACTATTAGGAGCATAAATGTTAGTAAAAACACCCAACTAGAGTTATCCAGGGTATTAATAAAAATAATAGCAAGATGACGGTTATTAGAAAGTAGAATATCAACCTTTAATAAATAAGGATCTCATAAAGTGATAAAAACTCCATAAGTACCATCCACACTTACGACAAAACCTGAATCATTATTCCATAATATGTTTTTGATATCCAAAATCATATTAGAAGAATTTTTTATTTCTTGACTAACTACAATCATTAGTTTATGATTATAGATAAAGTCTTTAAAAACTCTATGTTTAGAATTTTTTTTAAGACCTATTATATTACGTTAAATTAAAATAATTTTAAAATTAATATAAAGTTCTTAGACACTACCAAAGTCAATTGGATTCCATCAGTTATCTCTTTCTTCATTTATTTGAGTCTAGACTCCTTTGTATTCATTTACACACCAATTTAGTAGATCTAACATCCAAATTTATCTTTCCAATTGTTTTTAATATTTTTGTTATTATTGAAATAATTGAAAATGAAGTATCATTATATTTTCATAAATTAGAATTAGTTTCATCCATATTTATTTGAATAATTGAAGCTAGAGTACCATTTTATTTGCACAACTCAGAATTAATTTCTTCCATATTTATTTGAATAGCTAGAGATAAAACATCATTATATTTTCACATGCTAGGGTTGGTTACATATAAATATTCTAAAGAGAAAGGAAATAATTATTATTTATTTAAATCTTCTTCTTCTATTTTGTTTTCAGTAGTAGAATCCTATAATTTTTCTAGTATTTTAAATTGAGAGGGAAGAAAAACATCCATGGATGTTTCAAATACTATTTTAAGATTATGTCTCTTTAAAAATTATTTATTGTGTCCTTAAATCATCAATGTGGCTATATATCTTCTCTTCTAATATTATACCCTTAATAATCTTCTAATCACTTTGATCTACCCCTTGATATCTAGTTTGTGAGTTAACACCTCCTATCCATTAAATAATTCATTCTCTATAAAAGTATAATTTTTTTCCATTTGATTTTTATTAAAATCAATTAAATAAATCCTTTCATCCTTATTTTAGGGGTTTCATTATCTAATTTGTTATAAACATACACATATTATATTTTTAGGCCATGATACTTGAGTTTAGTAGGGTAAGTTTTGGTATTATGACCCGATATGGAACAAATATTGAATTTCAATGAACAATCCTAAAATTATATCTTGTGATTCCAATCTCCCAAAAAAATATGAAGATAAATTGAATATGGTAAATTTTTATTATGAATAACATTAACACATTTTTTATCAAATATTAATATGAATTTAGTTCTAGTAGTTACATCAATATTTACTAATGATCCCAAAGTCCTAGTAATAGCATGAAAAATTATTCTTCACAGAACTTGTCAGGAACTTAGAACAATAAACATGCTCTTATACCACTTGTCAGGATCTTGCTCCACCAATAGAGCACATATGATTACTTCTTGTATTAGCAACTAAACATGGAATTTAACCAGAATCAATAAGTAACTAGAAATATGAAACAACACAGGAATATGAGAGACAATACACAATTGTATTAATAATCACTCAGAAGAATATACAATAAAGAAGATGCCACTTCTTCTTCCACCTCAAAGGCTCGCCACACCTCAAGACCTTCTTCCCTCTCTCTCTTGGTCCCAATAATCAACTCTAATACAGAATTGATGTTCACCTCTCCAACCAGTCAGTAACACGCTGCCAGTAGACCAAGTACACAACTATACTCCAAGTAGATCTCCTACTCTTTACTGCTACCTAGAAATCACTAGACCTTACTCACCATTGTAGATCTCCAAATGAAGCCATGCTCATTTGCTGACTAAGATCATACAAATACGAAGAACCCTACTAATTCTCCAACCCAGTACCCACTCTTGGTTCTGTGGTACTAGGAGGAACACACCATTGCTCTCCTCTCTCAGAAGGAGCTTTTTGCTCTCTTACTCCCTAGTTACAACTTTACAATACATGCCAATGGGTCTATAAATAGATCCCAGACTTGAACAATAACTTAGACTCTTAGTTTAATATAATTATCCACACAACTCAAGACTATAATTAGCCTTTACATGCAAACTCTCGATTCAACAAACTAACTGTCTATGTAACGAACAGTTCTGGAACCGCCACAGGCGATCAACACCGGTCCCTACTTGCCTGGTTCTATTGACATCGGCTGACTACCTACCATCACTAGTTGCCTTCTGCACTGATCATGACCAACGTCGATCATGTTGTCGACGTCGGTTCTTCTAAATCTTCAACAATCTACTTTTCTTCATCTGCATCAAGTTGAAGCTTTTAGCTCCACATCCTAACAATCTCCCACTTGGAGATAAATAGCTACAACTGTACCTATACCTGTACATCATCTAGTCTATTCCCTTGGCTCTATATCCCTCTTCAAGATCACTCTTAAAGACCAACCACCAAAAAACTTGTAGTGCAAAACCTGTCATCCAAATCTCTTGCCACATCCACATCTACGAACCCCTGTAGAAAAGAACTTGACCCTGCATAACATGTGCACCTGCTGCTGGTCCCTCTAAGAATTCACTAAGCTAGGCTCCAGTACTTCTTTCCCCGAATTGGCTCCAAAATTTTTGACAACTCCCACTACTTGGGAAAACTCAGGTCTACACTAGACCTCATGTGATTTTGAACACTATTCTAAGCTAAGCTTGAACTGTCCAGCCCTTGGTGTGCTTTCTAATTCTGCATCCTACATCATGAACCCCACCATCACCGTCTTCACATCAACTCCCACTAGAGATAAAATCTCCATGTCTCTTATGCCGAAGAATTTCGCTGCTCCAAATTCTTCATGACATACCTCTGAACTAACCTTACCCTTAGCTCAGCAAATTGTTGTATCTCTGAACCTATAACTAGTATACCATTCACATACAGTAACTGAATAATGTCACAACTCATCATCCACCTAGTAAGACAAAACCACAATAGTTACACTGACATTGACTGAAGCCATGCTTAGTCATCCACCTGTCAAAACTTGTACCATTCTCCTGCAGCTTCCTCAAGACCATATGCCTTGGCCTTCTGTCTCACGTATCCATCCACTCTCTTCTTTAACTTGGGAATCCATCTATCTCTCAGTGCTTTCTTTTAGCTGACAACTCTACCAATAAATACCTATTTAGATTTTCTCTAAGGACTCACACTCCTCATCCATGCCAAGCTCCCACTGTATCCAGATCTACCTGCATTGCCTCTTCCATCTCCCTAGTTTCTGACCATCAATAAGCAATATAAAGAAGGTGAATAATGAATATGAGGTTCACTTACCCTTTTGACCTCTGTATGAGCATTTGAGACTTGTTGACAGCTTGCTGTCTGCCCAATATCTATTCCAGTGACCGATCTCAGCCATCTCCCAGTCTGCTCTCGATCAATGTCAGTTACCTGCACTGACCCTGATTGCTAACATCATTTCCTTGGCCGACACTGGTATCCCTTCTACCGACGTCAGTTCCTTCATGACCAACGTCGATCTTCCTTCTGCAAACATCGGTCACTATCTGATCGATGCCGGTACCTATGTTCACCTGTGAGTGATAAATTTTTACCTGCGAGCTCTCCATGGATCAAAACTCTATTCAAATCAACACAGCCCTACTAAGAATAATTCAGTCCACTCTGCTGATCTCTGTCTGTCATCTCCTCCATGAACACCAAGGCTTTCTAGTTCTTTAGCTTGTCAAAAACATCTATCTTCTACTTAAGAACCTACATTCCCCTCCTACATATGTGACCAAGCCCACAAAGCCACATCTCTGTAACAAAAGGTGAATCGGTAATATAAGTAGATAGATAAAGGATACCTACTTTCTTACCACCATCTAATTCAAGTGTATCCACTATGAGAGTTATAGTGCATCTCTCATCACCCAAATTTCTTGAAGAAATTAGACTCATCTCCAAGACTGGTACCTGCATGACTTCCTTCAACCACTGTGTGTCATCTGTTTGCAATTTCAGCTTCACTTCCCCTTCGTTAGTCATCTGACAAGGCTCTCCAACCCCTAAATAAATCTCTCCAAAATCTCCAAAGACGTACCCATGAAAAGATGCTTTATTTTGGGCTACATGGAAGGAGGCAAAAGAATCTATAAACAAAGATTCTACTTTATCGAAAACATCCTATTCAACATCACCTGCAACATATGCTTCTACACACTGATCTTCTACCGATCAACAATCTCCTTTTACCTGTGCTTTGTTTCCATCAATCAGACCATTCATGTTATTTAATTTCTCCATTCGTAGCTTACTTTCTTCTACCATTGCTATACTCTAACTCAATCTGAAATCTCTGCGAGTGACCTGTAATCAAAAACACTACCAGATCTAAAACCACCTATTAGTCAACCCAACCAAAAGCTCTGATACCAATTGATGGTATTAGATCTTGAACCTACAACCAAGGCTCTGATACCAATTGATGGGAACCTAGAATAATAAACATGCTCTGATACCACTTGTCAGGATCTTGCTCCACCAATAGAGCACATATGATTACTTCTTGTATTAGTAACTAAACACATAATTTAACCAGAATCAATAAGTAACTAGAAATATGAAACAACACAAGAATATGAGAGACAATACACAATTGTATTAATAATCACTCAGAAGAATACACAATAAAGAAGATGCCACTTCTTCTTCCACCTCAAAGGCTCGCCACACCTCAAGACCTTCTTCCCTCTCTCTCTCAGTCCCAACAATCAACTCCAATATAGAATTGATGTTCACCTCTCTAACCAGTTAGTAACATGCTACCAATACACCAAGTACACAACCGTACTCCAAGTAGATCTCCTGCTCTCTGTTGCTACCTGCAAATCACTAGACCTTACTCACCATTGTAGATCTCCAAATGAAGCCATGCTCATCTATTGACTAAGATCATACAAATATGAAGAACCCTGTTGATTCTCCAAACCAGTACCCACTCTTGGTACTATGGCACTAGGAGGAACACACCATTGCTCTCCTCTCTCAGAAGGAGCTTTTTGCTCTCTTACTCCCTAGTTACAACTTTACAATACATGCCAATGGGTCTATAAATAGATCCCAGACATGAACAATAACTTAGACTCTTGGTTTACTATAATTATCCACACAACTCAAGACTATAATTAGCCTTTACATGCAAACTCTCAATTCAACAAACTAACTGTCCGTGTAACGAATAGTTCTAGAACCGCCACAAGTGACCAACACCAGTCCCTGCTTGCCTGGATCTACTGACATCAGCCGACTACCTGCCATCACCAGTTGCCTTCTGCACTGATCATGACCAATGTTGGTCATGTTGTCAATGTCGATTCTTCTAAATCTTTAGCAACCTACTTTTCTTCATTTGCATCAAGTTGAAGCTTTTAGCTCTAGATCCTAACAAAGCTCATAAGGAAGCCAAGATATTATGACCCAAATGGGAAGTATATTAATATCTTTTTTATCAAGATCAAAATAGGGTTTGCATTTTATTATAAATAAACCCATTCTTCCAAAAAATATGGTCTTTCAAGAACTTTTAAAAAATCCTATTCATTATTGAATTTGAAAATAAATAAGCCTTTAAACATAGTAGAAACTTTCATGTGACCTTTAAAATTATTTTTACATTATTGTAGATGCTAAATATAAATTATATATCACCTCAGTCTTGTATACCTAGAAAGTACCTCCCATGGTTGTATCCTTTATTTTCTAAGACCTTATTTTTGAGAGTCTTGCATCCATTATATATTATGCCTATTACTTATATCTTAGTTTAACCATGTGTCATTATAGTGACTAGGCCTTATATCATTATCAAAGTGATTTAAACCTTCTTATCTTATATCTATACAATTTTGGTAACTATGACTTTTTCCATCTTCCTAAACACTTATGTCCTAGTTAGATGCATATGTCAATATAAGTGTCATGTACCAACACAAGTATCCAACAACCTAAATTTATTAAATTTTAAAAATTTAACGTGTCCCTATGGTCAACCTAAGTTATTTAATGTGGGATATTATAAAATGGATATATATATATATACTCACTCATTAATCACCTAGTACAAACCTAAGAAGTCACATGGAAACTTACAAAAATTATTTAATCATATATTTAATTGCATAAAGCTTACCCATTATTTTTTATTTCAATATAAATCATAGGGACAACCAATCTACATATATGAAGTACTAAAGGAGAAACCCATGAGTCCTATTTTCCAAGTTATAATCTAGGTCACTATTTTACTTGTTTTACACATATTTTACCCTTGTGCACACATAGTCCAATACATTAGGGGAGAAATAAAACAATCTAAGGCCCTCTTTAGAGTAGTTTATATGTAGGTATCACACACTAATAGATGGATGTTTTGGGTTAGGTCAACAATGTGACCCCAATAATCCATTTTTCCAAGGTCATTATGAAGATAAATAGCTAGGGTTTTGGTGAGTTGAAAAGAGTGATAACTAATGATCCATATCTAAACAAAATAATGAAGGCAAAAGGAAACCTAGAATATTTTAATTAATCACTTCCAAATATAGTAGGTATTTTGTATTAGACACCTATTTCTAAGATATATAGAAGCGTTAATGTAACTATCCAAGGTTGATGCAAGTGTCTAAGACCATAAAGGTCTAATTTTTAGAATTTGATGTATTATCTAAAGTATAAATCTTGTATGTTTATAATATGTTCCACATTAGATCCACATGTGCATAGTAGACAAGATACGTACTCTTGTTTCCCCTTTATTTTAATATCAATCACTAGTTGTACTTATTATTTTAATTATATCTTAGTATTTAAATTTAAAATATATCTGAGTTTACAATTAATTAACCTATTATTGATATGTTTATCACCCTTATGATTATTCATTTTTGTATTCTTAACCCTATACTATATTAACCCATCTCAATGTAGATTTAAAGAGTTCTTCCCATTTACGAACATCATCAATATTGGGTATTGCACACAAAAACTTCCCAATGAGTGCATTATCCATAAGAGGGATACATCTAGTAACTAGAGATGTAGGGATGTCCAAGTGAAATCCCTTATCAAATAATATGGATTCATCATGATTTATTTACCATTTTAGATATTTAAAGCTGACTTATGACCCCTCAAATATTTACCCCATCTGATTTGTCCTTTTAAATAGTTATCCCATGAATTCTTACCTATATTATCCTTTAATGCCTTTATTTGATCTAAACATGAAACTTTATTATATATTATTTTGTGCACTAGCATCCAACCACATCATTTTTATCCTGACCATTACCATCACCCTGATCTCACTCACAAATGCCATTTGATTTTGAAAATCCTTCCTCTTCAAAATTCCCCACCATCACTCCTATTTATATCACCCATTTTTTAAATTTTGGTGGGTTAAAAACTTTTAATATACCTAACCTATGAACTAGACCAATGGTATATATGAGAACCTTTTTAAAGTTGGACATGAAGGTGGACATGAAAACCACTTTTTCAACAAAAATTAAGAGTTTTAAAAATTAAAAATTAAATACAAAATACAAACTACTATTTTAGGGAAGGAAAGTACTAAAAAAATAATAGATGAAGAAATAAAAATGACAAAGGATGCTATAACCCTTCTATAAATTCATATATTGTATTTCACTACTAGTTCCCAAGTAAGAGATAAATATATGTATGAGTTCCATTCCAAGGTTCTTTTCCCTCTAAATTGAATATATATTTGACATGATTCAAAAAACATATCCCTCCCCTTAGTCCTAAAGTTGTTATTTCTAATTTTTTAAATGTTGTAATAAAAATTATAGAAAATGATAATATAGATATGATATCTTACATTAATTCTAGTTCCAAGAAAATATGAAACTTATGTTAAGAATTTAAATAGAATTTGGATTGATGTTCAATGTTATTATAATGTTAAAAATACTATTATAGTTATTTATATAAAAAATACATTCCTAAAGATAATTTTATTATATCCATGAAAATCATTCAAGGTCAAGAGTTAAAATGAGATAAATGGTTGATGATGACATTGTTTACACAACTAGGCTTAATTGGCACTGAAGAGAATGTGAGAAAGTTTCTAAATCATCTCATCATATTTGTATATTGTTATGCTCATACATGTAATGTTTCAATTTTTATGGCATATGATAGATGAATTAAAGTTTTAATATTTAATTAATAATTTTATATAATATGGATATTCATTCAAACCACATTACTACATTTTATATAATTTAAATACCAATTAGATATTTAAATTTAAACTCTCAATGTGAATATTTAATGTTTGATTATTAACTATATAATAATAAGTTCTAATGTATTTATTTCAATTTTCCATAGATCTTTCCTAATTCAATTTTTAACTTCATATAAATTATTATATTTAAGATTGTTGTTTTGTTTTGTTGCTAAAAAAACTATTATATTTAGATATTATAACTAACTAAACTAAAATAGAAAAACCATTTATTTATTTATTTGGATTTGAACAAATAATATGCCATTTTATTTGGATTCCCTTTGACTTGGAAATTTTATGGCATGCTACATTTCAATATAAAAGTATTTATTAACTTATTTGAATGTCTAGAGCATGTGGGTCCACCCAAAAACATACATCACTCTTTTGAAACATACAAAAAGCTATTAGTGATTTTGATTGAGTTTATTTTATTTAAGGAAACCTATAGTAAAGAAAATAAATATAACTAAGTTATGTTTTATTTTTTAAATTGTATTTAATATGTAAATCTATAGATCTAGTTTTATGTGTTATAGTAACCTATGCAAACAAATGATCAACAATAAAATCTATTAGAACTTATCTGATCATATTATTTCTTTATAATATTATAATTTTATAAAAAATTTATGAAATAAATATATTTTAGCCACCTATTGTTTTATGTTTGGTATTGTAACACATTAATTTTTATTTTATAGTAACAATAGTAACATATATATAATAATGATTATTTGATTGAATTTTGTTAAATCTTTTATTTGAATGGCAATACTCTTGGATATTCAAACAAATAATTGATGACATTATTCATTGACATTTTTATGGAGTAGATCTTAATGGATTTAAATTTAACAAACAATATTATTTGAATATTAAAAATCACAGCAATAAAAAATAATTGTATTTGAACTTATTAGCTATTTAATTCATGTATATGGGTGATAAAGTTTCCAAACTAAATATTGTATGTATTTTTGTGATATTTTTCATGCACTTATGTTTTTCCTATTTTTCAACACTAAACTTTGCATGGATATTTGTGGTATTTTCAAATAAACAATGAACAAATAATTTTGGAGCATTGAGTTAGGATTGTTGAAGTATGTTTTGAGCATCGAGGTAAAATAGATGGATGAAGGTATTTTTATATCCCAATCCAAGTATGTAAATGAAATTTTAGAGAGATTTAGAATGTTGTAAAACAAACTAACATCAAAACCCATAGCAACATGTCTAATGTAAATCAAATAGTATTTATGTTCACTGATATTTTCAAGGAATTATAAAAATAAAGTTTTGAACATCTAAGATAAAATTTGGGTATAAAAAATTAAGCATCAATAGCTATTGAGTTTATATTATTTTATCTTTGGACAATATACGACCAACTCTAGACTCACACAATAACCTCTAGATTATATATAACTAGATCGAGACTCACACAACCAACTTTATAATATATACATGTAGCTCTAGACTCATAGAGATAGCTCTAAACTATATACATTCAGCTTGATACTCATGTACCAAGTTCTAAAATATATATGCATGCAACTTTAGACTATCTTCACAAGTATAGAATGGTTACATAGAACATAGTTTGAATGTTAAGATTAAGAGAGGTAGATCTAAACTATATTCAATATCTAGACTATTTTAATAGAGGGATAATATAATATAGTTTATTAGTAGAATAACAAAGATAAAAAATAACAAGCTCAAATAGAGTATGGATATTGAGAGAATAGAAAATTAATAGTTAAAGATGTGAAAGGATTTTTTTGAATATATGTTTGTAACTATTGACCAAATTTGACCCCAAGTCAAATTTATCCACCCCCTCAAAATTAAAAAAAATTAATTTGTTAATGTCATGTTTATATGGTCCCTATAAGTCTTCACTTAACTTTTTAAACATTTATGAAGGTTAGTTCAAAAAAATTAAGGGAAAGTCATCTTCAAGTCATATAGTGGTCTAGGGGTGTCATTGAGAGATAAAACATGGTAAAGGTGTGTCATAGGTTATTAGGGGTTAATAAATGTCATTTCATGTCTAAAACATCTTATAATACTGTTTCCTAAAGTTTTGGAAATTTTTGAAGACCATTCGCTAACTTAAAGGGGTTGAAAATGCACTAAAATGTGAATTTTGGCTAACTTTGATTTTTTTTAAAGTTCAAAAACTTAAAAATATATAATATACAGTTTAATAATATCTTGGATTAGTTACTCAACTAACATACCTTTCAACTTGTGAAAAAAGGTCAGTTTCTTGGAGTTCAATGCCACTTTGAAGAGTTAGAGGAAGTTGTACAAACATGTTGAAGTCATGTGAAAGTGAAAAAATTGAATATGTGTCATTTGTATTTATACAATTTATAAAAATTCTTGTAAGGAAGTTTCATATCCAAAAATTATATAAAATCACTTCTCTCCTTCATCGAATCCTTCGCAAGCTCACATAGGCAGAATTGGCTTAGATGGTACGACCAAGAGAGAGAAGGTGGGAGCCTAAAAATTTGGTAATTGGTTATAGTA
Organism: Torreya grandis; assembly: GCA_037957365.1. Taxonomy (NCBI): domain Eukaryota; kingdom Viridiplantae; phylum Streptophyta; class Pinopsida; order Cupressales; family Taxaceae; genus Torreya; species Torreya grandis. The sequence continues at coordinate 35,569 of JARHVA010005712.1, forward strand.
TTGGTTAGATTAAAACTTTGGTCATTTATACTTATATTAATTTTCTTAACTTTATTAACAATTGCTAACAAGTCATGGGTCCAAAATTTGCTAGTCAACTATGATAGGGGTCTTTTTGATCTTTCTAGTATAAATTATGAATTATGATCTACATAAAACAAGTTTTAATAGATTATATATATATATATATATATTACTACAATACATTAATTATTCATGGTGACATGTGTGGAGGTCTTTTTGTCATGAAAAGTCTCTCTAAGTTACAATTTGGAGCGACAGTCATATTTTTTATGTTTCTCAGTTCTTCAGGTATTTTGGTACATATGATTGGTTTTACATTATCCTATAATATATTTTAAATCAATTTATAACATTATAATCATCCAAGGAATCTCTATAATCTTCAAATGGTCAGTTCTTTCATTTACCATTATAGACTATGTATTATGTATTCTCTGTGTCTACAACTTTAAAGAAAGATCATGATTTCAATGTCTCAAAAATGTTTTATATGCCATATAAAAATTGTGATATTTTAGGATTAAGAGATATTGAACTGTGTGAATATCTCCTAGGCACCTAGAAATGAGGGTTGATGATAAGATTCTCTCATATATGCACTTACAGGTCCCTGACTATATTGACAATGAAAATTATGTAAAGATGCCCTTAAAGGTACATTTGAACCTAGAATTAAATGTGATGAATTTTAATTTATTTTTATCACTTCAAGATAACCATGTTTTAGTGAGAAAGGTCTTAAAGTATAGTCAAATCTACATATATAGTCAATGTGCCCAAATGTGCACCTACAATAAGATGAGTAAGATTTGTATTGAGATAAGTGATGACTGAGGTTATGGAATGATTTAAAAAAGATAATTAAATTTAATTTAATATTATTCCCTCATTTATTTTGAGTATTATAAGTGTCAATACCTATCTCAAGTAGTCAAATCAAACTTTATGTTTAGACTTTCCTAATAAATACATACCTATACCTAATTATTGAAGTTTTAGATTTGAACATAGGTGTTCATAAGATTGGAATATTAAATTTCCTAAGTAGAGTATTAATATATAATACTAACATAATATATCCACTAGGTATCTCATGGAGTGATAAGGAAAAGGTCAAGAACTAAAACTTAGTCAAAACTCCTTTATATATGCATCTACAATCAAGTACTAGAAATGCACCCTAGACAGTGAATAATGATAAGGTTAAATGATTTAGGGATTTGAGAAGTGTTTTTAGAACATAAAAATTATGAATGGGAAATTAATAAGTTTTAGGTATTGTATTGAAAACCAAAGACCCTAAGATATAGTCATTTACCCTAATTATCACATGTAGTCAGCTAAGTGAAAATTCCCTTGAACTAAAGAAAGATGAAGAGACCATAAAGATTCAAGTTTTAAATGAGGTATATATTTATAAATGGACACTAAATAGTTTTAATATGTTTTTAACAAATATTATCTCATATCCATACTATAGACTATCTCAAAACAACCCACACTCAGGTAGATAGTATACCCAAATGACTTAAGGTCCCTCTAAATCTTGAAATGGTGGTTTGAGTGAATGTTGAAAGCAATAAATAAACTTAGGTAATCAATGTATTAAATTCAAATAGATTTATATAATATATTTAATGGATAAACAAGGAGATACATTAATGATTATCTCACATACATAGTCAATCCATTTACATTGAGACCCACATCCACCTATAGTCCATTGTAGAAAAAAAACATGAATAAGAAGCATTAGTCACACATAGAAACCCAAATTTTTGAGAAGGAAAATCAATCAGTAAAAATTTTATAAATTTTTGAATATTTTCATGGTTAAGACTAGGATATAAATGCACTAAGAAAGGACTAAGAACAATCCTAATAAATATAGTCACTTATAATCACCTATAGATCTATCTAAAAATTAAAGATAATTTCTACCTTGACACATTATTTGTGTGAATGATTCATAAGTAAAAAATACCTCCGGTAATTCAAATAATTGAATCATTGTAAGGCCTAAATAGGGGAATTAAGGACCAAGAGTCTCAAACAAATCTAGTTAACACACACAGACTAGGAGTAGTCAGCTCTAAGAGGATATGAAAATGAAGTAAAAAGGATTTGAGATGAACATTTAAATACTAAAAACTATGTTGAGAGACCTACACAATCACTCTATTTATCACTCATATCTCCTAACAAAGTGAAACATGATCATGAACTTATTCAGTTTAAGCAGTATATTTTAAATGTAGTCCTATATAATCAGACCTTGAAGATATTCCAAGTGGATTTTACATTATATGAGATATTAAAAACCTTAAGGAAACACTATATAACATTAAAAAAAATTCATGATGCTTAGACATGATAGATAAATAATAAATAACACAAAAAATGAACTAGGGTATGACTACCAATTTGACACAAGAACCTTAGGCTAAAGCATTAAGAGTGTAGTAGAGTTTGATGATGGGATATGGTTGAAAAACTATTGATAGAGGTGAAAAAAGACAAAACATAACTTTTGAGATAATTTGGGGCTCAAGACAACTTAGGAAAACCGTTGACAAACCTTAGTTTATCTCAAATCCCTTAGAATGCATTATTTCTACCCAAAAGGCTAGATTGCATCACTTGGTATGGATCAGATAAGATCCATGGGACCTTGTGCTCCTAGGGAAATTTTGGAACCCTAATTTAATTCATATTTGTGGAATTTTTTTGAGGATTCATATGTCTAAATTTATGAATCATCACTAAGAATTTGAAGGATGTTCAGGCTACCTAGGAAATTCCTAATGAACGATTTGCAGAGATGGACTCCAAAATCACACAAAATTCCATAATCTTTTAATTAAAAATCTTTTAGGTTGTTCTATACTCCAAGTATCTCATCCTTGTGTACTTCACTTTATAGACTATTGTATGGATTTCTATATATGCCTTTCTTTGTGTGATTTTGATTTTTTGGAAGGATTTTGGAGAGATGAATACTTTTAAATAATTATATGAGGTCATATGGGACTTATTTCATATCCTAAAATCACTAAATTTTCTCAATAACCCCTATAAGTGACCAAACTAACTCCATTTTCTAAGGCAGTCTAAACAGGCTTGTGAAGGGCTTATTTCTTGGCCATTTCATTATTTAGCTAAAAGCACATTATTATAGAAGATTAAAATTTACATGGATATTGGTATTATAATGGGTAAATTTAAAAACAAACTTCTTGTAAGTTTCACAAGTGCAAGAATAATTTTGAACCATAATTAACTTTCTAGGGCTAGAGGCCTAATTGGCAGAAGAGATGGGAAAAAAAGTTAACTTACACTTGGAATCACATCATTAAATTTTAAAAGAAACTATAAGGGCATATAGGGTCCTAAAATATTCATTTATTTTGTCAAGATACTCCTAAAAATTTCCACACAAGGAGAAAAAAAGCTATGAGGAATGAGGCATAATTGAGGATTTTGGTAGATAGCGACCTAATGGGGCTAGTTTGAGGCCTCAAAATGGATTGAATCAAGTATAATATTTTTTAAATAGGCCATCCACAAAATTTTTATGATATAGATTATATGAAACCAATATTTTACACTTGTGTGCAAAATAGGTCTAAGGAGATGAAGAGCCTTCTAGACACCTTACATGAGAAAGGGGTGATGTGTCAAGGATAACCCATTGGATTTAGCTGAAAGGTATCAATAGTAGAGAAAAAAGATTATGAAAAACTTATCTGATCACTAATAAGGCCACTTATCCTTATCATGTCAATAGGAAGGAGAGTTTGAAAAATCTAGTCAAAGTGTCAAGCATGCATTTCAATCTTCCACATCACTTAGAGAGTTGAAGAATGTGAAGGAGAGATAAACATGGATTTTTAAGTCTATTATGATATTTTCCTAAATCCTCTTCTTATTTTAACCTAAATTATACTTGTCTATCTTTTGTCTCTTGCACACTGCTTCTCTTCTCTCACACTTGTGTTATATATTGAGCCACTCTATCTTAGAAATATATCATCCACTTGAGTATGGAAGATCCATATTCATTTTAAACCTTGAAGTAATAAATAATTATGTAATTTACCTTCTCCATGTGTTTATTTCAATGTGTATGTTAATTTATTTGATCATGCTAAGTGATAGTTTATCTTCTTTAACATGTTGTCCATACTTGCATCCATATTCAACTTTGAAATTTTTTTATAGGTCTCTTGAAGTGTTGTAATGTATTTTTAATAAGTTTAGTGAATTGTATCTACATAAGTGTCAAGTCATGACCTTGGGTTTAGTCCTCATATCTTAGGTTGGCTTCACAAATATCCATAAGAAATACTTAAGCAAGGGCAATTTGGGCGTAGTGTCATATGTAGATTAGACTTATGTTTGGAGTGTACTTATAGCTGGTTGGTAGTGTTTAGCTTATAATTCGTGCATCACCTTCTTGTGATAGGTTTGTTTTATGTAATATCTCTATATTTGCACCTAAGCAAATAGGTAGTGTATGTGATAATCTATTAGACTTATCTAGGGAGTTATCCACTAAACCTAGAGATTTACCTCTACTATAGGCAAACCATAAGCCTAGAGGTAATCCAATGTTTCAATCAATCTAGATAAGTCTTGAATAAACTCTCTAAGGTGTAATATTGAGTGATAATATTTTTATCATGCCTAGTGTGACTTAAGATCTAAATAGTGGAAGAAATTTTTGGTGTGTTTTTCTACCTAGCAGCTTTAGGAAGCGTTCAAGAAACACTAATGGTGACTCCAAATGTAATCAGTTGGTTATAAGAAGACTAGGTACTTATTATGAAATATTTTCCTAACATGTTATGTGTTCATTTGACTAATGAATTTGGTATGGATAGATATGATATTTTCCACTATACACCCTCTTACCAACACTTTCATGACCCACATTATGTCTCTCCATACCCCTATCAAGATTTTTATCAACCCTATGAGTCATGAAAATCCTATGGTTAGCCTACTCACCCCTTGTATGATCATGATGTTGTTGATAATACCTATAAATAATAATATGAATAATCTTGTCAAGAATAGTACGAATAAGTTTTTCCATATTAGTCTTAACCTCATTCCCATCAACCTTATCATGAGAAATTAGATAATACCATTAATTGGGAATCAAGATACTACAAATCAGGACTTGAGATATTACAAGCTCAAGTTAGTTAACCAACTCAAAAAATTGAATCTCACCAAAACCCCTATTATCCCCATCATACTCCTAATTAAATTCCACCTCAAGCTAAATCCTTGTTAGAACTCATGCCAAATGTGCTAAAATCAGAAAGCATAATGAGAAAATTAGATGAGGAACTTGATGTGATCCTTATCCATCTCATAGAGAAGTTGAGAAATTTTTTTCACTTATTTATGAATAAGTGAAGGTTATTTGAAGAGGAATCTAACTATGTCATGAATGATGATTTTCATGAAATGAGATGCTATATCCAATGGTGGGTAGATAGGATATAAAAGTGGGAAATTCAAGAGGTTTGAGATGAGATTTTAGCTATTGAAGATCCTTATGAAGGTTATGAGCAAAGTGAAACTCTTTTTGAAGAATGTGTCTCTCCCATTGACCAATCCAAATTATCATATCCCCATGAGTTCATTAAAAAAGTGTCCATTCCCAAGTCCATTCATGAGACCTCCATCACATCTCATACTCCCTCTCTCACCCATGAACTTGTTCAACACCGTCCCACCACATCCCTTCTTGAAGGATAACCCATCCTATGGGATATTAGTGAAGTAGATAAATACATAGTTGTAGTTAATCAAGAAGATGACTCAAGTGTTTATGATGAATAACACACTATAAATATTCCCATTGGTGAGGATAAGCATAATGAAATCTTATTGAGTGAAAAAAGAGAATATCTTGATGATGTTTTAGTTGCCAATGAAGATTTTGATCAAAGCAAAGAATATGAAGTTAAAGACACACTTGAGTTTAACTTTACCCTTGATGGTGTACTCCAAAAATAAGATATTATGTCATTAAAACTTGTTAAATTTGCATCTAAATTAGAGTTCAATCAAGTGATAAGGGACCAAGAATATGAAGTTGAATAAGTTGTGGTACTTGAAGAGAAAGAAGCCCAAGACGATTGACAATAGCATGTTAAGATTCTCCTAGATCTTGAATGTATTTTTTCAAGGTTGAATGTCATGTGAATAATGATCTTGAAAAATATGTCTTCATGGAGGATAATTATAAATATTTGATGGAGTATGATAGTATCATTGAAGATATTTATGGGCTAGGAGTTGATAAAAAATTTGAAGATGTTCTTAAAGATGCTTTGCTTCTTGAAAGTCAACATAACAATATTCAAAAAACAAATATAGAGGATGCCCCTATGAGTTAAGAAAGTTCCTAATTGAGACAATAACAAACATTAAAGAGGCTCATGAGAAGGATATTGAATGGAAATAAGAGTTCACTTTCATAGGTGATATGTTTACAACCATCATCATTGCACTTGAAAAAATGCTAAGAAAATTGGTAAGTATAAAAGAGTTGAAGACATGAAGGCCAAGCCTCAAGAGACAACTTGAAATATTTATTATTTCATCTCATGGATCCAAATATGGTGCAAGTTTCCCATTTGATCAAGGAGGAAGAGTTATCTTATAGGTTAGTTTATATATAATCTAGTTTTCTTAAGTATTGTTGTGTTTCCTAAGTACTTGCAAGCACATGTGTGTGTCTTTCTTTGTTTGTGTATTATCATCCTTTGTTTGTGTGTGTTGTGAATGTAATCAATTTGTTGTGTCTTTTTCACAGTCTATTAAGGTCTGAAACTAAGCAAAATAGACCCTATTTCTCAATTTACATGCAAGGCTATTGGTCATATTATCATTGTAGGCATGCTACCCCTATGAACCATCAAAGAAGTTGACCAAATTTGACCCCAAGTCTAATTTGACCACCCCTTCCAAATTTTAAAATTTTCATGTGTTCACATCATGCTCAAATGGTCCCTATAAGTATGCACTTAACCTTGCTAGCATTTATAAAGGTTAGTTTGAATAAATTAAGGTAAAGTCATCTTGTGGCCATATAGTGGTCTAGGGGTGTCATTTAGAGACAAAACATGGTCAAGGTGTGTCATAGGTGATTAGGGGTTCATAAATTTCATCTCATGTCTAAAACATCTTCTAACAATCTTTCATAAATTTTTGGAAATGTTTAAAGACCATTAGCTAATTTGAAGGGGTTGAAAATGCACTAAAATGTGAATTTTGGCTACATTTGAAGTTGTTAAAAGTTCAAAAACCTAAAAATATGTAATAAAACCTTTCCAAATATCTTGGATAATTTACTCAACTACTATACCTATCAACTTGTCAAAAAAGGTTAGTTTCTTGGAGTTCAATACCACTTTAAAGAGTTAGAGGAAGTTGCATAGACATGTTGAAGTCATGTGAAAGGGGAAAAATTTAAGATGTGTCTTTTTATCTTATATAGGTTAAAATAAGTATTGGAAGGAATTTTTAGATCCAAAAATTGAAAAATATCACTTTTATCCTTCATTGACTCCTTCACAAACTCACATAGGTAGAATTAGAATAGATGGTATGATGAGGAGAGAGAAGGTGGGAACCTAAAAATTTGGGAATTGTTTTTAGTCTTGGTAAACTTAAAACTTTGGACATTGGTTCTTATTTTCATCTTATTATCTTTATGGAAAATTTCTAAAAAGTTAGGGGTCCAAAATCTACTAGTCAAACATGATAGGGATCTTTCTGAGCTTTCTATAACAAATTATGAATTTTGATCTACATGAAACTTATTGGAATATATTATGGTATATATTTATATTCCTCCCATTCATTCATTCTTCATGGTGGCACATGTGGATGTCATTTTTTCATGAAAAGTCTCTCTAAGTTGAAGTTTGGAGTTACTGTCATATTTTTGGGTTTTTTAGTTCTTCAGGTAGTTTAGTGCATATGATTAATTTTAAATTGTCCTCTGATATATTTTAAATCCATTAATAACCTTATAATCATCCCATTTTTTTATAAGATTCAATGGTCATTTATTCCATTCACCATTATAGATTGTATACTATGTATTATCTGTCTACAACTCTAATGGAAGATCAAGATGTCAATGCCTCAAAAATATTGTATATTACATATAATCATTAAGAAATTTTGTTTTTAATATATATTTAACTATGTGAATATCTCTCATGAACCTATAACTGAGGTTGATGACAAGATTGCTCTCATATATGCATAGGAACCTGACTATGTTGATAATGAAAATGAGTTGGAGATGACTTGAAAGGGAAATTTGAACCTAGAATAATGTGATGGATATTCCTTGATATGGATAAATTCAAGATAACCATGTTTTTGTGAGAAAGGGCTTAAAGTATAGTCACATCCATATATATAGTCAAAGGCCCTAAATGTGCACCTATAGTAGGCTAAGTAAGATTTGTATTGAGACAAGTGATGACTGAGGTTTTTGAAAGCTTTGAAAAAGATAATGAACTTGAATTAAAGTTAACATGACTCCCTTAATTATTTTTATTATAAGTGTCAAAACTTATCTCAAGTAGTCAACTCAAACTTCATGTTTAGACTTTCTTGACAAATACATACATCCATCTAACTATTGATGTTTTGGATTTAAATAGAGGTATTCATAATATTTTAATATTCAAGGCCTTGAGGAGGTCACTAAGACACCATCATAACATAATATAGTTACTAGGGAACTCATGGAGTGATAAGGAAAAGGTCATGAAATTAAAACTTAGTCAAAACTCCATCAAATATGTACCTAAAGTCATGCACTGGAAATACACATTAGACAATGATTAATGATAAGTTATAATGATTCAAGGATTTGATAAGTGTTTTTAGAACATAAAAATGATGACTAAGATATGAATAATGTTTATGGATTATATTGAAAACCTAAGACCCTAACATACAATCACCTACCTTAATTTTTATATATAGTCAGTCAATTAAAAATTCCTTTGAACCAAATAAAGATGAAGAGAGCATAAAGCTTAATGTTTTGAATGTGGTCTCTATATATCAATGGAAAATAAATATTTTTAATAGGTTTTCAACAAATCTTATCTCATAGCCAGACTATAGACTATCTCAGAGGAGCCCACAATCAGGTAGAGAGTCTACCAAAGAGACTTAAGGTCACTCCAAAGCTTTAAATGGTGGTTTGAGTGAATGTTGAAGGAAATAAAGGAACTGAAGTCATAAATGTATTAAATTTAAACATAGTTATATAATAGATTTAAAGGACAAATAAAGAGATATAGTCTTGAAACTCTCATATACATAGTCAATACTTTCACATTGAGACCCACAACCACCTACAGTCCATTGAAGAAAGGAGACATAAACAAGAACCATTACTAGCACATAGAAATCCAAAGTGTTGAGAAGGAAACCTAGTCAGTTATAAAGTGATAAAGGTTTTAACAATTTCATGGTTAAGAGAGGGATTTGAAAGAACTAAGAAACTACTAAGCACAGTCCTAATAAATGTAGTCACCTATAATCACTTGTTGGTCTATCTAGACATTAAGGAAAATATCTACCTTGAGATATTAATTGTGTGTATGATTAATAATTATAAAATAACTTAGCTAACCCAAAACATTGAGCCATTACAAGGCCTAAATAGGGGAATTAAGTATAGAGAGACTCAAATAGAGCTAGTTGACTCACACAAACTAGTCTAAATAGTTATCTCTAAGAGGAGATGATAGTGAAGTCAAAAGAAATTGAGATGAACATTTAAATAATATAATGGATTTTTATATATGTACACAATCACTCCATTTATCACTCAAATCTCCTAACAAAGTGAAACATAGTCATGAACTTGCTCAATTCAATTAGTCCATTTCAAACAAAGTCCTATATAGGCAGACCTTGAAGATATGATAAGTGGAGTTTGTAGTAAATGAGTCATTGAAAACATTTATGAGATAGTGGAAGAAATGAAAAAACATTTCATTATTATCAAAACATGATATATAAATAAGAAATGGCATAAATAGTGACCTAGGGCATGACTACTAATTTGACACAATACTCTAGGTTAGGGCATTGAGAGTGTAGTAGAGTTTGATTATGCGAGATGGGTGGAAAAATATTTGTATAGGTAAATGAATAAATATTACACATTTGGATATAATTTTGTGCTCAATACGACTCATTACAACCACCAACAAACCTTATTCTCTCTCAAACCCCTCAGAATGATTTGTTTCTACCTGAGGGGCTAGATTGAGTGACTTGTATGGATCAAATAAGATGAATGAGACTTGTGATCGTATGTAAAGTTATTAACCCTAATTTAATTCAAATTTTTTTAATTGGTTGGGGGATTCATATCTCCAACTTTATGAATCATTGTTAGAAATGTTGAAGCATATTCAAGCTACCTAAGAAAGTCATAATGACCAGTTTGTAGATATGGACTCCTAAATCACATATAATTCCATAAATTGTTACTAATACATATTTTAGGTGTTTATATACTCCAAGTCTCTAATATAGATGCACTTCACTTGTATGAACTATTGTACATATTTATAAAAATGTCTTATTTTACGTGTTTTTAGTGTTCTACAGGGATTTTGGAGAAATTAATACTTTATAATCATTGGAGGAATTAATATGGAACTTATTTAAACTCTTAAAATAAATAAATTATCTTATTAACCTCGGGAAGTGACCAAACCAACTCCATTTTACAAGGCTGTGCAAATAGGTTTGTGAAGGGCTTATTTTTTAGCTATTTCATGGTTTGTCTATAATCACATTGTTACATAATCTTAAAATTTAAATTGATATTGGTATTTTCATGGGTAAATTTAATCACAAACATCCCATATATTTCACAAGTGTAGGAAGAGTTTTGAGATAGAATTCACTTTCTAGGGCTAGAGGCCTAATTGGTAGAAGAGATGGGTAGAAAAAGATGACTTACACTTGGAATTAGATGATGAAATTTTACATGGAACTCTAGTGGAATATATGGTCCTAAAATATTCATTTATTTTTTTAATATAATTCATAAAATTTTCATATAAGAAGAAAAATAGTAAAAAAAGCTACAAGGAATGAGGCCTATTTGAGGCTTTTGGTAGATAGTGACCTATTGGGTCCAGTTTTAAGAATAAAAATAGATTTATTTAGGTATAATATTATGTTAATATCCCATCCATTAAGTTTGGATGAGATATAATAATTGAAACCATGCTTTTATACTTGTGTGTAAAATAGGCCTAAGGAGATGAAGATCCTTCTAGACACCTTGCATGATAAAGGGGTGATGTGTCAAGGAAAACCTATTTGGGTTAGTTTAAAGGTGTAAATATTAGATAAAATAAACTGATACTATCACCAATAAGGTCATGTGTCCTTTAACATGTCAACAGTAAGGAGAGTTTCAAGAAGTTAGTCAAGGTGTTAAGCATGCATTTCAACCTCCCATGCCACTTGGAGAGCTAGATCATCTAAAAGGGATATACACATGGATTTTTAATTATATTATAATATTTACATAACTCCTCTTCTTGTTTTAACTTACATGACACTTTTTTATCTTCTCTCTTGCACACTTCTTCTCCTCTGACACTTATGTTACATATTGAGCCACTTTGTCTTAGAAATGTATCCTCCACCTAAGTATGGAAATCCATTCTCATTTTCAATCTTGAGTAAATAAATAATTACCTTATTTACTTTGTTAATGATTTTATTTAAATTTGTATGTTAAGTTAGTTTATCTTGCTAAGTGATAGTTTCTCTTCTTTAGCATGTTATCCTTACACCCATATTCAACTTTCAAAGTATATTATAGGTATCTTGAAGTGTTATAATGTATTTTTCATAGTTTTAGTGATTTTTATCCACACAAGTGTCAAGTCATGACCTTGGGTTGAGTCATCCTATCTTAGGTTTTCTTCACAAACCTCCATGAGAAATACTAATGTAAAGGCAGTTTTGGAGTAGTGTCATATACAGATTAGGCTTGTGTCTAAAGTGTACTTCAAGTGGGTTAGTAGTGGTTAGGTTATAATTGGTTGACAACCTTTTTAGGATAGGTATGATTTATGTTTTCTTTCTATCATTTCATGTAATCAAACATGTAGTGTAGGTGATAAGCTATCAAAGGCATATCTAGGGAGCTAGCCTTTAAACCTAGAGGTTTACCTATGTTATAGGCAAACCATATGCCTATAATTAATCCAATGTATCACTCAATCTAGATAAGGATTTAAAAACATCTCTTGGGTTCAATATTTGGTGATAATAGTAACCATATGATATCATATATCAAAATCAATATGTATTTTTACTTGTTTATTATGTTGTAATAGTTTAAAGTTTTATCACACATTAGTATTTGAAGTTCAATTTGAGTTGTCATACATGTTGCATGGATGTTTTTGATTGTGATATTTTTATTTCACTTATACATATTATTGAATATATGTAAAATTATAATAATAAAAATATATATAAATTTCTCCCTTGCTTTTTAGAAAAACATTGAATTGATGCAATAAATTAAAAAAAGGAATGACATCAAAATTAACTATTAATTATTTCCTTGTTTTACAACAAAACCATTGAAATTATTCATCAAAATTAAATTCTTGATAATATTTATTTCACACTAGATTCAAATGACCTTCAAGTTGGATTCCAAAAAAAATGATAACTAATGTCAAAAATAAATAATATCTAATACCAAAAAATATTAAATTGGAACTATCATTGAAATGGGAAAGGTTTTTATGGATTATGGTCCCTCCCAACACATTCTCAAGGAACTTGGGCTCAAAACGCAAGTTCTATAGCTTTAAGAAAGGATTAGTGAGCTCAAGAAGGAGTCACATATCTCAACAAGATTATTTACAAGGTCAAGAATAATGTGGATAACTCCTCCCATTATGAGACGAAGATGGAAGATAGTTTAAAAATAATGAAATCTTTGGAGGGCATTGTGGATCATATTAGGAGTAGGTAGATTGATCATACAACCATACAACAAGACATTTTGGTGTTCATTGAGTTTCAAGTTAGGCAAGTTTATACCTTTAGAAACTTACATTTAGGCTTATGGAGGGTGGCACTGAGAAGACTTATGATCTAACCACCATTGACATGATAGACCCATCTCAAATTACTACTCTCAATCTATTTAATGCATTGGAGGAATTCAATAATATATTTAACAAGCTCCCCAAGTGAGCATTCATTTTCTTACTTTCTAGTTCTCTACTTTGATGACTTATTGTTGCTTTGGTTTTGCTTTGATCTTATGAAGTTAATGTTGATATGTTGTTTTGGTGTTGTTATCTAGCAGGATACTCCCTATTATTGCCCTCTCTTGTTTATTTTGATTTTATACTTTTTGTAGTTGGGGAGTGGACCCCACTCATCAAAAACCCACTATTGTACTCGTGTATTATTTGGATTTTGAGCCTTTTTTGGTTATGGGTTTCCTTGTTTTATCTAGCTTTTGAGCCTTATTTTTAATATTGGGTATGGTCCCTTTCAAAACCATTTATGAATACTAAAAAAATATATAATTATGATATTAGATAATATAATTATTTGTAAAAAAAAATTTGGGTTTTAATATAGACTTGAATATGTCTAGATTTAAAAAAATTGTGGTTTAGATATTATTCTTCACACAACTATTATTAATCAAATTTTAATCAAATAGCTACAATAATAACCTAGAGCTTATAAAACCAAAGGGAAAGATCAAGGAAGTTTGAATATGGATATAAAATATTATTTTATACTTAATATTCATTCATAAAGATGAAAAATAATTTAAATATAAACACACTATCTCATAAACAACTAAATTCAATAACATCTATTGATCAAATCTTAAATCAACTGGTCAAGGTAGTAGCCTAGGTTATAACTGGGTATATGCAAGAATAAGTCTTAAATAGATGTAGGAGATATTTGTGTCCATAGTTTTTAAAATGACATGGGCATATAAAATTTTAACTCTTAGCTATCAAACTAAAAATGGTGTCAATTTAAAATATGACTATGGGTTTTATGTTTATTGGATAGATAAAGTTGTTCATATATGCACAAGGCATACTATGCTTTTAGCTCAAATAATATTTTCAAAATATTTATTTATAAATAGAGGGGTATAAATATTTAGATTTTTATAATTTAATTTTAAATCTAAATATAAAATTAGAAAACTTAAGTTAAATATAACTAAATCTAAAAGCTTAAGCTTAATAAATTATGTGCATACAACCTAGTTAAACCTTTTAATATAGATAAATATATATAATCCTTTAAAAAACATGTAATCCTTTAATTCCTTGCAAAATATTTATTCCCAAGGATAAAATGAAAAATATTGAGATGGAAGATAAAATGGGTAGGGCCAATCTTATAGACATTAGTAATGATTTTGATTAAATGGCCATGATTTAATCTTGGAGTTTTTAAAGTTTAGATATAACTCATATTATTTAGCTAATTAATGGCATAATTAATGTTTGATTTTGAACTAAAAATAAAATAATTCATACTTTAAAATATAAATAAAATATTAGTCAAAGCTAAATCTTGAACTATATAATGAAGTTAAGGCTTTATTTATCCTTAATTAAAAGCCATTTTTTAAAATTTAGTGATAGTCAAATTACATGATGATATGTGGTACTAGGGTTTTACCTGTTGGAAATGGCATGCCTATGACAACATGATTGATCAAAGGATATGAAGGACACACTATAGGGGATTATTAAAAGGATCTGAGACATTAACATTTATTAACACTTCAATCAGGTTAGATGGATATTTTACAAGGATAATGGTGCCATATCAGAAAATAGATCCATCCAAGTTAATTATTGGTTTTGTGAAGGAGATGGTTCAGAAGGGAGAGGCATTTAGGAAGGAGGAAAAATATGGTGTAAATAAGATGGTGGAAATTCTTAGTTACTGGAGATAGAGTTAGGTTATGTAAAGAAGGGAGTAGATTCATAGTAGGGTGTCTACCCTGATTATAGATTAAAGGAAAATAGAGGTGAGGGTTTTCCTTGATTACTACCAAAGGTAGAGGCATATAACCATAAGCCAACATTTTTAGAAAAAGATAGTGTTGTACCTAGGAGGAATAAGTTATTTAACCTATAAAAGGTTATCCCTTCAACTTATTTTAATGATAAGGAGGTTAAAGTGGCTCTATAATGGGAAAAATGGATATCATCTATATGAATGATATGTCATTTTAAGGGGTTTCGACCTAGATTACTAGATCTTCATAAATGGATATCAGATCATTGGTGATTTTAATAGAACAAAAAATATAAATTTGTTCAATTTATTGTGTTTTTTTATTTATTTGCATATAGGTATGTGATTTTCAATGATTATATTTTGGTTTGGGAGTAACACATGCTTATATCAAAACCTTAAATCATATCACTAATACTTTTATACAAGACCAATTTCAATATAACTACCACATATTCCATTGTATTTTTGAGGTATTACTATTAGAGTTATATAAAATTATTTAGGTTAATTTTTTATGTGTATCCCATAAAAAAATATATGGTATGTTCCACCTATGATCAAATATTTGTCGACTTAGACATCACAAAGGAGCTTCCTACACATTTAATATTTAAATTTAACGATCAAAGATTGGTACAACCAATTATCTATAAGAGTTTACCTTTTAGATGTTTAATATTATTTGGAAAATAGAAATTGGTCTATGATTTTTTGAATTTTAAAAATAAAAAAGTAAATTCTTGGTGGAATGATATTAGCCTCGAACACGATTCTAACAATTCAAGTCGCTAGTGAGATTGAGAGTGAAGATGAGGGTGATGTTCCTAAATCAATACCAACAAATCTTGAGAAGATTAATGTGGAGGTTGAAACAAAGGAGGAATAACCCAAAGAAAAGGATTTTTGGAAATGAAGAAACATTGAATAAGGGAAAATTAAACCAAGTGAATACTTTATTTCTCAGGTTTATTCAATAAATTCCTAGCTATTAGATTATTCTGAAATATTTATGCCTATCTTTATTGATTTAGGGGATGGGGAGATTGGATAGTGGTGATAAATAATAATAAATTTCACTTTAAAACTAACATATAACAATTGAATATGACCTTTCAATCCTAAAAATGGAATGGATTAGGAGGGACATAGTTATTTAGGATTCATTTTTATTTTATTGTAGGTCTCAAGCTAGTTTAAAACTTGTCTACAACATATGCTAGTTTTTGTTGGAAGATGTTTTTCATTGGGATTTTAATTTTTTATCTTTATATTCACTATAAAATTGTGGGGACTCTTTCAAGCCCCTGATTTTACAAATAATTAAAAAATCTTAATTTTTAAAGTTATAATAAGTCATTTATTTTTTTATTTTGAATATTTTAAACTACCTTTAAGAAATTTTAGCTTACATTAGATTCACTTTATTTTAATTTCTAAGTTACAAAAAATTAATAAAATAAAATAAATATAAAAAACTTCTTTTTATCAATAGATTTAAATTACTTACATGCAAGCATTTATAGCCACTCATTTTTTAGCCATGTCATTTGAACAAGTGTTAGATTTAAAATAAGTTAGGATGATTGGAAATATTATTCACATATATGAATTGATTATAAATTTATAATTGATTGATGATAAATCATAAATATCTTCATGTGGATATTTTTAAAAAAGTAAAGGGGAATATCAAGTATATTCATTCAGTGATAGATTTTAGTAAGCTAATTTAGTAAATAAATCATGCATGGTATATTATAATCCAATAGATGCTTTTATTTTTATGTTTTATCTTTTTAATTAAAGTGGTAGTTAATAATAGAAAACTTATTAATGAAGGCTATGACCCTATTTATTTTCTATGTAATTTTTCACAGTCTTATTTAGAACATAAATTTGGCCTATTAGAGAATCTATTGTTATCAAAATTATTAGAAGAAAAATATTTTTGTATCTCATGAATGTTAAGAATATATAAAATTAAATGATTTTAAATATAATTAATTATTTTGATGTTATATTTTAACTAAATTTAATATGAAATTTATATTATAATTAACAACTTTCATTAATTAATTTGTGTCAACCAAAAAACTCAACAAGGTTGACAATCTGAGTAGATAACCATTGAGATGAGTGGGATATGGAGCGGATGTAGAAGTTTGAATTTGGGATCTATGTAGGAGAAGAATAATAGTGATGAAGATGATATATATCCTATTATGGATGATGAATAACACTTCATGGAGTTTGTGAAAATATTTTTTTATGTGGATCTTGTGGGAGGTGCTCCTTTGATTTGGAATGGCTTTTACTAGAATGTTTCTCTTTAATGATGGAGATGGATTCTCGATCCTTATAAATCAATGAGTTTATTGGGTGAAAGATCCAAATATATCTTAAAGGGAATTTTTTTTGTCTCTTATTTATTATGAGGGACCATTTTGGTGCTTCAAGCCAAGTCTATAGATATTCATCCTCTAAGATGTCTCTAATTAGTAGCTCATGTGTCCCAAGATGGTATATTTTTTCTTGGAAAAGTAGGAACCTTTTGGATGAATTTGAGACCAAATTTGGGCTCCATTAGGGATTGATCAACTCTTTTTTTAAATGGAATCATTTGTATTTCTGAAGGAGAGGGTGGGCTTACTTCCCTGTGCTCTCTCAACATTCGTATAGAAGGTGACACTAGCGATAATGTTAGAGTTGTGTGTTTTTTTATTAAATTTTTTTTTGGTATATGGGGTTGTTTAATTTGGGTTTGTAGCACTCAAACCTTATTTTAGATCTAAATTACAATATTCAATTTATGTTAAGAATTATATAAATCCCTTTAGATTTTAACAAAATATCCCCTTTGGGAAGGGCTAAAAGTCTGACTAAAATAAAGTTTGTTTATTGTAAGAAAAAAATTAGTTTCCAAGTATGGAAGGAATTAAGGAAAGAAACATGAAGATGGGAGTCTCCATGAAGAAATATTTAGACTTGTTGAATGGATCCCAGACCTGCATACCCAATAGAAGGATGGGTCTTTTGAATGCTTTGTTTGATATTCCATATTTAGTTGTTGTTTCTTCCTTGATCCAATGGAAGTTTCAAAATTGGTTATTTGATACATTAAGTCTATCTAGAGACCTTAGCCTAGGATTTGAGGATTATTATTATAAATTCTAGAGGAAAGTGTATGTGATAGTACTACCTAATTTTCTCTTCTTCAACCATGATTTAAGTGTTATTATTTCTTGTATTTTTGTCTTCAAGAAAATGCCTAACATTAGGTTAACTTTAGGGTTTTCTTGCACTTTTGAGGAGATTTCATGTAATAAGGATTTGGTGAATATGGTAAGGAAGGGTCTAGAACATGCTTTTAGTTTGATATAGTGTTCATATGTATTTAATACACCTAGTTTGAGTGGGTTATATGTTTTGTCTTCCCAATTTGATGATTTCATTAAAAACCTATGGGTGTGATCAACTTCAATGTTACATATGTGGATTATCTATATTGTTTTTAATTCATTTCTTGAGGAATTATTTCCCTATTCTTTCTCTAGAATCCTATTGGATATCCATTAGGAGATCCATGCCCCCTATTATGCCCAAGATAGTTGTTATTATTTGACCCTATTTGGGAATGAAGCTCTTTATTTATTGATTTGTGTTATACTATGGACCCCCTTGATTCTATTGGGTTTGGTTTTTAACCTTATTGGATTTAGGTCCTTAGGGGACCCTAAAGTTTCTCTTTATTACTCATGGGAGATTGATTGGATGTCTCTTTGTTTGGTTCCCTTCATTGGGATTAGGTCGTATAAGAACCCTAGAAATTATCTTTATCTTTTGTGGGTGCCTATTTAGATGTTTCCTTAGTTGTGGATTACCCCTAGAATCTTTCTCTTGATTGTACAATGGATCCCTGAGGGGGTCCTTATTCATTTGGTGAATCTTTTTGGGGATATGGTACTATTCTACCTAAGAGGTGTTATGGCTTCTATTTTTATCATTCAATCATTATTTTGAGCTCTTAGATAATATCTATTGGATATTCAAACCTCCTACCGTGTCTGGGGATGGATTCCACACCATCTTCTAAAGGTGGGTTTATTTTAATTAGAACAACTTTCATTATTTAGGACCTTATTACTTCATATTGAATTAATATATGATACATTTTTTATTATTAATTGGTTTTTATAGATATATTAAATGAATTTTTTAATAAAGTCATTGCATTCCTGAACTAAATTTAAATAAATCTATTTTTTACTATCCCTTTTAAATTCTCATTTGTGAATAGTGTAGTAATATTTAGTACATATTCAGTAAAGTTATATAGTTTATCATTCTTATTAAAACTAATTAACTTCCTTACCCTTATCTCTTTTTGTAGTTTTATGATAGATTGGATTTAATATATGTATCATATTAGAGTAGTTTATTTAAATATTATTAGACTAGATTTCTTTTAGTAGAATAATTATTTTAAAAGAGAACATAAGCTAGTAAAAATTTATTATTACATATTTTCATTCCTCTAAGAGGTAACAATAATATTATGAGTAACAAATGTAACTCATGCCATGGGTTTCACCCAATAGGCCCAAAAATATGATGGTGTAAAAATGAGTGGGTAATAGATAAGTTACATTTGACACTATGTAAAAACTAGAGGAGGTCTAATTATGTGTTTATGTCTTGAAAATAAATTATTTAAATAATAATTTAAATTTATAAATTCATTATTCCAATATTCAACTTATAATATTTTAAAAGTAAAAAATAAAAAAATTGTCAGCTAAAAGATTGGTATACTACCCACTTTGTTTAAGGAAACAAATTCTATTGGATTTATTTAAATCCATTTCTATGTAATTATTATTAAGATGGAACAAATATATAAATATTGGATGTATTGAGTGTTATTATTATTTTTATAATGCTTTAAAATATTATTTCTTTGTTATCTAGCCACTTGGATGATTTTGTTAGTTGAGATATCACACTTATATAATTTTATTTATGTATATGGGTAGTTATACATTTGACATTGAAATTAATTAATGGATTATTTTATTTATCTCTCTATGAGTGAGTGTGTTTGTTTGTTTGTGTGTGTGTGTGTGTGTGTGTGTGTGTGTGTGTGTGTGTGTGTGTGTGTGTGTGTGTGTGTGTGTGTGTGTGTGTGTGTGTGTGTGTGTGTGAGAGAGAGAGAGAGAGAGAGAGAGAGAGAGAGAGAGAGAGAGAGAGAGAGAGAGAGAGAGAGAGAGAGAGAGAGAGAGAGAGAGAGAGAGAGAGAGAGAGAGAGAGAGAGAGAGAGAGAGAGAGAGAGTGTTTATGGTTTTTTAAGTTCCATTTATTTAAATATAAAATATCATAAACTGAAATAGTATAATGTGTGATATTAATGTGTTAGGTGACATGTGAAAAATAAATGTATCTTTTAATAAATTGGACATGTAGGCTACCAAACTATTACATGAACATTGTTTTGTTATTAGACTTGTATATTTTATTACCTAGTTTTGATCTAGTTATATAATTTTAAAACAATGTATTTTAACCCTATTCAAACCCCCTTCCCATATATTATATACTTCTATAATTTTATATAAAATTAAAATAGATATAAAGAAGAGTCAAAAAGGTTTTCTTACTACAAAAAATCAAATGGATAGATTAACCCACCCACTTTTAGAATGGTGTGAAATTTTTGTAGAAGCATTTGAAAATATAATTAAATATTTTATAAATATATTTAACCTATGATTTTTTTTTGAATATTAGTTTAGTTTTTAGATACACCATATCATCATTAATGATAATGGATATAAATCCAGTGATGGAGTGTGAGAGATATAAATGCCTTCCCAAATGACTATTTTAGATAGAGTTATCAATTTGTAACAGGATAAATGAGGTAGAATACTTTTTTTAGAGTGTAAATGGAATGGGAATCCAAATAAGTTTCTCCTCGCTATGTTATAAGTAATTACTATATTTCACTATTAAAAATGAGGAAAGGGAAATCCATCTTTGTGCATATATTTTTTTTCATTGTGAAAATTGGATGAGAGAACTAGAGATTGGAAGAGTAGAATAAGCTTAAAATTTTGAGTATGTATTTGTAAAATCCATAATAAAATATTCAATTTCATCACCCAAGTGAAGGATAAAAGTTAAGGAGACATTTTTCACAATCCCATATGTTTATATTTTATTTTAGTGATCCTTCTATTCTCTTCCTAAGAGATTAAAATTTTGAGGAATTTTAAGACATTTAGGTTTATATCATTTATAAATTAATATTTGGTATTATAAACCTAAAAATTTTAGTATTGACAAATATTTTATATACATGACTTGTGTGCACATAGAAAAATCTTACTCAAACTCTCTCATAACTATTTTATTATCTATGGACCCAACCTTATTAAATTAGCATGAATGATACAAAATATTTACATAACATTTGAAAGATTAGATTATTATCTTACTTAGATTATCTATTTATTTTAGATCATGATTTACTACTTTTTAGATGGTTTTGACCATAATTGAATAGATCTACTTATTGGAGTTGTTTGCCTTGGCTAGACTCATATACATAATTTTTAATAGATATTTTCATAGATTTAAATACTTAATATAGGTTGGAACATATATTTTTATTATAATTTTAGTGGAAAATTACCCAAATATTTTTAATCATAAACATAGTAATCGAGGTCATTCTATATGAGTGTATATTATCATAAACATACACAAAGCCTAAAAATTTAAAGTATTCTAGGTCATTTACATAGATATAAAACTATAATAAACTAGTTATAATTTACCAATAAAATTAGATTTTCTTAATCTAGACATATGTTATATAATCTAATTATACTTTATGTGTTATATTATTCATACTACTAAATAAAATTAAAAAATTAAAAAATACTTGTGAACTTGATCCTTTTATTAATCATATAAACCCTATATTACATAGGTTTCTTTACATCTATTATACTTTCATATTTATTTTTTATTTATTATTGATTGGGTAAAAAGTCTAGGTTTTACATATATCCTATAACCAATTTTAATAAATAAATAATCAAGTCAACCTAAAAACAAACAACAACATGTAAGACAATCATCTAGTCTAGATAGAAAGAGAAATTTCTAACAAACTTCCCCAAAAGCTCCTACAAACCTACACCAAACATCTATTATAAAATAACTGGAACAAAAAATAGATATGGTCTAAATTTAAGCATAAGAATCTTCTTAGTCAAAGCAATTCACTAGTGTGGCTAACATAGTAAACTCCTTATCTTCCTTTCTTATTTCATATTCTATTCATGAGTTCATCTTCTTGAGCCTTCCTCCTTGTCATATTCTTTCTTATTTTTATTATATATTTGGATAAGGGTTTAAAAACATTATATTGAGGCATTCCATATTTCTTACCCTTAATATTACCTATTCCACTTTATAGTTTCTTATAAATATTTGGAGAGGTAGTGGTAGGCTTATGTGTCCCTTAAACTCCTTTTTCTTTCTTGGGAGAGCTATATTTTTCCACCTTAAATTTGAGGGCTGGCCCTCACATTCATGTTATTCCCCCACTCCTTTATAAAAATATTTGTATCTTCCTTAAAAAAAATCCATTCTTCCATCTATTTAATGATAAGCATTCCTTAGTGCTCCACATTGTCATCTATCACCATCATTTTCAAATTAAAGGTTAAGTCAGTACCTATGGTTTCTTTCCTCACACTCTTATCAATCAATTACTTCAAGGGAGATTAAGAATTTTTCCTCCTCTCTTAATATGTGTCCTTAACCCTCTTATCTCTATAGATATTAGGATTTTTGTCTTTGAATTTTATATAATTTTCCTTGGGTATGATCTCCACTAAGTGGGGAGCTTTCATAATGGTCCTTATTCTAAGAATTTTTAGATGATTCATGACTTTCCTCCATAGTGTCCTTATACTTTTTAGGATCCTTCAGAGAATCCTCCACCACCTCATTATTCACTAGATACACTTCCTTCCCTCTCATAGAATTTCATATCTTTACTATGAATAATATTAAACCTTAGTGGATAAGATCACTATCAAGGGTTTTTAGAAACCAATCATTATTATTTCAAGTGATTTGATTAGAAATTAACATGGACTAATTTTGTGTAATTTAAATTGATTCCAAAGCATAAAGTGATGAGATAAAATGACATGGAATTTACCTTTGAATGTTGTATATTTCATTATATATAGGCATATGTATGGTCAATACTTAGGTAGGTTCATCCTTGGGAATACTTTCTTGTTAGTGATGATGTGAACATTGAAATTTAATATTTTTTCAAGACTTATTGTAGACACCTAAAATTGGGCACTAATAACCTCCAACCAGCCTTTTGACCAATTTCCACAAAAAATACATAATTTGGCCTAAAAATACTAAAACACATTAAATGAGTTGAAATTGACATATTCAAGTGCCAACTTTGGCAAGGGTATCCCTAAATGGGCCAATGCAATTTATGGGCTAGTTAACTTTGATCATATCATTCTGAGTCAAAATGCCAAATTTGCACCTAGGTGTTATGGATTGATATTTCTTATTAAATATTCTACACAAAACACTTTCCTTTTTTATTTATTGTTGGTAACATATTAAATGATAATATGGTTCTAATGCATCTGACAGTGACTTCCAATTCTAATCTAGTCAAATTTTGGACCAATAACAAGGCATTTTGATTAATTTGAGTAATTTGTGCACAAAGTGCTTAATCATGCTTAATATCTAATCAATCCAAATAAAGGCCTAATTATTAATTCCATTTAAACTTATTGAATATTTTTTTTGGAAATGAATATTGAATATCTACATCATCAGGTGACCTCATTTCTTGGGAAGACATCCCTAGGCCATAAATGCCATAAATATCAGGATTCATGCCATCCATGCCTCATAAATACCTTCCATGATGCTCTCCATGCCTCTTAATTGATCCTTATTCTAATTTAATTATGAGAATAATTATAAAATTAATTATAAAATTAATTATAAAAAAATAATTAATCGTTCACCACACATCTCAATCTCAGGATGGATGGTTCAAGTTGATTCTAGACATTCTCAAAAATATATAAATAGAGAGGCCATGAACATCATTTTCAAGCTATTTTGGTGAAAATTTATAATGAAAAAATATCTAAAAAAATCCATTTAAATTAGTCTTACCATGCCAAATTGATTCCAAGCAAGCCAAAGGTACCAAGGAGAGATGGAGGTAGCCAAGCTTCCATTGCCAAGGACTTCGTGAGCACAAGCTAAGCAAGCCACCATTACAAAGGCATTTGGAGAATCTAAGGAAGGTGAAAGAATTATTGTGTTTTATTCCTTTATTTTTAGTTATGTTTATCATTAGTTTTTGTTACCAACATCTCCCTAGTGTCTAGGCCTAGATATGTTATGTTATTAGTGTGTTTCTTTCATTTTGTTTTCATTTTGGAACGAATACCATACTAACCATCCTCTCTTGTGTCAAATTCTTAGATCTACATGTGGCATGCTTGGTGGGAAAATATGCATCCCACACATGAAGAAGACCATTTTAAAACTTTAAAATATTCATTTGGACCCTTAAAACTCTTACAAATTGATTTTTTAACTTTATTTTATCATTTTTGTTTGCACAATTTTTCTATAGTAACTAATGTCGACAAGTAAGATAGACATCAGTTTCATATGTTAACCAACATCAGTTAGCAAAACTAACATTGATTGTATGCCTATCATTGGTCATGTTGGCATAACTAATGTCAGTTGGATAACTAACATCGATTAGAAAATGTCACTATCATCAGTTATATAAATCGACATCGGTCACTATTTTTATTAAAACACAAACCTGAGATCTCTTTTTGTAAAGTTTATTATTTCAAACCAAAAAGAGCTCCAATGTTAAAGGACATGCTAACATTTTTTCTACAGGATCAAGCTTGACATTTCACAAAAAAATCTTTAGATGACCTTATGCATGCTTAAAAATCAATTAGGAACCTTATTTTGGTGTTTTAAAAAAGGAATATAGATGTTTGTGGTAAATGTTTTCAAAGTTACAACTAAGACCAAGGGGTCAAATGAACACCACCAAATCTTTCATTTGACCTTAAAATTGAACACACTTGTGAATTTTTGTTTGCAATAGTTGTTTAATTAGATTTAGTTTGGAAAAAAGAGGAATGTTGCATATATGCTCTTACATTTGTCCCATTTAGGGAGCCCTTGGAATTAAAAGTGTCATTCCTATTGAAAATAGCCTAGTCCAAGGCTTAGAAATAAATTCATATAAAACACTCCCCAAAACCTTGTCAAAGTTTGCGTGAACTTCAAAATGACCTTAAAGTCTTTGTACTTTTAGGCTTTCTTTATTTTCATGTAAACTTGGCTTGGAAGGGGGACTTCATCACCTCTCGTGAGTTCTTTAGGGAAGCTTTAACGTGGGATTTCACCTCTCATAATTTACTTCATTTGGCTCCTAATTGGAGTTGCACACGGGATGTAGTGGAACTTTGGACATTGTACTACACTGAGCAAACAACAAGATGTAGTAGTTGTAAAAAGGACTAGACCTTTTACAAAAAGCCAAGTGATATAAACCCAAAATCCATGTTTTATTTTGCATTGTTTGACATGAAAGTCATTATGTAATTGATTCCCCTAGATCATTCAAAAAAAATTTAGATCTTAGATAAATCCCCACTTTACACAAAAGTATTATTGGTACAAGGTTCACCTCGAGGTTTATGTCACAATACTATCATTTGAGATAAGGGGGTGTAAAAACCCTACTATATAATGCACATTTACTTTTGTATGAACACTTAAAATCCTCTCGAATGATGTGTATTAACATATTTCAACAATACCAAGCAACCTTGTTAGTTTAGAATCTAAGAGTGGTTAATTAGTTGGTCTTATCCTAGATAAAAGTCTTTTTTAAATTCAAAACATGGTTTAAATAAAAAATCCAAACCAAACACATAGTCCAAATTTTCCTTTGAACAAAAAGGTGTTATGCTACCTATATGAGATCATCAATTTTCCTTGTTCAAAATTTCATCAAAATCTTGAGAGTCATATCATCCATTTTGGCATAGTTATGCTTCCAAATTGAGTGTAGACCTTTACCAAAGTTTTTTCAGTCCTTCACTTATAATCTAAATTCAAAATTACACCTTTATAAGTTCATAAGGTTGATGTGTTAAGTGGGTTCACCATTTTCACTAAAATTGAGGGAACTTAGGTTTAATTTCCAATTTGGGTTGAAGGTTGTTTAACACTCATAATCATTGTCATCAC
The DNA here is from genome assembly GCA_037957365.1 of Torreya grandis. Lineage (NCBI taxonomy): Eukaryota > Viridiplantae > Streptophyta > Pinopsida > Cupressales > Taxaceae > Torreya > Torreya grandis. The sequence continues at coordinate 62,089 of JARHVA010005712.1, forward strand.
TTGATAGACTTAATCCATTTTATGCTAAACACTTTCACTTTGATTCTATGCACCACAACATTTTGAATCAATAAAAGTAGTGTTATACTATCAAAATTGTGGGAAAATGTCTTTGCCTTAGAGAGTTCTTGAAAAAAACCTTTTTTCATACCATTTAGGTAGTATAGCATTGTTACGATGCCCAAAACATTTTGAATTTTATTTCATAGACCCTCTTTCATAGCATTCCAATTTTTTTATTACATTTCCAAGACCAATCTAAGTGTACTTTTGTGATCTTCTGTCTAAAATAGTTATATTGTTCACTTTTGTCTAGCTTGTTTGTCAAAAGAACCAAAATTTATACTATTTTTTTGATGAAATAAACTATTTTAAAAGTTCCTTTTGTTTCATACCTTATAAATAGTTGATCAATTTCATGTCCAAGAATCAAATGCCTAGTGTTTTTTAGATGTGTTTTAAATCTGTTAGATTAAAAATTTCATCTATTTTTGAAGTCTAGCTTTTGACGCCATTTGCCTAAGAGTCCTAGTCAATGCCTTTTCTGAGCCAAAAAGACCTAACAAGTTTTAAATTTATAGATTAGACTAATTTGAAAAAATTTGACCTTAGAATTTGACATTTTGATTTTTAGTCTATTTACTTGCTTATCTTTGTGCGAAGAGTGATATGTTAGATACTTCATGCTAGCTTGTTTCCTCATAAATATTTGCATTAACCTTTTTATCCTTTTAATGAATCTAGACCAAGTTGGAACATCATATATTTTAGACATTATCCTTTTTAGAGTTTATAGAACTCTTTGACCTTTTATCACAAAACATTGACTATGGATCCCAACATGTATTCCTACAATTGTAGTGAACTCATGTGCAATCTAGGATTAGTAATGTACTTATACATGAATAAATGGTGCAAGACCCCTATGTAAATAATATTACTTATGAGATGGATTCTTATCCCTCTTATAATACTCAATTAGGAGCACAAAGCCAATATCTATTAGATAGCTATCTGGTTAACACACCACCTTATCAAGAATAAGACCAAGAATAAACCACATAATACCTAGCTACAATACCCATAGTTGATGAGCTAGTTATTCACAGTCATATTCTACTAATACATCTTCCACATATGATCCATTTTTGTTTGAGTGACATTTGTTAGAGAATAAAGACAAGATTTTTATTAGAGCCATAGAGGTAGGGGCTAAGTTTCTAGCAAACTTCCCCCATGAAAATTTACCAAGTTTAGTAAGAGTGCCGCATAATATCATTTATGATTAATAGGCTTCTTCTAGAAATCCTATGGCTTTAGTCCAAACAACATATCAAGACCCTAATATATCTAATCGAGGCAAAATCATTATGGAAGATCACTTTAACCAAATGCAGATAGCATATCAAACATACCTGAATCTAGCATGTGATTTCAATTAGATGAACATGGTGAGTAAGCCTCTCATTGACCTAGTTTCTTCAACAAGAGTGGCGATAGAGTAATTAAACAATAGAATTCAAATTTTGACCCATTTGTACAAACTACTTTGATAGATAACTTGATGCATATGCCCATTATTGAAGAAATGTCTTTAGCCTCTACATAGAATAATGACCTTAATGTAGTGGATAATGTGTAAACAATGTCTAGTCTTGATCAAAGTGGTACTAACACACAAACAAATAGCTAAAAATATGTGCCTATAGTTAATCCCATGAGTAGATTATCATACCAGGGAATAGGTGTTTATACACTCTAACCTCAACTGATTGCTTCCTCAAGTGTATAACCTATGAGATTAGGTAATCAAGTAATGACTAATGTCATTTTTCAATGATAGATTGTGATGAATCCTACTCCTTCTCAACAAGTAATGAGCAGTATTCGAAAAAAATAGGAATAATCTAGTGTATCAATGCAACATAGGACAAATACATTTCCACCTCAATCAGGGGTAACTAAAGTTCTACCTCACCATGTAACAATGAAAATACCTCTTTAGCCATACACTAATATGCCAATTCAAAACCATGTAATGACTAGTCAATAATGTGTAAATATTGGTCAGCAATAGATGTTAAATCTATAACCTACTTTCATTTCCTCATAGGGATTCATGCAACAAGGAGGTCCCCATGTTTCTCAAATACCTACTAGACAACCGTTGGTTCAAAATGTGCCACAAATTTAGAGCTAAGGTCTTGGTCCATAGGTTCTCACTCTACAACAAGGTTTGATTAGTTGATATAATGTCCCTTTTTAACCATGTCTAGCCTAGTATAGTTATATCCCTCCATCTCAACCATAAAATACTCTAATTCAAAATTTTATCACTAACCCAAACCATACTATTGCACAACCAAGTGTACAATTTTAAGTACATCCTAATCCATGTATGCATATTCTTGGTCTATTCCACAACCAAAATAATATACCCCAATAGGTATATCTATCATACCCTAGTCAAAGTGTCCCACTTGTGACCTCCCAAACCAATATTCTCCCTCAAACCAATGTTCCTTCTAGTTTCCTATCCTAAGAATTGCAAAAAATGAAGGATGTAATTGCTTTTATTCAAGCTGGTAAATAGATTAAAAAATTCAAATTGGATGATGTATGTTCCTATCCATTAAATATGGATTATTTTCAAATATAATTTCCTCTAGGATACAAACCATTGAAATTTGACAAATATAAAGGGAAAGGTGACCCTAAGGCTCATTTAACTAAATTCTTTATCACATGTCAACCACTGGCATATAATGACATTTACCTTTTACTGTCGTTTCTAAGGATCTCAGTTGGACAAGCCTTGGAGTGGTTTTTAAAGTTTCCAAAAAAATTAGTAATGGATTTTGATGATCTTTTTGATAAGTTTATGCAACACTTTTCCTATAATATTGATCATGATATTTCATTAGTGGACTTAATGCAAGAAAAATAAAAATATGGTTAGAGTTTTATAAGTTATTTACAGTGATGGAGATCCCTTGAAAGCCATTTCACCCATAGTTTATTGCATAAATAATTAGCCACTATGTTTACCAAAAATTTGCACAATGAGATAGCTTATCATTTGGAACTACAATGTGTGCATAATTTCAAGGAAATCATCAACAAAGGCTTGTCGATTGAGTAATTGTTCATCAATAAAGGAGTTATCAAGATTAATTCAACTAATCAAAATCAAGGTATCAATCAGGGAAATAACCAACATTGGCATCCCATTTAAGTGCCAGTGTCATAACTGACATAGGCCAATAACTAAGAAAGACTAAAGCAATTCAACCAATATAAGAATTGTGTGAGAAATGGAATAAATGAATTCCATCATGTCTAAATGGTGAAAACATCATATAAACCACATTTTTAGCTTACTCTTACCTAGAAACCTCTCCAACCAATACCACAAGAATAATAACTAAGACCTACACAATAAATACAACAACCTTTGCCATTATAAATCCCTCCTCTTAGGAGAACTATGTCTATAGGTCATATCCTAAGTGACCTGGGAGAACATATTGAGTATATATTTCACAAGCTTACTTCCACTAATTTGATTAGTTGGCCTATACTAAAACATTATCTAAAAGGCATTCCTTATCTTGATTGGTACTGTGAAAACAAATTATATGACTATAATCTATGAAGATGTGTCCAAATCAAGCATTTAATTGAGAATATGTTGGAGAATGGGGAGATAACATTAGGTAATGGTGATTCCATTTCTAATTAAACTCTTGGGATTTATCAAAACCCTTTTCCCTAACATAACAATCAGTTGTAGTAAGATAATCAGTAACAACAACAATGGCCAATGCAACAACAAAATCAATATTATCAAAATCAAAGGCCAAACCAATAGAATCAACAACAAAACCCATAATGATAAAATAATGAACAAAACCAAGGTTATAATGGTAACGACCAATAAACCTACCATGCAGTTACACATGGCTACAACAAGGTTATAGATCATTTTGTAGGAGGTAACATTAATACCATTTTTATTAATCCTAGACCAAGCACTAATCAACCTAGACCATTGATAAACAACAACATTCAACCAAATTACATGGATAATGCTTTTTTTACCTATGAATGTATACATGCAAACTAGTAAACAAGGACTTCCCCTTTTGGACCTTATATCGATAACTCATCCTTACCACATGAGCATATGCAAGTACACCTGTAACCAAGACTTATCCTATCTAGTCCCACACCATTCCCAACATTGGTTAGGAATAATATTCCAATAGTTAATCCTAATTGTGAAATCACAACTCAAAGGATGAAGATTACTATCCTAGGTCCATAACCATCTACCACTATACCTATCATCCAACCAACCATTCAGCCTTAGAGTAAACCATTCACTACTAACCAAAACAAGAAATTTGATATTGTGGAATAATTGAAAAAGAAAATATCACAAATTTCTATTGTAGATTTGATACAAACATCAACAATCCACAAGAACATCTTAAATGAGTTTTTGACCCAATCCAATATTGTTAGTGACATATCCCTTGATAAATTTTAAGCTTTGGTTTGACACCTAGCTCCAATCCAACAAGTCACATTCAACCAAAGTGATATGTCTTCCCTTAGCCCACTCCATAATAATCAATTATACGTAGAAGTTTATATAAGATGGAATAAAGTAAAATGTGTCCTTATAGACAATGGATCCTACCTCAATGTAGTGTCTCTAAATATCATTAAGCTTCTTGGGTACACAGTGGTAGATCTCTATCTAGAAATAATAACTATGAAAGCCTATGATAATCAAGAAAGATAATCACAAGGCACCATTAGTTTCCCAGTTATCATTGGGACTTTGACCCATGATACACTTTGCCATATGCTTGATCTTGATTTATCATATAATATGCTTACAGGTAGGCCTTGGTTATATGAGATTCATGTATTCCCATCATTGCTGCATTAATATATCAAGTTTTCCCACTCAAGTAACCCATATGAACACTGTAAATATCTTGAGGCTAAATTCCAAAGATAAAATTATCGGTACATCATGAATCTAAGTTACAAGTAGGATAAAGGAAAAGTTATACTTATTAATCATTCACTATATAATATCATATATCCTAATACCTTGGATTCCCTTTCCCACATGCCACCTCATGAAGTTTCTAACTATTTCACCATTTTAGATAATCAACTAAGAGAGTGTGTAAGCCATGATACATTTCATATTTCTAATCTTCCTCAAAATTTGAAAACCTTTGGGTGACCTAAAATCACCCAACATATGAATTGGTAATAAAAGAACAAAGATAAGGGACCTATCACATTTTTACCAGCATCTAGCCTAGGACCTAACTCTCTTGAAGGGGATGAATCATGGTTATACAATGACAACCAATCTGATTATTATAAAAATGCAAAGTATCTTATTACCAATAGGATCATGAAGCATCACAATTATGAAGGAAAAGGCTTCAGACTGAATCAACAAGGAACCATCGAGCTAATCTCCAAGACTAAGTATCAAATACCTTATGGACTTAGATCTAAACTATCTGGGTATGACCCCACATATCTTATTCAAACTCCATCACCGATGACTAGTGATGATGATGTTAATAATAAAATAGAGTCCAATCATTGCCTTAACTTTGATGACCTAATTGAAACCAACATGTTTGATAATAATGCCATTTGTACCCTTATCCTAACCATTCATCACAATCCATTTCCATTATATTATCCCCAATTGATAGATTGGGACCAACAAGAATCCAATCTATATTTTTAGGAGTTTCAAAATGATGAGGTATTCTATGAATTTTTAGGCCTTAGAGACAACATTCCATTGGGACATCAAAAATAAATATTCTCAATCACATTGGATCCTATAGCCTATTTTTGAGAGTGAGTGAATACCCTTAGCAAAAAATAAATAAGTAAAACATTGAGGTCCCAAGGTGAAAAAATCTTTGAGGTGTTTTCTAACTAGGGAAAAAGTAAAGATAAAGGTCAGTCTAGTGGTGAAAACTTATTTTAGGCACCATTAGAAGGGGGTGTTCATTCTTCTTTGAATTTAGACTAGGAGACCACCAATGATGAACTTACCTATGGATCCAAGTTAACATTTGAGAAACAACAAGTATTTGATGAAATTATTCAATAATTTTTTACTATTTTTGTCACATGGCCAGATCTCCCATTAGGGGACTCAAATTCATCATGCTTAGGAGAAGTTGAAGAGCAAGTCCTAACATAGGACCTTCACATAATTTAATAGTTCAAGTCATTGCCTACTATCTAAAAAGATGATTTGAACCTTCTAGTTAAAGATAGAATAGAGGTAAATATCGAGACTCTATTAGACCTAAAATGGATAAAATTAGGAACATCCCTCATTGAGGAGGAACATGACATCTTTACATATCTATTAAGAGAATTTGTAGATATCTTTGCATTGGCCTATTCTAACATGCCAGGTGTAGACCCCACCTTGGTTCTCCAACACCTTATGGTTAGTCCTGATTCCAAAATTGTAAAACAAAGGTTACGTAAGATGCATCCTTACATTATTGTATTAGTAACGAAAGAGTTGAAAAAACTCTTAGAAGTAGGATGTATCTGATCCATTGACTACTTAGAATTGATCTCTAATGTGGTACCTATTAGAAAAAAGTTTAAAGGGATCAAAATTTGTACATTTTTGAGACATTAGCAAATCTTCTCCTAAAGATGATTTTCCCTTACTTAATATCAACATGATCATCAACTCCATGGTAGGTTATGAAATTTTTTCACTCATGGATGGGTTTTTAGGATATAACTATATCAGAATAACAATAGAATACCAACATAAAAAACATTCACCACTCTATGGGGAACATTTTTTATCAAGTAATGCCATTTGGCCTTAAGAATTTTGGAGTTACATATCAAAGATCCATGACTATCATATTCCATGATATGATGCATGATATTATTGAAGACTATGTTGATGACATATTAAGAAAATCCAAAAATAGGGTCGACCATCTAGTAGTGTTGGGTGAGATATTTGAAATATTACAAGAGTATAAAGTTAGACTCAATCCAAATAAATGTGTGTTTGGTGTAACTTCAGGCAAATTACTTGGATTCATAGTGTCTTGTATAGGTATTGAAGTTGATATGGCTAAAGTTCATGCTATAACTAAGATGTTGCCACCAACCAATTTAAAGCAACTTTATAGTTCGTAGGGTAAGATCAAGTCAATCCAATGCTTCATCTCTTAATTAGAAAACATGTGCCATCCATTTACACACCTTTTGAAGAAGGGAGTTGTATTTCACTGGGATGATCACTGCCAAATAGCTTTTCAATAACTAAAAGATTCTTTTCTTAATCCACCTATTTTATTACCTCCTATGCCAAGAAAGCCATTCTTGTTATACCTATCAACTACCAACCATGATGTAGGGGTACTCTTAGCTCAACATGATGAAAATGGAAAGCAACATGCTATATACTACCTAAGATATACTTTGGTTACATATGAACATAACTATGCACCTATTGAAAATGCTTGTCTGGCCATGGTATTCATAGCTTAGAAACTATGCCATTACATGTCAAATAATAAGACCATGGTCATTTCAAAGGTAGGTCCACTCAATTATCTACTATATAAAATATATTTACAAAGTAGAATGGCTAAATGGATCATGTTTCTCAGTGAGTTTGACATAGAGTATGTTAATCAAAAGGCAATCAAGGGATAAGTTCTTGAAAATCAACTTATTGAAACACCTCTCATAGACACACAACCACTCATGTTTCAATTTATTTATGAATCCATAATGACCATCATTGACACACCCCTTGAGGAGTAGCCCTCGAAGATATATTTTTATGGTTAATTCAGTGCACATAGATTGGGGGCAAGCCTATTGTTTGTTACACTATAGGGGGATTTAATCCCTAAATCATTCATAATCAACTGTCCTTGTACAAACAACATGGCTGAGTATGAAGAACTTGTTGTAAGACTTCTACAAGTAGTCCATTGGAACATATCACATCTCTAAGTTTATGGTGATCTCAGTTAATCATCAATCAAGTCACAGATCATTTTTAGACCAAAAATAACAATATGGTTCCATATAAAGCCATGGTCGACACTCTTAAGCAACAAATTACCAATATATAGTTTGATCATATACCAAGTGCTAGTAATAGATCTATAGATGACATGGCTACTATCATCTTTATAATATAACAAAAAGATAAATCTAGAGAGTATTAGTTCCTTTTTGAGAATTTTTTAGCACCAACTCATAAACCTTCAACCATTTCCATGAATTTTGATATTGTTGGTCCTAATTATATCTAGTACTCAGACCTTTACGACTACCTTCACTACTATGATATACCACCTAACCTATCTCAAAAACAAACCAAAGCCTTCATTAATCATTCCACTCATTATACTCTACTTGGATCCACCCTTTACCGTTACTATTTTCATGAAACTCTGATTTGTTTTTTAACTTTGATAGAGTCTATACTAGCGTTAAGAAAAGATCATGAAAAATTATATGGCACTAATTCTAGTGGGTTAGTATTATCCAAAATTCTCTTACATAGTGGTTATACTGGCCAACAATGGATGTAGATACCACTAAATATGTAAAGAAATGTGACAAATGTCAACAACATGCTAATCTAATTCATACCCCAGTTAAAACTCTAAAATTGATGTTGAAACCATAACCATTTTCTATATGGGGACTTGAACTCATTAGGAATATTAACCCCACCTCATTTGATGGCCATAAATATATCCTTACCATCATCAAGTATTTCACTAAGTGGGTTAAAGTTATACCCCCTACTTACATGACTACAAAGAAAATTTACAAATTCATTTTCAACCATCTCATTTACCATGATGGTATTCCCTCTGACATTATATCTAATAATGGAAGATCATTCAAGAATAAGGATGTAGACTAGCTATGTATTGAATATACCATCACATGGAATTTTTCTACAACATATTACCCTTAAGGTAATGGTTAGGCTGAGACATCCAACAAAACCATTATCAATATTCTCAAAAATATTATCAATGATGTCAGTCTTGATTGGCACTTGTAGATATTCCTTTCCCTTTGTGCATACTGTACCAATCATCGTAACCCCAAAATATCCATTCCATACTCACTTGTCTATGGCACTAAATCCATCCTTACCATTGAGGTTTAATTGCCTTCACTACGTATCTATTTCAATCATGTCCGAGGTGATCATGACTATTGAGTATCCCACCTAAAAGAGCTAGACCTACTTGATGAGAAATTCTTAGCTATGCTCAACAATCTTCAAGTGTATCAAAACCAACTCAAAGGCCACTATAATCAATGTGTTAAGTATAGAACATTTGAGCTTGGTGATCTTATTCTTAAAGAACATTATGACTGAGAAGAAGCATAAAGGGAAATTCAAACCAAACTAGGATAGGGCCTTTCATCATCACTATATATTATGGATTAGGAGCATAAAGGCTCACCACACAAAATAAAGAGGAACATCTATAGATGATGAATATTATTCATCTCAAGTGGTACTATGCTTAAGCACTAATATGTATTGTTTGTAAGGACTATTTTCGTTATGCCATTTTATCACTATTATTCTTTTTTCAAATACCATCCTTATCTATCCTCTTAACCATACTCACTTTCCACTTCTAGCCTATTAGCCCAGTGTGTTCTAAATCCTAGCTTGTTTGACCTTGGTTTTTGCCATTCATTACATAGTTTTAGCATTAAGGTATTTGATAATTTTAAGTTGTTGGTTCAAGTACTTCAGATAGAGATCATATTTTGGGATAGTATGGTAGAAGTTTCCATAATTGCATCTTTCATTTATTATTACTTTCTTACCACTGATCTTGCTACTAATTATAACTACCTTTGGGAAACTTAGTACCATCAATCTATGTCATTATGTCTTGGTTATAATTGCCTATGGGAAAAGTAGGGGCAACATTAAGCCTTGATGTACTAGGTCACCACTTCTTATGTCATACTATGCCTTTTTACCAACTGTGCCTATTTTGTTTTAATTGACTACTACACTCATTGATTTCTTATGCTATAAGGGTATAACTATAATGAATTGAGGTCCCACTTTAGGATTATGTAGGTAGTGCTCAATACTTGTTGAGTTTAGCTCAGTCACCCTTCTTCACCATACTCTTATCATTTTCTAAGTAACCTAAACCATGCTCTCACCATTTTACGAGCAACCTAAGGCATGCTCTCACCATTTTATGAGTAACCTAAGCCATGCTCTCACCATTTTGTGAGCAACATAAACTTGAGTGCTCTCACCATTTTGTGAGATTGAACCATTTGGTGTCTCATCATTATTGATCAAGTTGAGATACTTCCAAAATTCCAAAAACATTTATAAAATCATTAGAAAAAACCAAAAACATTTTACCACTTCTTTGCCTTAAGAATTTTGGGAACCCTTACTAAGTTGTAAGCAAGCTACTTTTCACTTAGTTTCCCCATCCTTTTTGGAATTTTGTCTCATGTGCTTGTTGTTTTTTAAGACCATTCCTCTTCTTATACCACATCCATTCTATTTATTTTCATTAGTTATCACATTCTTTCCATTCCCTGGGAGAGCTACATTTGGCCTAAAGTTTTTTATTGGATATTACATCCATGGAACTATGTAGGCAACATCCACTAGCCTAGTGCATATGGAGATCATTTGGCCACCCCTTCCTTTTCTTTTATTCTCCCATTTTGTTCAATTATTCAATTTTCACCTATTTTTAGGTGCAATGTTCATATGGTTTCTATTGCATTATTTATTTGTTTATTTTTACTTATTTTGTTTGTTTGTCTATCTATTTGTTTTCTTTCAGAACTATTGCCTTGATTCAATTTATATGTGTTCATTACATGATTCCTTGCCACACATACACTTGAATCTATCCATATTCATATGTTTACATTTTCATCATTGTTTCTATCATTGGTGCATTGTTTTATATTAAGTATTGTATTATGAGAGTCAATCCTTATGCATATTTCATCCAATTCCTCATGATGTTATACAATGATACATACCAAAACTTGATTTAATAAACCTTAGCTTCAATAATTCTATTCAATAATGGTGGCATTGACATCTTGATTCAATCCCAATCATATCCCAAATAGAGTAATTAACCATGAAATAATTTGAACCTTTATTAGTTCAGATGAGCATCTCCCTACTAGTAGGCTATTCCAATTCATCATTACCCTCTATATTAAGTTATTATCATCCTCATCCAAGTTTATCATGTTTTCCATAATTAGGGTCTAATTATTATAACCACATATAGGCAAATCATTGCACACCATCCCACCTACATTTCTCAATGATTATAACTGCCTTTGGGCAAATCATTATGTTGTCACCACTTTACTTTTTTTGCCTATAAAAGGGCATGTTTATATCTTGTTTGTGTATCCTAATTGGGTAGATCCATATTCTTAATGATTATAACCACCTTTGCGAAAATCATTGTGTTACCATACCACATTACCACTATCAGGGTACAATGTTTATAACCACCTTTGCGTAAACCATTGTACACCATCCTTCTTACATTCTCATTGATTTTTACTAATTTTTCAATATAATTATATTTTCACCCCATCATCTTTCCTTTCTTTTGTCCCCTCATTTCACTTCTTTTTAAGGGACCACTTACTGACATACTTGTGCCAACAGTTCCCTCGAGGGGGCATCATAAAATTAGTTTATCATCATTGAAATTTTAGGCATGCATGACCTTCTCATTATTTTAGAATAATTACTATGCTTATATCTTGAAATTCTTTCCCAAATAGGGGTAAATTGTAGACACATAAAACTAGCTACCGATAACTTCCAACTAAGCTTTTGACCAATTTCTACATAAAATGCACAATTTGGCCTAAAAACACAAAGACATTAAATGAGTTTGAAATGACATATTCAAGTGTCAATTTTGGCTAGGGTATCCCTAAATGGGGAAATGTAATTTATGGGCTAGCTAACTTTGATTAGATCATTCTGAGTCAAAATGCTAAATTTCCACCTAGGTGCTCTGGATTGCTCTTTCCTATCAAATATTCTACACAAGACACCTACCTTTGTTATTATTTTTGGTAACATCCTAAACGGGAGTATAGTTTCAACGTATCTAATAGTGACTTATGATTCCAATCCAATGAAATTTTAGACTAATAACAAGGCATTGTAATCAATTTGAGTAATTTGTACACAAAGTGATTAATCATGCTTAAGAACTAATCAATCTAAATCAAGGCCTAATTAATAATTCCATGGAAACTTGTTGAATAATTTGTTTTGGAAATGAATATTTAATATCTACATCATCAGGTGACCTCATTTCTTGGGAAGACATCCCTAGGCCATAAATGCCACAAATATCAGGATTCATGCCCTTCATGCCTCATCAATGCCTTCCATGATACCCTCTATGCCTCTAAATCACCCCTTATTATAATGTAATGATGAGGATAATTATAAAATTAATTCTATAAATTGAATTAATCCTCAACCACACATCTCAATCTAAGATAGATGGTTCACGTTTATTCTAGACATTCTCAAAAATCTATAAATAGAGAGGTCGTGAACATCATTTCTATGTTATTTTGGTGCAATTTTATAATGCATAAATATATTTAAGAATCCATTGAAATTATTTTTACCATTACAAATTGATTCCAAGCCAAGCCAAGCCACAAGCTAAAGGTGTTAAGGAGAGATGGAGGTAGCCAAGCTTCCATTGCCAAGGACTTAATGAGCACAAGCTGAGCAAGCCACCACTATAAATTCCTTTGGATCATCCAATGAAGATGATAGAATTATTTTGTTTTAATCCTTACTTTTTAGTTGTGTTTATCATTTTTTTTGTTACCAAGCTCTTCCTAGTGTCTAGGCCTAGATATTTTATGCTATTAGTGTGTTTCTTTCATTTTGTTTTCATTTTAGAACTAACACCATACTAACCATCCTCTCTTGAGTCAAACTACTAGATCCACACTTATTATTTCTTGTGTTTATCCTTAAATTCTTTTGTACCCTCAAAAATCATGCTAGTCATCTTCTTAATATATTATTCTAATATTTTCAACTCTATCCCCCTCATTTGTACTTTCCCATGGTGCCAACCTAGGGTGAAATCCTTCACTACATCTTGATCATAACTGGTTATTCTAGCCATGAACTCAGCCACACCACCCTTAACCAAATTTCACCAAATATTTTTGTTATCCTTTACTTAGGTGTAGGATATGCGTTTAATTCTATCTATATCCCCACCCATCACATCTTTATTCCTCATGTTTGATCTCTAGATATAGACCATAATTACCAATGTCTTCACTTTCTTTTTTTAGGTTATTTATGTTGTGTAATTTATCATTTTCCCAAAACATGCCTTACTCCCACACTTGGTCATTACTACACTTTCATATTTATGAATTCCGATCTTATTTTCATATTTCATTTTTGATTTCCTCTCATAGGTAATATTTTTCTCTTAAATTTTTAGTTCTAAAAAACCCATTTTTTTATATTTAGCACATCCAAACCCTATGTTTATTTCATATTTTTCATTCTACATTCCTAGAATTACAAATTTTGGAATTAGGGTTTTATTCCTAATTTATGATGTCTCCCTAATCACATAAATGCATCATGGATATAATGGAGATACATAAATTATACTTTCTAATTCAAGTTATGATTGTTATAATTACATTTTAATTTATTGGACTAATTGATATATTTCAAAAACATTTAATTAAAGTGGTTAAACTCGTGAAATAAAAATAAGTTTGAAATTAATAATGAAGGATATTCACATCTATCATTACATCTTATTATTTATATATCAAATTTCATATGCTCCTAGTTACTATTAGTCATCATAAAACATATATGACTCATTTTGTTCATCCTTCCCCTAGACCTCAATGTCATGATAGATACTATACTACTTCCATCATTTTCCCAAGTTTTATATTGGATTCCATGGTCCATTCTATTAAAACCATATTAGGTAGGGTGTCTAATCATTAGCAACAAAATAGAGGTAGTTATAATATTCACCATCATCTCCCACCACCTCCCATGATGAAATCCAACACAACTAGAGGGTATGATAGTATTTATCAACTTAAGAATACCCAATAAAAAATATCCATGTTATAGGTTCTCAATAATTCAAATCTTTAAAAATATATCCTATATGCCACATTGTGTAATATAGTTATACCAAATGATGTAAAATTATACTATTTTAGATATGATATTAATACATCAAATAATAATGAATACATCATATCTTTTGAAAGTAATCAATTTATTACTAAACACACTATAAATAAACGTATCCCTTTGTTAATTCAATCCAAAATTAAAAATAATGGATTTAAATGGGTCTTAATTTATAATAACACAGGATTGAACATATGTAATATTGCATTTTTTACAAAAACTAGTTATAAATATGGAATGTATTAATAAAATGAATTTTAAAATCAAAGTATTTGATAGTGATCCTTATCAAACACTAGTATCATTTACTTTACACATCAAAATATGGCCAAAAATAAAATATACTATGTTTTAAGTGATGCCTATCATTTACATTATAACTTATTCCTAGGTATACTATGGATAGATTCAATCGAAGATATACCACCTAATTTTCATTAGTGGATCAAAATTATGTAAATGAATTCTTGTACACATGTCCTATGGATAATCAACCTTCTAAATATTATAAATTCAGAAAACCAAGTGATGGATATAATCCATAATTTGATTCTTTTAAGTTTACTATAATACATCCATCATGAATCATACCACTAGAGAATATAAATACATTTGAATCTTTTAAGCTAAGTATATATAATGGAGAATAAATAATTCAACATGAATCAAGCCATATAAACACCATAAAGGACACACAAGAAGATAAAATACTAGCTATTCCATTAGTATTCAACTAAGAGTATATAAATTAATAATTCATATAAGAATATGATAATGATGATGATGATGTTAATGACATCCTAGATAAAACATATGACTATTTATCTTTTCTAAATTATACACAATTTGTCTATGAGTATATGGAGATGATTCCATTTTAGTAATCAAAACAAAAATATATAAAGGAGAGGTAACCCTTTGATATAATCTTGTGGATATATATGAAAATAGTTGTGATAAAATCTCATGACAATGTAATTCAAATAAAAATTCTCCATTGAAGCATTTTTTTCAAAAATCTAACTTAACTTGAGAGAAAGAAGCATAAAAAAATTACACATTGCATTAAGGTTTTACACAAGCATTTATGCAAGATTTAATAATTAATATATATATATATATATATATATATATATATATATATATATATATATATATATATATATATATCATGGATATAAAACCAACTACCATAAACATTACAAGTGCATAAGATACACTAAATAATATACTACATATGTTACTTGAATATTACATATGTTACTTGATAGGAAACTGATGGATCTACCTACTACTTGACATTGAGATATGGGTAGATTATCAACTTAGGAAGGAAATTCATTTTTTAAATTATCACAAATAACAAGATATGAGACAAATACTTATGGAATTAGCTCAAAATATTCATAAGTTTTAAGGAGAAGGGATTATCAAAATGAATCTGATATAGATTAAACCATCAATAGTTTTTTCTAATAGGACATAATAGATAAATAGATATATAGATATTTAAAGTGACCAAGATAGGGAATATTGATAATTATGCTAGGCATTAAGATTAAATATTGTTAAAAATGTGTATTGATGATTAAAAGGTTAAAAAAAGTAACATTGAGTTCATAAAATAATTGTGTCATAACATAAATTATTTAAAACGTAGTATACATATTAAGGGATATAAATATTACATTCTTGGTCACTTACACTCCATTTGTTTTTAAACACTGGTATTTGTGATGTACCATAGAGAGAAATTATGGACTAAAAATTGAAAATAATGATTATAATAGATTTAGGCTATAATGGAAATGATAAATATATGCATAAGCTTCTTCTATGAATGACATATAATAAAGATTCAAAGTGATGGAAATAATGATAACCAAAAATTAAAGTGATTTTCAAGTGAGAAAGAATTATCTCATAAGATTGTTTATTATCCCTCATACATAGTTAAAGGAAATACAATATGTATTCTTAATATTAATGAAATTGAGAAAACAAAGCCCAAGATGATTGATATAGATATATACAATGATTATTATGGTGATGGCATGTCAAAATTGAATGAGATCCTATACCAATGTTGAGTAAGTTATCACTAGAATCTACACAAGAGTTTCCACATCCATTAGATGTTATTTTATGCTTTAAGATTTGCATAATTCTTATTCATGTGTGTGTGCGTGTGTGTGTGTGTGTGTGTGTGTGTGTGTGTGTGTGTGTGTGTGTGTGTGTGTGTGTGTGTGTGTGTGTGTGTGTGTGTGTGTGCGTGTGTGTGTGTGCGTGTGTGTGTGTGCGTGTGTGCGTGTGTGTGTGTGTGTGTGTGTGTGTGTGTGTGTGTGTGTGTGTGTGTGTGTGTGTGTGTGTGTGTGTGCGTGCGCGCGCGCGCGTGTGTGTGTGTACCTATGTTCAAATCAATTACACTCAACTTATCATATTGAATAACATAATTTTCCAATACCAGATGATTTAATGAGACTTTCTTGAGTTCAAAAATTATCAAATTATTAGATTGTTAGGAACCCATGGTGAGTCCTTGATGGTAATCCAATACTTTTGATTCATACCTGAATCAAGAACAAAATGCTTTTATTCTTCTTCTTTTGAAAAATTTAAGTTTTTCTTTATTAATGACCTATAAACCTATGGTCTTTTAAGTATGGACCATAAATTTTATACCTTTATTCTTTGATGACAAAAATGACTCATAGGATTAAAATAATATTCACATACTCTATGCAAACTTAATTCACTCTCAATGTGGATTTATAACTATATTTATGCATGACTATCTTAAAGGCCGAAATTCCAATACAAAACTTGTAAATGTGATTGTCACCTTTATATATTTACCTCAAAGACTCTTCTAACTATGTACTCTTGGAGACTCACCATAAGAACAAGGTCCATGTATTGCATCATCAGCAAATTTAATTCATACAAGTCTTCATTGACTATTTATATATCTAGTCATGTGTATATATGAATTAGAGAGATCTTAATAAATAACTACTTGATAAGCATACCTCTATCCATGTGAGGCACTTATAGTCTCCTTCAATCGATAAATTTCCTTTAACATTCTAATTCCATTTGATACATGGTCCTCATTTATTGATTCATGTATGACTTATGTTAAAAAGACAAAAACTTAATGGATATATTCACCTTTACTTATTTATGAACCTCCTCAAATTCTACTCAAACATCAACAAGATGTAGTTATTTTATATATCATTCAAACTTGCTAGACTTGGGATCATTGTTAGGCTTTTTTATTTTTATCCCAATCTCTATGATGGCTTCCTAGTCAATTTTCTAAGCTTTAGCAATCACTATTATATATATATATATATATATATATATATATATATATATATATATATATATATCTAGTCAAATAATTTGAACTTACAATCTCAAACTTCAAGATAATATAATGATCAACATGATCAGTCTACAATAAATACAATGATGACAATAAATGGTACTATTATGCCTCTTTAATAATTATAATAAATTATTCCAAACATTTTATTTTACACCAAACAATAATATCATATTTTATTATTTGGAATTCATTACCCCTTGCCTTGTCAACTTAAAGAATAGTCCTCAAATTCTTTGACTCACAAAATGTGAGAAAGCTTGAAGGTCTCTGTATGCATCAAAATATGCATTCATTTTGCATAGAGTCAATCGATGATATATTATGAACCATTCACATTCCTTAATGGAAAACTTTTATTAGCTTTGAAGTGCATGCTTTTTTTTCATTTGGCTAGATTAGACCTTTCAACATGCATGAAGACATTCTTTACTATATGTGACTGATCTCACTTGACATGATTGGGAGAAATATGTGCAGGTATTTTTCCATGTGATTCAAAGCCCATGAATATGTCTAGTGAAGGTCAATGTTTTCAATCACCTCATTAATGAGGCTCCAACTAATTCATAAGCATTTTACACAAAACATAAATGCTGATAAGACTTTCTTGTAAATTGAGTATGATTATGAGTGTGCAGAAATGGGTTCATCAATGCTTTTAAAGCATAAATAATAGAATTGATATAATCCTACTCAAGACATTCAATAATTGTATGGATGCAAAAATATTAAAAACACACTACATTATCATGAAGAATATTTACATTAAGATACTTTTTTATAGAAACTAAAAATGCTTATTTTCTTTGACCCTCTTTTCTACTCCACTCTTTTTCATATCATATATTTAAAGGTATAAGGATGATTATAGATTTCATTCCTTCATGCTTCATTAGTTTATCTTCATCCATTAATAATATACTAATTTTAAATATAAATCTTCTCAACCATCCCTATATGCCAAGTTTAGTCTCCCTAATGTATGAATCTTTTCCAATCTTATTTATCCTTATTTGTTGACTCACTTCCTTGAATATTCTACTTTTGAATCTCTAATATGACTAAAACTAATAAAAATTATAAAAAACTCCTTATTTCATTGTAAACCACCTAATGTGCCTATGCCAACTAATAATTTCTTACAATTATCCATTTAGTTACATAAACAATTCAAATATCAAATTTTGGAGGGAAAACACTCCAAGACACCTATACAACCTTCATATGAGGCTTATTGTGACTGAGACTAATTTCATGACAACTTGACACTTCATAGTGATGTTTCTGCATCAAATTATCCTGGTAAGAAAATTTTAATCTCCTACTTAAATGATTTTTCCTTCTTTCACCTCTTCTAATTCTTACAGATTTTCTTCTTTCTTAGTTCTTCATAGTGTATGAGCCCAAGTGACTCAATTTTCATTTTAGCTTCTTCAATGAAGTCTAGAATATATAACTCCATCTTTTCTCCTTCAAAACCTGCACATGTAAAGCTAAAGACATAGTTATATTCAAAAACTTGAGGTATTATTTCCCCTTCCTCTACATCTTCTTCACTTAAGATATTCAATAACTCAATTGGAGCTTATTTTAAGGCTTCCTCATTTCATATGATGTTTATGTTTTTTGATCCTTCCATGATTTACTACCAAATCATTTCCTCTTCTTTACGTAAACTTTGTTATGTCTTGATTCGAAGGTGATTTTTTTCCAACTTGTGTTACTCAAAATAATTCTTCCTACTACATATTAGATTCCACAAGAACTTCAATGGGTGATTCTTCCTTACATCCATCATTCATGAATTTATCTAATAGTTCAATTGTATTTTTATATAAATAATGTTCTTAAAAATTTATAATTTCTTTATCAAATACAATATTACAAGGAAAACTTTGAGGGAATTGACAGTTTTCAAATATTCTTTCATTTTAATCAAGCACTTAACCCTCCTCTAGGTAGCATAATTTAACTTCTTCATGCTCTACTATGCAAGCATGTTTTTCATGCTTCTCTATTGCCACCAATTCCCTATCTTATTTATATTTTGAGCTCTCAAAGTGAGATTTTCCTTCATTCATCTCAATACCTACATTCACACATATAATGAAATCATCGGTTTTAAAAACTTGAGGCTTCATTGCCTCTTCATTTTCCTCCTTGGATTTTTTTGCTAATAATCTCTCCTATCTTTTTCTTTTCCTCTTGTCCATAATCTATTTGACTTCTGATCCTTACAACAAAATTTTTTCTTGATTCCCCAAAGACTTCCATCATGGCTACTAAGACCATCTTCATTTCATATATCTCCTTTTCTATATCTATCTCTCTCATATTTCTATGGAAAGTAACTTTTTTTAATCCCTCTATTATCTCTTCTCTTTTCTTGAGGACTCACTTGAACCTATTTTCTTAGCAAGTCTATTTCACCTTGCTATCTAATACCTCACCTAGGTATTTTTCACCATAGTCTTTAGGCTACCTTCTTTTCAAGTCCTTACCTTGGACCTCTTCACTTACCTAAGCTCTCCTTGAGATTACTATGAGATTTCAATGGCTCTCTCTATTATTTCAAGATTTACTAGATATAGGGATTTGTCACACTCTCTTCTCACAAATTTATCTTCCTCTCACTCCTTTTCAAACACTTACAATCATTGTAACCACATCAAGAACTTAATCTACAACTTTTTCACAATCTAATTAGTTTCAAAAATTTATACTCTTTCAAAAAAGATCCTTTCTCTGATACCATTAAATGATGGAAATCCACTACTTACCATTCATACCTAAATAAAAAACAAAACCCTTTCATTCTTCTTCTTTTGAAAACTCTGAGTTATTCTTTATTAATGACCTATCAACCTACAATATTCTATGTATGGACCATCAATGTTATATACTTCTTTTTTTATGAAAAAAACCATTCATAAGATTCATAGAAAATTTATATACTCCCTATCGACTTAATTCACTCTCAATGTCGATTTATAACTATCTTTATACATGACTAACTTGAAGGCAAAAATTCTAATACAAAAAATGTAAATGTGATTGTCACGTTTAAAAATTTACCTCAAAGACTCCTTCAAATATGTACTCTTGGAGACTCTCCATAAGAATAAGGTTCATATATTTCATCATCAACAAATTTCATTCATACAAGTCTTGATTGATTATTTCTCTATGTAGTCTCGTGTATATATGAATTAGAGAGATCTTAATAAACATCTTTATAATCATACCTCTATCCATGTGAGGCACTTATAGTCTCCTTCAATTGATCCATTTCCTTTAAAACTCTACTTCATTTTAATACATGGTCCTCATTTATTGATTCACATATGGATTATGTCAAAAGACAAACTTAATGTATAGATTTGCCTTTACTTATTTATGCACCTCCTTGAATTCTAGACAAACATCAACAAGATGTAGTTATTTTATATATTGTTCAAACTTTCTAAACATGGGAGCTATATTAGGATTTCTTATTTTGATCCCAAGCTCTATGATGGCTTCCCAGTAAAATTTCTAAGCTTTATCAATCACTATTATATATATAAATTTGGTCAAACAACTCAAACCTACAATCTCAAACTCAATGACAATATAATGATTGATATATAATAAATACAATGATGACAATAGATAATACCATTATGCCTCTTCAATAATTATAGTCAATTATTCAAAATACATTTTTTACACTAAACAATACTATCAACTTTCATTATTTGGAATTCATTACCTCCTTCCCCATCGACTTAAATAACAATCCTCAAATTCTTAGACTCACAAAATGTGAGAAAGCTTGAATGTCTCTATATACATCAAAATACACATTCATTTTACCATGACATCCATCATTGTTGGATTACAAATAATTCACATTACTAAATGGAAAACTTTTATTGGATTTTAAGTACACATATTCTATTCATTTGGTTAGATCAGACTTTTTAGCATGCATGAAGACATACTTTACTATATGCTAATAAGCTCACTTGCCATGATTAGGGGAAATATGTGTAGGTATTTTTCCACATGATTCAAATCCCATGAATATGCCTAGTGAAGGTTGAAGTCTTCAATCATCTCATCGATGAGGTTCCAACTACTTCATAAGCATTCTACACAAAATATAAAGACCGATAATACTTTCTTATATATTGAGTATGATAATGAGTGTGTATAAATGGGTTCATCGATGATTCTAAATCTACAGAATAGAATTGAGATCAATTCCTACTCAATACATTCAGTACTTATATAGATTCAAAAATATTAAAAAAACATTACATTATCATGAAGAATATTTATATTAAGATACTTTTTTTACAAAAACAAAAACTGATTATTTTGTTCAACCCTCTTCTCTACTCCACTCTTTTTCATATCATATATTTAAAGTTATAAGGATGGTTATATCTTTCCATCCTTAATGCTTCATTGTTCTATCTCCATCCAATGATATACTAATTTTAGATCTAAATCTTCTCAACCATCCCTATATTCCAAGTTTAGTCTCCTGAACATATGAATATTTTCCAATTTTCTTTATCCTTATATATTAACTCACTTCTATGAATATTCTCTTTTTGATTCTCTAAGATGACTATGACTTGTAGACATTATATAAAACTCCTTATTTCATTACAAAACACCTAATGTTCCTATGATAACTCATAATTTCTTAAAATTATCCATTTAGTTACATAAACAATTCAAATATCAAATTTTGGAGGGAAAACACTCCAAGACACCTATACGACCTTCCAAGACTCCATGGGGCTTATTGTGACTTAGACTAATTTCTTGACAACTTGACACTTCATAGTAATGTTCTTGCATTAATACCATTATAAAATAATAATTATAATGAGTGGTAAGTTTTAGGCTCTACATGAGTTAATTTATAATCATTTATACATTAATAATGAGGGTTGGGGCATATTTAGTTCAACCCATGGTTTTAACATTGACATTTCTAAGGTTATAATTATCCCATTCTCACTATCTCTAGAAAGAAGATTTAAACACACACATATAGGTATATTTTTTCCTTATTATTTTAAATAAAATGTATTCATATTTTTACTTCCTATTTTATATCACAATTGAAAAATAATTTATGCATGTTTCATTGTAGGTTTTGCATTAAGTAATCATAGTACTCAACTCTACCTAAACACACCTACATTGATTAATCTTAGTTATTTCCTTATTTACATTATAATTAATAAAATAAATGAGGATAAAATGTAGACACTTGTATTTAATATTACACACTTGAAAATTTAATTACTGACCAATCTTTTCTATACATTGCATTTGCATACATAATTGGATCTTGTTCATATGCTCACCCAACCATTTTATTTTATATCGACCCAACCTTCCCATGTTTCCATTAATAACACATAATATTACCATAGTATCTCTTTAAATAGATTATTATCTTATTAAGACTATATCTTGATCTCATATATCATTGTTTCCTGTAATCTAGATGGTTTTGACCATAATTAAATGGATCTTATTGCTAGAGCTATTTGCCTTGGCCAAAATCATTTTTTTCACACTTAAAAACTATTTTATTATATTCAAATCATTCATATGTTGTTTCCTATATGTTTTTTATGTTAGTTTAGAGGAAAGTTACCAAAATAGTAATCTATTTATATAATTACTGCCTAAGACTATTTTTATCTAGAATTGGTCTATAAAGCACCTATCTATAAATAGAAAACATTTGTACATTTAGAGGAACTAACCTAAATATTAAAAATATAAAAACCATTAGTTAATAAATTCTTGATCCAAGTATAAATACAAATATAAATATAAAAAATAGGTTTTCAATCATTGAATGGCATACATAGGATTACACATGTTAATGTTGCATTGATTTCACACACACGGCTTGTTGGGTTAAATATGTGTTATTTGAGCCAATTTGGAGTATTATAATTTAATAGATTATCATACACTCAATCATGGATGATTAGGGTTGGATCAACCAATATTATCCAACTCATTTTTTACAAGTAAAACATGTGTCTAGGGTACAATCTAGGGTTTTCAAGGGAATAGAAGGAAAACATAATTGTATTAATAGGTCCAAATAAATCTAAATAGACATGAGATATTTACAAACATAAGGACAATGATAAAATGATATCTTATAATGTTGTATATCCTTTGAATTAATCTAATAGAGCATATATTAATCTAGATGTGACAAGTTTCCATCTAGTATTAGACTTGTCCTGGTAGATCTCTTAGTTCGTTTTCAAATATGAGTCTATACAAAGCCTCTATAAAGATATATTTATGAAAATACATTATCACAAACATTCATAGAGCCTAAAAAAGATAGGTAACTTATATTTTAGGTAATTTACATAGAAAGTAAATTATAATAAATCCATTATACTCTATTATTACAATCAAATGTACTTAATTTAGACATAAATTATATAATTTCATTATAATTTATATTTTGTCTTATTTATAAATCAATAAAAAAATAGTTAATATGCATCATTTATATTTTTGTATGTCTTGGGCCTAAGATAATCATATTTTTAAGGCTCAATAATCTAATTTTTGATATTATTTACCTATTATAACTTACTTTTTGACAACCCTTAAGATAATGTTGCCCAAATGGGCTTGACATATAGGAAATGTATTTTAGTTGTCCTTTGTAAGGTTTTAAAATTAAAAATAGTATCACAAGTCATACTATTTGATTATTATTATTATTATAGCTTTTGAAAACATGGAAAAAAAACTCCAAACCCTCCTAATTTAATTAAGGGAAGGATTTTGGTAAAGGTAAGGCATTTTTCCAAGGTCCTTCTTATCTTACCCCTTCATATTTTGGATGGAAACTTTCACATGGGGATTTGATTATCATATAAACATATATCATATATTTACTTTAAAAAAAATTATGATATCCTTGATTTATAATGTTTTATTCCCTTAATTTTAATGGTTTTTCTAGTTTGACTATTAAAAGTGTCCCTTAGCTACAACAAGAGGTTTATCCAAGAGTAGTCACCTAGAAGTTTCTAAATCCCTACAAAAAACCTATGTTGCACTTGGGAAATTTTCCTGGGTTTGGTAACCCATATGATTATAAATTAGAGTTATTATATTAGGTATTCTTAGGGTATAGTCCTAATGAGAACACAATGATGTGAATCAATATTGACCTTTTTTGGCATTGTGAGTAAATATTATAGCTATTGGAATTTTCATATTGAATTTTATAGTTTTCTAGTTATAAATCACATTATTGGATTTTGTTAGCTTATTATATATGTAAGTTCCAATTTAAAATTAGTTTGAAAATTTACATGTTAAAATAGACAAGTTTTAGGAACTTGTGCACCATTGCCATCTTGTACCTATTGCAAGAATTACCTTGTGAAATGAGTAGAGAACAAAATAAATATTATTTTTTTCATGCTTATAAGATATTTTATAGTTTATTTATTTATATTTTTAAAATATTTGAAGGCGTTATGTATATTGTATTAATAAATTTAGTAAAAAATCTACTTTTTATTTTAGCATGCTAAGAGTCTACGGGTCGTGTTTCATTTTATTAATATTTTTGATAAAATAAATGCATATAACCTTATTTTATTTAATTTTAGCAAAATATACACTACTTTATAATTCTTGAACATTTTTATATTTTTTAATTTAAACTTAAGAGACTTCCACAATGAATATTTTAATTTATACCTTATTTTAATCTTTCCCTTATAAATTAGGTTGATCTGATGTAGTTACTACATGAGACATTTAAAGGAAAAAATTATCAATTCTATTTTAAGTTGATATTTAGTGTTTTTGATTTTTTTTTTCAATTTTTAGGACATTTGAGTAGTTAATGTTCATTTCTAAAAATAATCTCTATATGGGGTTAATTTTACTTTATAACCTTATTTTTGTTTAACATTAAAATGTATATATGGGGAATATATGGTTATAAGAGTAGAGATAGTTTAGGGCAAAAGGATGGTAGACTATCTCTAAAGCAAACCAATTATTTGTGAAACTTAGATAAAACATATTATTAAATTTATTATGTTGAGATGATAAAGATATAAAGTATAGTTATGATAGATATTGTAATGATAATAAAAACAAGATAGTTGGTTCTGATGCTAATGATAATTTGGATATAAAATAGGTAGAAATTAGATTGGATCTAGATTCTAGATTAGTCCCCTAATTTTGGAATTTGTACTTTTGTAGGCATAGACACTTGCATCAACACGGGATGTTTGCATCAATGTTATTATCTGACTTGGATGCATGTGTTCATTAAAAAATACCTACTAAAACTAGATGCAACCACTTAGATGCTTCTAGGTTTTAAATTTCCTTCACTCTATTGTATTTAGATCTAGGTCATGGACCATTGATCCTTATCAAATAGAAAAAACCTAGTTCTTCCTCTTCATAGGAGGATTTGGGAAGAATGGGTTAGTGGGAACATAATGTCAAGATTACCCAAAAACCCTTATATTAATAAACATTACCCATATATAGAATACTCTGAAGAGGTCTTCAAACTTATATATTTCTCCCCTATGTGTTGGCTTGTTTGTGAATCATGGAATGTGTGTTAAGCAAGTACAATAATGACCTAACTTGCAACTTTGAAAATGTGGCTCATGGAGTGTTACTTTAGTAATTTAGACCTATATATGTGTTGTCACTATGACTAATATGTTAATAGGAGAAGATAGGGAAGTTTTACTCACTTAAGTGCTTGATTGAGTGATTTTTGGTCTATGTTAGGTAAGAATTTGTTAGGTGGGGTTTGAATGAGGATTGGTAATGTATTTATACCAATATATTTATATAATATCTCACATGAAATCACTTAGGTTTACCTTTAGGATATGTTTTATTTTCAAAATGGATAACTTTAGGGCACTAGACACTTGTGTTGGGATATGACACTTACGTCAATGTAGGCATCTTATCAAGACACAAGTGTCTAGGCAATTGGAAAATATATGTAGGTTGAAAACTGTTAGAGATGGAACAAAAGTAGGTCTGATTCATCAAATTAACTTTGGTCAGCCTAAGAGACAAGTAATTAGGCACATAAAGATAGTGTATGAGATCTTTTTGGTTGAGGTAAAGGTCTAGAAGCTAAAGGCACATCCATTATATGTATTTTCTAAGTGTATAAGAATGAGGTGTTATATATTTCATAAATAGTGTCTACATCCTCTCATTTAATAAAGTAATGAAATTACTGGTTTAAAAGATAATAAATGCATACTTGGGTGTGTATAACACACCTTATCTTTACTTGAGTCCAAGTTGAATGATTTTTTAGTGACTAACGTTAAGCCAATATCATGTTACAATATATAATCCATGCATATAATTTGAAATTAAAAGAATTCAAATGATTTAAATTGAAAGAGACTGAGGTTTAGGAGTACATATGTGTATCCATGCAACTATCTTACTTTTTGGATATTTGATTTGAAATACATATCATTATGAATCACTAAAACTAAAATTAGGATAGAGATAAAATCTATAATATATATATATATATAGACAGAGAGAGAGAGAGAAAGAGAGATTAGATGACACCTTCCCCCATCCTTGTATAAAATTTGAGTTTCCACCCAATAGTTGAGATTATCTCAACTACTTAACCTAATCATACTTATAACCTAGTGAGTGTGAGTGAAAAAATTCAACTCAAACTATAAATTTGCTGAGATTGGATGAAGTAATCTTATCCATCCTATAAACTTGGAAATATTGAGTGACTTAATCACATCAACCATACCAAAAAAAACTAACTACTATAGTAGATTAGCTTAATATAGTTTATATAAGTCTAACCTGGTGGGTTTGGTAGTCCTTAAAGTGTTTGTAATCTAAAATTAATTTGATTCTAAAATATTACATGCATGTTTCATATCATATTCACTTTAGATGTGTCTCTTTATGAAACCATGTATAATAATGGTACCAATATATAAAATTGTACCACAAATGTGTATTTGAATCATATAATTATGACTTTGGCCAATTTTAATTGTGTAAGTGTGGAGTATTAAGGAGGAGTAATAGTGGCATTCATTCCATTAAATGAAAACATTAAAAATCTTATGAATTTATACAAATATCAATAACAAAAATATTCCCTATATAATAGGTTAGGCATTATCTTATCTTGATCCAAAATCTATGCAAACTCCCTAATATTATATGGGAGATATAAATAAAATATAGATAGTTTAAATAATATTATTTAAATATCCTAACTACCATGAGTAATAAAATATTAATAAATTACATTTATTTTAAAATGGTGAATTGATCATCCCTTATGATAAACCTAATATTCTCCCCTTAATTCAACATTGTCTCAAGTGAACAAGAAAGAGATTATCTAAATGCCTCAATTTTTTCCCATGTAAGTGCTTTAGTGAAAACATTTGCATGTTGTTGATATTTTGGGAAATATTTGAGTTGGATGTTGTTGTTATAAACATGTTTTTGAATGAAATATACTTTCACCTTAATGTGTTTAGTACATTCATGAAATACAAAATTACGAACAAGCTTTAGTACTTATTCATTGTCTACATGAAGAATTGTTGGTTGATTTTGTAGTATCCCAAAGCCTTCAAGTATATGTTTGAGCTAGATCACTTCATAGATATCTCCTCCTATGACATGATATTTTGATTTTATGAAGGATATTGAAACACAATTTTGCTTCTTACTCGCCCATGATATCAATCCAAATCCTAAAAAGAATACAAATTTTAAAGTAGGCTTTTTGTCATCAATGTTCCCTACATGATTTGAATCCAAATATACTATTAAGAAGAAGTTGTCATTATTCTTGTATTTTAAGCCAAAATCCATAGTTCCTCTTATGTACCTCAATACCCACTTTATTGTTTTCTAGTCACTGACCTTGAGATCTTGATTGAACCTTGAGAGATAACTAACCACATAGTTGATGTCAAGATTAGTATAAGTTAGGTAAATGATATTCCCTATCAACTACTGATATATATTTTCATTTACCTATGGTGATGGATCTACTTAAGATAGTTGAAGTTTTTTCTCCATAGGTGTGGTAATTGGTTTTCTATCCATCATGTGAAATATATTCAATATTCTCCATGCATATTTGATCTGAGATACAAAAATGTGATTTTATATATACCAAACTTATAAACCAAGATAATAATTTAAAATCCCAAGATTTATCATGTTTAATTATCAATTTAGATCATTCTTTGTTGACTAAATCATCTTCACTTAACTACAAGTGATGACTAGATCATTGATATATATATATATATATATATATGTGTGTGTGTGTGTGTGTGTGTGTATATATATATATGTGTGTATATATATATGTGTGTGTGTATATATATATATGTATATATATATACATATATATATACATATATATATATATATATACATATACATATATATATATACATATATATATATATACATATATATATATATACATATATATATATATATATATATTTATAATGATAGTTATTATATTCACCCTTATTTTTTGAGGTAGAGATTGGGATCATATAGAATCCTTTTGAATCCATATTTGAATATATGTTCATTAATCTTGATATATGATGCCTTGAGAGCCTGTTTGAGACCATACAGGGATTTTTTAAGTCTACAAACTTTATCCTCTTTTCTTGATGTGACAAAACCTTTTGGTGGAGTCATGTAGACTTCATTGTATAAGTCTCCATTAATAAAGGATCTTTTGACAACCATTTGATGGACTTTCCAACTAGACTATGTATCTAGAGTAAAAATCATCATGATTATTTTGATCTTAGCTATGGGAGCAAATGTCTCCTCATAGTAGATGCCTTATCTTTGAGCATACCCCTTTAAAACCAACCTTGCTTTATGTTTAACAAGACCACCATCTAATTTTTAATTTGTATTGAGGATGGATTTTCATGTAATTGGATTATTCCTCAGTGGAAGGTCTATAACTTACCATGTTTTATTATTCATCAGTGAATTATATTTTGTATCCATGACATTTTTGTAATGTTTTAATTTTGAGATTTTTATAACTATAAAGGGATCTATAAGTTTAATAGATATACTCATTTAGGCCAAATTTACCTCTCTTCAACCCATACTATGATTCCTTGGTCTAATGGTAGATGTATTTGGAACACCATCTAGTTTAGCATCTCTTAGTGTATTTGTATAACATTTAGGCATATGTTGAGTAGTTCTTGTGGGTGTTTAAGCTTCACCATTATTCACATCATCATTATCATCTATCAGTGGATTTCCATATTCTACATTATATATGAGATTGATAGGTTTATTAGGTGAGCTTTTAGAATGAGATTTTACTGTTATCTTCTTAAAGAACTCAACATCCCTACTAGTGTAGATTTGTCTAGTGTTTGGATCCATGAGTCTATAGGCAAATGTTTCTTCATTGCACCCTAATAACACATACATTTTGGATTTTTTATCTTACTTTGGTATTGTGCCAGCTTTATTGACATCCAAAAAATTAAATGTGTGTTATATTTATATTTTTCCCTAACCATGCTTCATGTGGTGTTACCACATTAAGAGCTATAGTGGGAGCTTTTTTGAGTAGATAGACTATAGTTTTGACTGCTTCTACCCAAAATTCATTTATAAAATGTAAATCATGTAGCATACATAACACCATTTCCATAATATTATGATTATTCCTTTCAAAAACTACATTTTTTATGGTGTATGTAGATGTTCCATTCGATGATGAATGTCATTTTATTTTAAAAATGTTTTGAATTCATTACTAGTGAATTCCCCCCCCCACAATCTGAGTAGAGGGTCTTTATTTTTTGACTAGATTTTATTTCAATAGCCACTTTGAATTTATTGAAAGTTTCAAAGGATTGAATCTTTTCACACAATAGACCCACATTTTTATAGAAACAATCATAAAAAAAGAGCATGAATTGCTTAAATCCAACATGGCTTGGTTTCATTGGTTTGCATATATCGATGTGAACTAGATCAAGTTTACTAGTGAATCTATAGGTACTTTTTAAAAACGGATCTCTATGTTTCTTACCTGCTAAGAAATCATGACATTTTTCTATACCCTTTTTAAGAGGTGGAAATCCTCTTACCATGTTATAATGGTGGAGTGTGTCAAGATATTTAAAACTAATGTGACCAAATATTTTGTGCCACTATTATGAACCCGTGATACCTCTTCTCTTTACTTTGTTAGTTTAGTAGTTGATATGGATGCATATGCTTTGTAAGTCAGCCTATGAGAATTTTATTTTATCCCAAATTCATGGGTAGTAGTAGTTGTTTAGATTGGAATTCATATATAAGTAAGTGTTGAGGCCATTGAAGGCATCCACAAATTTATTGTATTGAGATTACTCAAAAGAGGTTGCCCCTTCGATGTGGTCTACGATCAATAGAAAAATTTTAGTGCTTTAGCTAATTATATAAATATGTTATTTTATGTTCTTTTATCAATTGTTGTAGGAGGATCCTCTCATCTACTATTAGAGTGATTTCTAGGGCCAATTTTTTTCTAGAAAGTCTTCACTCTATTTTTCTACATAGTATTTTTTTCAAAAATAACTCTGTTCTACTACATAATTTATAATAGTATTTTCCTATAACAGAATAATCAATTTTAGATTAGGATATAAACCTAATCTCATAACTATGGGAAGTGCTTGGGTGAAACCCCTAAAACTCATTATGATGAGTAGTACAGGAACCCCTAAGTAACTGACCCATTAAGAAGACTTGTCAATGAAATGGGCAATGACCCATTCCTTATTGAGTAGTTCCCATCCATGAGGAAAACCAAGAGCTATCGTAAAGAGATAAATCCATGGCCAAATTTTTTTTGGAGAGTGGTACTCATTTAGATGGCATTGGTGGCTAGAGTAAAATTTTAAAACCCTTAGGCAACCATTGAAACTTGGGGCCCATTTTTGTCAATTTTTGAATATTTTTAGTAGACTCACAATAATCAATAAATAGAGTATTCATAGACTATTAGAAAACTTACAAGTAGATATTTGATATAATCTATAATCTATAAACTATCCATAGAGTCTCAGTAGACTTCCAGAGGACTTATCACTAGATAAAAAAAACTAGTAACTAGATAAAAAACTAGTAATTTTTTTCCATTTTTTGCAATATATTTCCATTTATATCCCCATTTATCCTAAAACATTATCTAGAAAACTAAAATTTAATTTCATACATTTTCTTCCTTGAGGTGCCATATCCCAATTCCACTCCTAATTCCCACAAATTGCAATTTCCCCATTTTTCAAGTTTTGCCATAACTTTTTCAAAAATTTTCCATTGGCCTTGAAAATTTTCCACTATGTTCATCATCTCTTTCTACTCCTTTGTCTTTATTCAAATAATTTTCTAATTTTTTCATTTTCACTCCTAAAATTTCCCTTGTATTCATCAATCATATTCCCACTATGCAAAAATTTTATTAAAAGCCCCTTTACCCCTTTCATTTTCACCCAAATTCAAAACCTTCCTTAATAAACATGTCTTAACTCTAGTTTTCCTATCCATTTCCAAAAATATATATATTATTCAGGTCATGGTCATAATCCAAATAGGAGAAAAACAAATGGAGGATGAAATTTTTGCCCTCAAATCCCACATCAAAGATCTTGATAAAAAAATTATTACACTCAATCTTCAACATACCTCCATGAATAATAGATGACATATAGAGTCTTCTTAAGACACTTCATTTTATTCTTCCAACAATTATCATGGGCCAAAGCTTAATTTTCATTGATTCAATGGTATAGATCTAACTGGATGGGTCTATTAGGTAAAAAAATATTTTAGTTTGCATAATAATTTTGATGCCAACAAGGTTTCACTTGCATCCTTTCACATGGAAGTTGAATCCATTCAATGGTATCATTGGTATACCAAGGCTCATATGAAATAAAATGTTATTTACGTCATGGTTGTAACCTAAATAGAAGAAAAAAACATGGAGGATAAAATTGTTGCCCTTAAGTCGCACATCAAATATATTGATGAAAAAATCTTGGCCTCAGTCTTCAACATACTACCGTGAATAATAAACAACATCCAGAGTCTTCTTTAGACACTACATTTTCTTCTTCCAATAATTATCATGGATTTAACCTTAATTTTAATTGATTTAATGGTATAGATTCAACTAGATGGATCTATGAAGCAGAACAATATTTTAGTTTGCATAATACTTGTAATGCCAACAAGGTTCCACTTGTATCCTTTTACTTGGAAATTGAAGCCCTTCAATGGTATAATTGGTATACCAAGGCTCAGAATGAACCCATATGGATGAATTTTTCATTCTCATTTTGAAATGGTTTGGCCCTACTACTTCTTAATTAATTCACTAGAACACTCACTAAACATTGCCAAATAGGAATAGTGAAAAAATATCAAACCAAATTTGAAAAGATAGTAAATCACATAGAGGGATTTTATGATGAATTTATAAAGAGTTACGTTGTTAGTGGACTGAAGAATGCAGTTCAATTTGAGGATGAAATGTTTTGACCCAACATAATGATGGAAGCCTTAGGATTAGATATGTTGGTAGAGGATAAGATCATAGCTCAATAATTATTCAAATATAATTGTGTTCCATAAAAAAATATAGCTCCATAATGATCTCAAACAATTCCCATCTCTAGAACCACTCTTACTATGCATTTGACTGAAGTAGACATGTAAACCCATAGATAAAAAGGACTATGTTATAACTATGATGATAAATTCCCTTGAGGACATCTATGTGTTGAGAAAAAACTATACTTATTGAATGTGAACTCTCCACCTAAAATTGAAGATAGGGAAGATATTTAGGATACAAAAGATGATAAAAAAAATCTCAACCAATTATGGAACGTGATTCTCAAAATACCAACTAGAGATCTCTCTCCATACCTTATCCAAAGTCACTACCCCACAAACCATGTAGGTTAGGGTTTACTTCAAGAAGCTTCCTCTCACAATATTGATTGATTTAGGTATTACTCATAACTTTATTGACCCTTAGATCACCAAACATGCTGATTATTTTATCCATCCTTGCTCCAACTTTGAAGTCATAATTGTTAATGGGGGCACATTACCTTTCAAAAGGAAGTGTCACAATGTGTGTATCTCTATTGGAGATTATAAATTTCACTCCAAAATGTTGAACTTACCCTTAGGTTGATGTGATTTTATTTTAGGATCCTAGTGGTTATGCACACTTGGACCTACCTTATGGAATTTTGTTGAACTTGCGATGCAGTTTTCAGATAATGGGCAAAAACACATCTTGAAAGGATTACAACCCAGATCTAATAACATAATAATTTCACATCATATGGAAAACATTATTAAGAATACTTCACATGGCATCATTTATCAACTCTATTCCATTCAAATGCAACCGTCAATAGTCTCCACTACCCCTTCTGACCTACAAACCATTATGTAATGGTATGCATGTGTCTTTGTTGAACTAGTGGGATATTACCTTCATGGATAGAGGACCACACGATTCATCTCCTTTCAAGTATCACTCCTCCCAAAATCAAGCCTTATATCTACACATTTTAGCAAAATATCAAGATCAAATTTCTCATTCGAGACCTACTATAGTAAGGCATTATTTACCCCAGTACTTGCCCATATTTTTCCCCAGTTATGCTTGTCTAGACAAAAGATGGGTCATGGCATCTTTGAATTTATTTTAATGCACTTAATCACCTCATGATCAAGGATAAGTTCTAGATCCCTATTATTGATGAGCTTCATGGTACTCATTATTTATCCAAATAGGATCTCCACTCTGGATATCACCAAGTTTGGATTCATGAGTATTATATCCCTAAGATATATTTTCACACACATGATGCTAACTATGAGTTCTTGGTCATGCCCTTTGGCCTCACTAATTCTCCTTTAACATTATAGGCTTTGATGAATAAAATATTTTGACCCTACTTATAGAAATTTTTTTTGGTCTTCTTTGATGATATCCTCATTTATCGTAAAACATGGTCTAATCATCTCTAACATCTAGAGCTCATACTATAACTTCTTTCTAACCAGCATTTTTGTGAAAAATAGTCCAAATGTACTTTTGGCTAGGATGAAGTGGAGTATCTTGGGCATATTGTGTTATCTTAATGGGTTTAAGTGGATCCTCAAAAAAATAGATCTTATGATAAATTGGCCGTATCCTCAGATGCTCAAGAGTCTCCATAGTTTTTTGGGGCTCACTAGATACTACCACAAGTTTTTTAAGGATTATAAAGAGATTGTAGCTCCATTGACAGCTATGTTGAAAAGATGCTTTTACTTGGACACAAGTTGCTGAGTGTGAATTTCAAGCATTGAAACAAGCTATGTGTACTACACCTATTCTAGCTATACCAAATTTTTCCATGCCCTTCACTATCAAGAGTGTTGATTATAACAATGGACTAGGTGTTTCTCTACTCCAAGATGGGTGCCCCATTTCCTTCACCAACAAATCCCTTTTTATCAAGAATTTAGTGCTCTCTACTTATGAGAAAGAAATGATGGTCATTTTACATGTAATAATAAACTAGTAGCCATACCTATTGGATAATCATTTTTTCATCAAAATTGATCACCAAAGTTTGAAATATTTCTTAGAATAATGGGTATTTGCACCATCATAATAAATATGTGTCAATAAACTCATGGGTTATGACTATGATATAACTTAAAATAAAGGTAAAAATAATAGTGTGGCTAATGATCTATCTCACACATTTGTGGATCAAGCTTCCCTTTAAGCTATTTCCATGCCTATTTTTCATTGGTTAGACATTGTATATTAAGGTTATGTGAATAACTCCTAATTATCTTAAATCATTAAATAGTTGACCACTAACCCCTCGACTGTACCACATTATTCTTGGGAGGGTGCTTCTCTATGATATAAGGGTCATTTGGTGCTTCCCTAGAACAAAGATCTACATTAGGTTATCTTTTATGAAATCCATGCTTATTCCTCTATAGGGCACTCAGGGTTTCTCAAAAGAGTGGGCATGATGCAACTTATTTTGGAAGGGAATGAAAAAATCAATTCAATAGATGGTGGTTGAACCTGATACCTACCAATATAATAATGGTGAGACATCACTCATCCTTTGGTTGCTCAAACCCTTGACCATCCCTACTAGAATTTGGATAGATATTTATATGGATTTCATTAAGGGGATCCATAAATCTAGATATAAAATGGTGATATTGGTTGTGGTTGATCACTTCTCCAAATATAGTCATTTTTGTGCCCTCAACCACCCGTATACTGCCTCCACAGTTGCATAAATTTTCTTGGACCATATTTTTCATCTTCACTTTGAATCACTTGAATATTTGAGAGGGATACCTCCTTATATCAATGCTCAATTAAAATTCACTTATTGGATGATTTACAACATTACTTACCCCTTTACTTATACTATTTCCTATTTACCTCACTCCTCATTCTAAAGCATGTGGGATTATTCGCTATTCTATTATTCTACTATTATACCCCTATCTACATTACATTCCATCCTTATTAAATATGTTTCACCCTTGAAATAGGATAAGAATTAGGAGGATAAAATGAAAGGTAGACCAAAAATAGGTTGAAAACCAAATGGATGCTCTACCATGCATGCATTTTTGCTTCCACTTATTCTATATATACTATGATAGGAGCATGTAAAATAATAAGGTGAACATAAACACTAAAATATGAGGTTGATTTGCATAAATGTGAATGATTGGACTAACTATAACTAGAATCTAGTAGTGAGGGTTGAGTAATGAAAGTTGGATCTCGATGATGATCAACTCAAATCTAGAATAGGGGTACATACAATAGTTATCTTTATGATTAAATTAAGGGTACATACCATCCCCCTTAACATTATTTTTAGAGGGAGGTGGAGCCTTGATTACTTTCTTGGGATCTATGAGTGTTAACTTAGTCTCATCTAGGATCTACTCAAACATGGTGGTTGCCTTAATGGATTAATTGGAGGAATGCTCAGACACTTCTGGTGCTAGCTTGAATGCTTTTATGGTTTGAAGGAGATTGTTTAGATAGATTTACAATTGATGTGATCTTTTACAAGCTTGGCTAAGCCCATCTCTTTCATCATTGTTCAAGGGTGCCATATGTGAACCTCTACTCAAATTGCATCTTGAAGTCCATTGATGAAGCAATGAATAAAGAATGCAATAGAGGTGTCATTAGTTAATGTCTTAAACTTATTTTGATATTCTCATACTGTGTTGGTTTGTTGAAGCTGATTCAATACATTGATGAGATGATTTATTGAGAGAATGGAAAACCCCATAAGAACTACAAGATTAGACATCAGTTTCAATTGAAAACACATCCTTATAATATGACCATTTTTTTATTTTTTATTTTATTTTTTATTTTTTATTTTGTTTTTTTTATTTTTTAATTTTTTTAATTATTTTACAATATAGTCCTTGACTATGATAATTTTCAAAATACCAAACTAAATTTAAAAATTCAAAATATTCTAGAAAGCTAGACACTAGCTTCATAAAACCCAAAAATGGTTTGCTACAATTTGCTACAATCTAAGAGTAGAATGTAGAAATATAGTCATTTTTTGTTTTTTTGTTTTACAAAAGGTGGAATCATGAAAATTGTGATAACTATTAAACTAATAAATGAAAATCAAAAATATAATTTTTTATAGAAGTATGGGAACGAGGTACACAAAAATTAGAAATTTTTTTATGTGATTCATTATAGTTTAAGAATAGTTTAAAGAAAACCATTCATTATTTTGAGGGCTAAAAAAACTAATGTACAATTATAAATGATAATTTTTAACTTCAGATTCAGATTGGAATAAGAAAGAAAGATATGTATCTTAATTTTAAAAATCTCTAAAAATATTCAAGATAAAATAAAGATCCCAAATATGCCTCTTTAAAATATGTCTACAACAAGGATCATGATCATGAAAATGTCCCTAGAAAGTGCTCTAATACTAGATGAGAGGAACCTCTTCTCTTACATACACAAAATCACCCATACAACTGAAATACTACATATATTGATATATTATTCCTTTTATGAAAGGACTCACTTTGAATCACTTGCCACTTTGAGTGGGATACCTACTTAGAGAAATGCTCAATCATAATTCACTTCTTGAATGATCTATAGCATCACCTACCCCTTTATTTAAAATATTTTCTATCTACCCCACTCCTCCTTCTAATGCATGTGGTATTATTCAATATTCTATTATTATACTATTATACGCCTATCTAGGTATATTATATCCATAATTTAGTTGAGTATGTGTCCTTTACTATGAGATCCTGACTATTTTTCTAAATGAAATCAAACTAAAACATGTGGTTCACATTAGATGCTCATGAAAAAAAATTGAGTTCTTTGATTTATCTCTGATCAAACACATTTTCTTTCCACCTTTACAATAAAAATCAATATTCAAATTTTGGTACAAAAGTTGATTGACTAATACTAGATTTCTAGTTAAACTAGGTATATATAGAATATATGTTATTCTAAAGGTTTGTGTGCCAAGAGGTAAGGAAATGATACCGATATCTTGCACATTATATGAGGTATCATCACCTAATGAAACATGATTTTTATCAGGTGTGTCCTTAAAATTTAAAAACCAATCTCTTTTTCTTGTCATATGCTAGGTTGCACTGGAGTCAAAATACTATATGTCACTTTGTGAATAAGATTCTCCATGAACATTGATAGAGTACATGAAGTCTTCATCATCATTATTTTTTCTTGTTCAACAATATTAACTTATTATTTGGGTTTCTTTTGACAAGTTCACTTTTTTCCGTTGTGGTTTACTAGATGTTACAGGGGATGATTATTCATTAGTGGACTTATGACCACTAGAAGAACCTTTCTTTAAGGTATTATACCAATAATCTATAAGTTCATGTCCCTAATGACCACAAATGAGACATTATTTTTATGACTTGGTTCCTTATGAATTTTGCATTGGATTTTATTTTAATGAAGACTCAAATGGTTTCTTGTCTTTTTGTTGATTAGAATCTAGAACATGTTCTTCTCATTCTTCTTGAGTACTGAAAGACTCCTTTTGTTGTAATATATTCACAAGTTTTCAAAACTTGTTTTTTGTCCTTTAACAGTCAAAGTGGTCAAAAAAATCCTATATGAGAGTGGTAGAGCTCTCAAGACAATGGGTACAAGAGAGTTATCTAAAATTGTTTCACCCAAGGATTTAAGTGATACTCTTAGTGTTGCCACACATCTAATAAAAACCTTTAGTTTTTCATTTGATCTCAATTTGAGAGAGTGGAGTTGACTTTATAGATGTATAATTATGATCTCGTTCTTGTCTTCATATATATTTTGGAGCTTATCCTAAGTTTACTTGGTCATTTTGGATTCATGAATATGTGGTTACACTTCATCTGATACCCCAAAAATTATGATCAATTTTGCCTTCTGATTAGATTTGTCATAGTTACATTATTGGTCAACATCTATTGCATGTCTAGTGTAAGATCCATTTATAATAGGCCAAATTTACTCAAATTCTAGTTGATTTTTAAGCTTTGTCTTCCAAGTAGAATTGTTGTTGCCTTTGAGTAGCTATAAATCTAGAAGAAATAAGTTTGGAGCTTGTGTAGCGATTATCAAGACTACAAGTAGTAGATTGGTTTCATATCACTCTACATATATAGGCCTCCATTTATATATACTATTAGACTGATATACCAGACCTTTATTTATATATTCCTTTCATGTATACCCATCGGTATGGAGAAGAATCTCTCAATTTCTAAATACTTGGTGGTAAGGGAAAGAGGCATAAACATATGGGAATAATTAAGATACTTGGTACCTAGATAGTACTAAAATGGGTTCATCTAATCACTAGCACCTACTTAAATGGAATTCCTCATACATGCACATAAATTTGCTATATACTTGGGAATTTCACCTTAAGGATTTATACCTTTCAATTGTAATGAATAGGTAAATGAATGGAAGGCTATGATTGCATACAACTTATTTATCCCTAATGATTTAAAATTTTGATTCTTATATGTTGTTGTAGCTATGTTAGGCATTATATGCAGTAACTCAAGTGTGATGGCATTACCCATCAACATGAGTCAGAGGCATAACTATGACTGAACATAGAGATCACATTTTCAAAAATCATGCTTATTGTTCAATTTTAATGTAATTACATGGTCTTGTAATATGTAATTTAATATTTTACAATGATTTGTAACAAAAAAATGTATAATTTTTGTTATTGATTTTTATTGCCAATTTCCTCTTTTTTTTGGTTTTTTAAAAATTAAACCCTAAAAAATTGAGTTCTGATGTTAAATTTAGTGTAATTTCAAATTTTGGAGGTATCACTAAATTTTCTACATGGATGGAATCGACCTTTGCACCTTTTTAAATGAAAATTTTAGTAAAAAACCAACTTACCAATTTGACTATATGTGGTTTTGAGATATTATGAAACCTAGTTTCACTTTATGTTGGGTAAAAAGAGTAAAATTTAATGTCAAAACACACATTATGACATTAAATTCACCTTGGATCTCTTTGGTTGCCATGTCAATCAATTTTGTTTGCTCCCTACTAATCTTCCTTTTCTCCACGTAGCAATCAGATTTTTAGGCCAACTTTATAGCACCCAAAAAACTATATAGAATTATGAGCAACTATAATTAATGCTTGGAGGAGGATTTATATTAAATAAACATTTTTAGATAGTCGTATAATATGAGAAATTATTTTTGTGTGACCCAGAATGGAGAAAAATTGACTTGCCTATCAATGTACTATTAAAATTTGTTTAGTCAAATTCAAAGATCCAAAATTAC
Organism: Torreya grandis; assembly: GCA_037957365.1. Lineage (NCBI taxonomy): Eukaryota > Viridiplantae > Streptophyta > Pinopsida > Cupressales > Taxaceae > Torreya > Torreya grandis. Next base: position 102,873 of record JARHVA010005712.1, read on the forward strand.
TATATATAAGCATGAACAAATTTAAACAAAATTATAAGTACCATTAGTAATTCAATAATATTAATAAAAAAATGTCACTTAAAAATTTGAGCTATATGGCCCATAACTATAGAAAATTGACCAATTTATATAGATTATGAATAAACTATTTGTAGTTATCAAAATAATAGTAATAACTACTATAAAATGGTATGACCTATTATGGGAAGTTGAATAAATTAGTTTTATATATACAATAAAAATTTTAGGACCTTTTGATAAATGTTCTTCAAGTTATGGAAAAAAAACCAACCTATTGCACCTTTCAGGTCTTTAGGCATCAAAGGACACAAATAGTTTTGCTTCCAAAGAGTTGTATGGCAAAGTCCTTATGAGAGATGATTATTATTAAATGTAAATTACTATTTAATTTACCTTATCCAATTGGAATCACCATCCTATGATTTTTCTAATTTTTATATTGTATAAATCAATATAAAAAAGTACAAAAAATAAGTATTCGTGTAGTGCACAGGCTTCTCCCAGATTTCTTACAAGTTAAAAACCTATATGGAAACTTTGATACCAAATATTAAGGAGTAAAAATAGTGATATTCATTCCATTAAACATAAATATTAGAAATATTATGAATTTATATAATTATTGATGCCAAAACTATTCCCTATATAATAAGGTAGGCATTATCTTATCATGATCCAAAAGCTATTCAAACTCCCTATTATTATATGGGAGATATAAATATACTATAGAAATTTTGAATAATACTATTTAAATATCATAACTAACATGAGTAATAAAATATTACTCACTTACATTTATTTTCAAATGGTGAATTAATCATCCCTTAGGATAAACCTAATATGGAGAACACATATCTAAAACATGCCCCATTATAATTTGAAACTAAAATTAGTGTAAGTGTGGAGAACATGTTTACAAAACATGCCCCCACTAGATATGGAGAAATAAAAATCTGATATAAGTGCCAATGTGGAGTACATGATTCCAAAACGTGCCCCCAAGATAATATGGGCATGTTTAATACTAAATAAGGGTGGAGAACACGTTTAAAAAACATGCCCCCACTAAATTTTAATTTATGGAAAATGTGGATAACATGTTTCCAAAACATGCCTGCACTACAATCTGAATATATGATTAAATGTGGAAGTCATGCCTCTATGGCATGCTTCTAGTGATATGTTCCTCTTTTGTAGTGAGTAAAAGTATCAATAGGTTGTTACATTACCTCAAATGGAAGATAAAAATATAACTATAAATGTACCATGTAGCATATAGTTGGAATAGGTCTAGGTAGATATATCATTGAAGCATAAATAATGTGATCACACCAAGTATTGAAATGCATGATATATACCATAGCAATGTCTATATAGTAACAATAAAATATTAACAAGTAATCAAGAACACACACAAGAGCACTCAAAATCAAATAAAAATAAAATGGTCCAAGGAGACGTCAAACATGGGGCATGATTAAATGCCAGATAATCAAAGGGACATGACTTGATCAAATGTTCAAAAAATCAACAATGACATAAGCAAATTTCAACATAAAATAATAAATTACATATTCAAATGTCAAAGAGGTAAAAAAAATCATGGGGGAAAAAATAATGGATCATAATAAAAAATTTAAACATTCAAGGTAATATCAATGCAATACACACAAATAAGTGCATAAATGTAAGCATAATCAAGCAACATAAACATATCATACTAGCTCCACAATATGCGTGTTTTAGAAAATGTTAGGTACATACAATATCAAGTACACTAAACAATATTTAAGAATGGATAAAATCATGTGTAAATACGTATATGAGATCAAAAAGGATAATTTAAGTTACTATATAATGTTATAACCTATATATATCGTGATCATAAAGGTGGATGCCCCCAACATCCTGGTGATGTGAATAAAAGGAGAATTCAACATCTAAAAGTATAGAGATCATGTATGTATGTATGTATGTCCAAACCACACTTAAAATATGTGTGAATTGCATGTGCATATAGGAAAAAATAATATGACATATACCCACATGGGACCAAGAACATGTATGCCAAGGAACTAATAGGATATGTAAATGTTGAATATATTTTTGGAATTTTGATTTTTTTTGTTTTTTTGATATTTTTAGTGTGTGAATATTTTAAACCTTAATTTGAATCCTTTAAGTTTTTTGAATCATCGTTGGATAACTATAAATGTTACATGTCATTTTACTCCTCACATTTTACATGTGTAGTATAAGAAATAATGCTATCATTTGGGATATGAATTTATTTTCCTTCATGAGAAAAAGAAATATATTGCTAATTTTGGTCAATTTTTTACTCCATTTAATATAAAAAATAATTCCTAATGTAAGTGAGCATGGATACGTTTGTGGCATAACCTAGAACCATGTTTTAATGACTTTAATACCATAATCAATTGGTATTACTATATTTCCCATAGAATATTTACAACTGACTTTTCTTGCAAGTTTTTTTTATCAAAACCAAGTTGTTTAATGTCTTACATTTCAAGTATTTTTTATTTATGTAGGACCAATATGGTTATGCCAAAAATAATCACCACCAAATAAGGTCATTTTTAAATCTTATTGGTATGGATGCTATTTTATTTATTTAATTTGAAGTTTTGTTGTGCATTGTATATTGTTTGTATTTATGGTTCCTTCTTAAGATAATTTTGAAAAGGATCATTAGATAGTTTTTATTTCTAGTGATCACTATGTTTTGAACATGATTCCTTTGGAGGATCATAAAATATAACCTTTTTGTCATCGATGAGGTCTTGTATTTTATGCTTCAAGTTAAAGCATCTATTTGTAAAATGCTTAAGGTCTTGGTGATAGTCATAATAAGAATTCAAAATATACCCTTTGGGTAGAGGTATACTCATATCAACCTATATATGATGAAGGAGATATATAATATGATGCTTTTTGAGCCATAGGAGTAATGAAATGGGAGACTCAGGTAAATGTGTAAATTATCTCTTCAGTATCTTGGTTAAGAAAAATTGCTTAGGTTATTTTAAGAGTGAATTAGCTGATGTTGTGTTATTTATAGGAGAGATGGGTTAAGTTATACCTTGCTCATGTTTTCCCAATCCTTGTCCTTTGTATCATATTTTATAAAATATGGAATGCTAAAATAAGGTTTATAGGATTTCAACATATGATCATTAATTTTTATAACCATTATGTGGTGTTTGAAAGGATTAGTATCCATTAGACATGTGTAAAAATATCCCCGATGGATTAATTTTAAGCATTCATAAAATTTAGATGTAAACATATACATTTCATGTATATAAGGCTATCTCAATAGTATATTATAGTTTGAAACATTTGTAATAATGTGGAATAAATTAGGTAATGTATGGGGTCCCATAATAATGTTCAATGTTATTTTTCCTAATAATTTTCATGAAATATTATCAAATCCTTTTATAATAATATTATAATGTTTCAAATCATTAGGCCCAATGCAAAGTAATGAATTTTATGATATGTTACAAATGTTAAGCCCTAAACCATTATATACAAGGACCCTTTTTATAATTTTATTTCACACACCAACTTGAATGTATAATGGTAAAAAAATATGAGGTCTTGAGGTGGTAGATCCTCCTTTTCAAAGGATATATTATGTTTAGTCAATTTAATAAATTTTAACAGAAGAGCCACATATAAAGGCTCCACATCACTAGGTAAAAATTTCATGTGTAATTCATCTAAATGAAAATATTTTTAATAAGAAGAGTGGTGTAGAAATTACAAGAATAAATTTTTATTTATAATATCATTAGAAGAGTTTGTATCATGGTGGCATCTAGATAATATCTCTATAGTATTACAAAAGAAGTAATGGAGAGAGATTAAGTTTTTTTTTTTTTATTTAAAACCATATCATTATATTGATGGATCTAATTATTTATTTGGATAATACATTTGATTATTATAATACAATGGAATACTATTGCTACATTTACAAATAGAAACTTAAAACGAGCTACACATGCATCCATATTGAACATGTTGATAGAAAAGGAAATATGATTTTTAACTTGTTAAATCTTGTTAAATCAGAAAAATAGAATCAAGAAACCTAAATTAAAATATTAGGTTTTGTAGAAAAAAGTTTAGGTTCACCAAAATTTTAACCCTAAAATGTATACATTGGGAATCTAGGGCTAAAGGGGTAGAGATATCCTAGGTCAAAAGTATGGTAGAATATATCTAAAGTAAGCCAATTATTTGAGAAATTCAGATAGAACATATAGTAATTTTATTATATTGAGATGAAAAGATAGAAATAACATATATAGTGTATAATAAAATGATAAATAAAAATTAGATACTTTAATAGTTATGATGTTAATTTAGATTTGGATCTAGAATAGGTATAAAGTATATTAGATATGTATTTTGGATTAGTCATTCGATTCTATAAGTTGTAAATTTATATGTATGGGTGGTTACAATGATACTAATATATAGCTTGGACATAAGTGTCTATTATAGAATACCTGATCAAACTAGATACAACCACCTTGATACTTATGGGTTTTGTGTCACCTTCACTCTAGTGCACTTAGATTTATGTCATGGATTATTGTTCCTTGTAAAATATCAAAACCCTAGTTCTTCATCTTCATAGTGGATGTAGGAAAAATGGGTTAGTGGTAACATGGTGTCAAGCTACCATAAACACTCCTCTATTATTTATTACTACCTACATATATAATACTCCAAAAAAGGCCTCAGACTTATGTATCTTTTCCCTAGATTTTGGATTGTATGTGAATAAAGAAATGTGTGATAATAAACTAAAATAATGACCTTAACTATAACCTAAAAAATATGGGTCACATAATTCTTCCTTAGTAATTTAGATTTGTAGATGTGTTAACCCTATGATTGATATATAAATAGGATAAGATAGGGAATATTTATTCACATGAGTGTTGGTTGAGTGATTTTTGGTATGTCTTAGGCAATAAGTTACTATATGGGAATGAATGAGAATTGATATTATATTTATGCTAATCCCTTTAAATAATATCTCGAATAACATCACTTAGTCTATCCTTTAGGATATGTTTCATTTAAAAATGAGATGACTTTAGGCAATTGGACACTGCATTATGATAGGAAATGCTGATGTAGAAATTTAAATATAATGTTAGTGTCTAAGTAGTTGGAAAATAAGTTCAGTTGTAGAACCTAATAAGATGCAAGATAAGTAGTTCTAAAACATTCTATGCAAGATAAAAGGTCTAAATCATCAAAATAACATTGGTTATAATGAATGATAAGTAATTGTACATATAGAGATAGTGTATGTGAAACTTTTGGAAATAAAAAAAGTCTAGAAGTTGAAGATATATCCATGATTTGTATTTTCCAAGTGTATAAGACAAAGGTGTTATATAATTCATAAATAAAGTATGCAAAATTTTAAGGGTATATGCCCTTTTTCCTAGGGCATGTTCATAGCAGTTACAAATTAAGTCAATTATATAATTATATCCCTATAATGTTTTTAAATATATACCCATTGTTATGCACATAAACACATATGTAAAATTTAAGTGAATCATCAATGTTGGAAGAGTGGTTATAGGTTCCTTGAGGGAACGGTAGTTTACTATTGGTGTTGTGTAAAATGGAAGAGAGTATATGTACTATTTTAAGGCATGTGATATCAAATGAATTCCATGTAGGGTTATTTGTGTAGGCTCCCAAATAAGATTTAATTTATTTACTTTCTAATTAGATGAGGAAAAATTATGGGTTAGTCAACCTTGGCTAATTCACAAGAGTGTGGTTTTATCTATGAATGGAATATAAGGAATTAGACTTATGGTTAATGTATACAACTATTTTTTTCATGTTTATCACTTTACTTATGGATTATCATACATGATTCATTAATAAATTACTATCCCTAAGTGAAATTCATAAGGAGTGAACCAAGAAATGCGTGTAGTTGGATCATGTACTTTATGGTATATTTTTTAATATTATTATATCATACCTTTATTACTATCAATTTGACCTCCTTTGAGTCTCTTTGTATCTTTCGAATTCATATTCTTTTTATCCAAATTTGCTAGCTACCTTATATTCTTACTATATTGGTTAGTATTTAATTTAGCTAGTTTAATTAATATTTACCTATATTATTTAGGCCTATATAATAAAATTTTGAGTATATCCCTATCTTATAGTATCATCTAGGCTGATATAGTTCTAAGTTAGTTGATATTCCATTCAACTATACCATCTTAGTTCATACCATCAACTTAGAATTCACGGTTATTTATAATTTTGGATGTGTATATACATTTCTCATATTTTTCATTCCCATAACACAAAACACTCAAAAAATATACTATGAAAAATTAATTAACATAGGGTGAGGAAGAATACATAGAGTATTGTTTGTTTATTCACCAAAGAGATGTTGTATTACATAGGTTCATAACAAGCTCTTATGGAAAAGGAGGTGTGAATGATGGTAATCATAAAACATACTTACCCAGGTAAAAACATAAAAATAAGTGGATATAATTCCAAAAAAAATAATATAAATTAACATATTAATATTTAAATAAGCTTATAAAAATAACTATTATAATACCCTCCCTTAATAATTAAAATGGAAACAAGTCTAAGCTTATCCCAAAATATTACAATTTTTTTATTTACACAAAATTTTAGTCATTATATCAATTAGTTGATCAGAGGTAGGATAATAATAAAAACATATATATATATCCCTTGGTAAGAAACTATCAAATGTAGTGATGATGAACTTCAATGTGTTTTGTCCTAGTATGAAATATTAGATTATTCACCATCTTTAGTAAATTCTAGTTGTCATAGTAAATACTTGTAGGTATTGATGAATTGAGTTGGATATCTTCCAATAATTACTAAATCTACATCAACTCTCTACTTTAGTAGAAGAAAAATATATTATATTTTGAAGTTTAGTATACCATGAAAATCCATTTCAACTGAGTGAATACATAACTTATTGTAAAATTTATAGAATCAATTGATCCTACCCAATCTAAATCAATATACTCTATTAACTCAAAGTTAAAAATTTGTTTGTATAGAATGACGAAGTAAAGAGTAGCTTTGGCATATCTAATGACATGATTTATAAATTATAAACATTATTCAAGTGATTCAACCACAAATCAAGAATAATAACTTATTCTAAAACATAAATCTAGTCTAGTAATAGTAAGATAAATCAAACTACATAATAATGTTTGATACATTGTTTCATTGACTAGTGTTAAATCATTGTTAGTTGAAATTTTTATCCAAAATTATATAGGTGTAGTAGATAGATTATAATCATGCATTCTAAAATCGTATAAAAAATATTTTTTGTATTTATTTTGGGATATAATAATTATATAGCAAGAACTATAACACTATAAAAAATATGTAGACACCTAAAAGTGGCCAATAATGACCTCCAACCAAGATTCAAACCAATTTCTATCAAACATTGTAGTTTGGGCTAAAAACACTAAAACATGCTAAATGTTTCAAACTTGTCATATAAAAGTGTTCATTTTAGTTAGAGTATCAATAAAAAGGGCAATGTATTTTATGTGATACCTAACTTTGATCAATTTATTCTGAGTCAAAATGACAACTTCCCACCTAGGTGCTCTAGATTTCTATTTTATACCATGTTTCTTGCACAAGACACATGCCTTTGTTATTTTGTGTTGGTAACATCCTACATGGGATAACAGTTCCAATACATATAACATCACATTCCAAGGCCACTCCAATAAATTTTTGATCCAATAATATGAGATTTTGACCATTTTGATTAATTTGAGCACTAATTTCTAAATATTTACATCAAAAATGATTAATCATGTTTAAAGCTAATTAATTTGAATCAAGAGCTTAAATGGATTTTCCATAGAGGTTATTAATTATTTCATTAATGGAAATTGATTGTGAAAATATACATCATCAGGTGAGGTCATTTATGGGTTGGCATCCATAATACTTAATTTCAACAAATAGTTGTTTAATCCCTCTCATGCCTCATTAATGCTTCTCTATCCCAAAAATTTATGAGGGCATTTATTAATTTTAGCTTCCAAAATTGAATGGATTCTTAGCCACACATCTTCATCTTAGGATGGATAGTTCAGGTTGATTTTGATCAATTGCAAAAATCTATAAATAGAAGGACTCAAAACCATAAAAAGAAGCTATGTTGGTGTAAAGTTACAATGCATAAATGATTTTAGAGAATGAGAACATAGCAAAGTTATAATGTCAAAATCTCAAACCAAGTCATTTCAAGCCACATCAAGCCAAGCCAAAGCCAACTGGTGCCAAGAGGAGATGAAGGTAGCCACACTCCATTGATGAAGACGTCTTAAAGCACAAGTTGAGTAAGCTAATGAATGAATCCTTTGGAGAAACCAAGAAAGGTGAGGAAAGATTGTTATTTATTCTTATTTTAATTATGTTTTCATTGTATTTATTCACTAAGATCCCCAAAAGACATAGGTATAATGTGTCAGTTAATTAGTGTGCTTTTTTTGGATTTTGATTTCATACACTAACACTATACTAATATCCTCTTATAGTATTATTATGTTCACAAATGGCATGCTTGGTAGGACTGAACACATCGCATATACCAAGGAAACCAAGATACAACTCTAAAATATTTGAATGAATTTTAAAAGATATTTATATTTGTGTTTTAGTTTTGTTTTTGCAATTTTTGTGTTTACTCAGGTTTACACAAAGACCGATAGCAATCTTACATAACTATCAATAGTCTTATGTAACCATTATCTATTGTGAACTAACCAATGGTGGTCATATATAACAAATAATGGTCACTTTGTGCATCCTAAAACCATCAATAGTCACTGTATAGGGAAGCAAGCTAATAATCTACCTTTGGGAGCTTGGTTTTTGGGTCATACAAACTCCATTTTTGATGATTTCTATTAAAACCACATTTTTTTCCTAAATTTTCAAAATATACTATTAGTTTACCTTCAATTTGTATAATTTTTTAACAAAATCTTGAAATAAGAGTCTATATAATTTTTAAGTTTCTAATTATTATTTTTTTTGGTTTTACTACATTGTGTTTTCTTTATCTAATCCTTACCTTGTAAGTTTTATTTATATTTTTTCACTAACCAAGTCTAATATAACATTTTTTACTTTTGTGGTTTTACCTTTAAGTTGATAGGTTTTCATTGATGGTCTGTATCGACTACTAACGATCACCTTTGACCATTGATAGTTTCCTAGTAACCACTGACGATCACTTTTGACCATTGATGATCACTACTAACCAACCATTGATGGTCACTTATGACCACCAATGATCACTGTGTTATACAAAAACACAAACTTGAGAGCATACTTTTCAAGTTTGCTTATCTCATTTATAAAAGAGCTTCAAAGCAAAACAAAATTTTGATAATTCTCTTGTAGGACCTATTGGAAAAGTGACCAAATCCTGCTTAATTAGATATTTTGAACCTCTTTTGGGTGCTTAAAAAGAACTAGGAATATTTCGTTCGATGCTTAAAGAATTTTTTAGGGTGTTTATTTGAATGTTTTTTGTTTTTCTTTCATTTTTTTTCAACTTAAGGCCAAGGGGCCAAAGAACACAACCAAATCTTTTATTTTAGTGATTTAAAATTGAACTCACTTCCAAATTTTTATTTTATGAAAGTCATTTATTATTTTATTAGTTAGATTTGTTTATGAAAATAAGAAGTTATTCATGTATGCTCTCCCCCCATCCCTTATAGGGAACCGGTGGGATCGAAAGAGCCATCTTCATCACAAAATTATGCCTTAGTCCAAAGGCATAAAAGAGATGTTGTGAAAGGATCTCCCAAAGACCCACATGGGTTGGGTGATCTAGAAACAACCATAAATATCTTTTACTTAGTTTTTATTTTACACATCTTGGCTTATGAGGGGGAATTCATTGCCTCTCATAAGTTCTAAAGGGAATCCTTGACCTAGGTTTCACCTCTTGGCATTGTCTTCAATCTCTCTCCATGGGGGGTATAATAATTAGGATCCCCTCACTAAGATGGTGGTTTGAGTAGTTAAATTATCTCCATTAGTAGAGGCTAATCCTAGGATGTTTGAGCATTTTAGACATAACACTATACTGAGAAAGTGACAGATGTAGTGGTTGTTAAAATGGTAAGACATTTTTACAACAAGCTATATGATGCAAATCCAAATGATGTGTGATTCTCTTGGTTTCTAACATAAAAAATGATAGACATGAGATCTATCTAGATGATTAAAAACCAATTAGTTTTAGTCAACCCCACTTCACCACACCCTTGATATTTTATAGGATGATTATTCTTAGTTGTATTTTGGTCATTTATCTTTTTCTTTCTTGGATTTTTGAGACTAAAAATTATGTGTTTGTTTATAACCAAATAAAAAACAAGTTTATTTATATGCCACTCCTTTATCAAGGAGGCATTATGCTAGACATTTTACACCATACTTATGCCTTGAAATTTTTACTAAACATGTTTTTGTGTGTGTCACTTGATTGATATAGGTACCATTATACTACCCAAATCAGATATCAATTTTCTGCCTTTGAGTTTTTGAAACAAAAAAATGATCATATCATTAGAGCATGCATATATCATTATGCTACTTGAATTATTTCAAAACTCATTTGACTTGTGCCAAAACCATTTTTTAAAACCATGTCACATATACCATTTAGACCTTTTTCATGCACCATCATGTTTTCCAATCTTGTCTAGCTTATTTAATCAAATCCTAGTCTTCAAATGTTAAGTTTTTAATTAACATTGTCAAAGTTTGAATTGAAACATTGACTAATTTCTGTGTAGGACTCACTTTGTAGGGGTTGATGTATAAATCTTTTTCTTTTGGGTTTCATAACTTTGGTTAATTAATTACCCAAATTTGATAACTATTGTTTATTAGTTTAGAGCCTATCCTCATCATTGTTTGTACTTTTATTTAGGAGAACATGGTCTTTTCTCTAGGTTCCTTTGTCCTATGCCTTATAGCAATTGATCATGTTTATATCTGATTTTATATGTCGGGTCTATGTCAAAGTTGTTTCCAAACTTTTTAGATTAAATCAAATCATCATCATCCTTATTTCAATCCTAGATTTTGATGTTGTTTGGCCAAACATCCTAACACAACTAGTTTGAGCCTAGGTTTTGACTCTCCATTTGGATAAAACACCTATAAACTCTTTTCCCTTTCCTAGTTTAGACCTTGTTTAGAACACTTTTGCCTAGACTTTGACATGTCAATTTTTATTTAGATGCTTGACCTTTTATATGTGTGACATTTGATGTTAGATTATTTTATGCCAAGTCTTAGCATAAACCATTTTAGAGATACAACTCCATGTTCAAATAATTATTTGGAGATATAGCTCCACCACTTTTGACCAATTTGGACCACGTTTGAACCATTTTTCCTTTAGACATAGTTTTTTAGAGTTTATAGAAATCTAAGACTTTTTGTTTTCATATATTTTTCATTGATGTAGATATGTCTAGAGACACTTATGATGAATCCATGTACAATCAAATTTATGATGCAATGGCTGCACAAAATCTGACTAGAAACCCCTATGTGGATAAATTTTTTAAGTATTTTTATTATTCTCCCTAAAACACTCCATATGTGGAACAAAGTCAAGAAATAACTTAGAATCTAACTCAAAACCCTAACTAGGATGATATGGTTTATGAGGAGGACTTGGATGCTTTGGATTTTGTAAGCAACTAGGCTCCACACCATTATACCATTTCTATACTAGGACCTTATCCTTTGGATTGTGTAAACAATCAAGCTCCACAGCACCCCTTCGTCATTCTAGGACCTAGTCCTTTAGCTTGTGTGAGTAATCAACCTCCATACCACCATGTTATTACCATTTTAGGATTTCATCCTTTAGCTCATGTGAGAAATCAAGCTCCATAATTCCCTACCACTATCTAACCACCACTCATTATTTAACTTTTTCCATCTTTTCCCCACTTTATAAAACCTTGACTAGTCCAATCAAAACCTCATCCAATCCAATCACTCCCTCAACCAAGCCAATCATTCAAAGATAAATCTATGTTCAAAATTAGTATTTTCCAAATCATTGTAAACCAAGGCTAGGAGAACCAACCAATCCAAGATGTTTTTGTTGAACCAATCGTTTGTGATGAGTCAACCTATGATGAATCACCTTTCAATCCTATACCTATTATCGAAGAGTCTCACTCTAATGAGCCATTATTTGTTGAGTCACTTCTTAATGATTATAACCACCTTTGGGTAAATCATTATCTCAACCATATGCCTATTTTTCAAGAGCCTCCCTCTAACAAATGAATCTTTAAGGAGTTGTCTCTTGATCTTTTTCTTATCATTAAGGAGTCTCACTTTGATAAAATAGACTATGTAGAACCCACCATTCCATCACAGGCTATTAATTATCTAATACAAAACATGCAGTAAGACATCATTATAATAAAGTACCCATTAGATGAAGAATTAGAGTTAGAGTCAGAGTCTATTCTTTGACCAACATTGGATTTAATATCATAATCAGAATCAACATCAGTCTTACCATTAGATTTAGAGTCCCTTGAGTTGGAATCAAATTCAAAATTATAATACATTCATGACTATTAAAATATTGGTTATGCATGCCTTGCATATTAGCTTGAATACATTTTTTATCCTTCTATATTTTCTAAGATGAGTACTTCAGCTTTGACACAAGTTCTCCTAGTATCTTCTATGAGGATTGTGATACCTTCCCCCATTCCATTAATATCAACCAACATATCCATTAAATTGATGTTCCACATCCCACAAGTGTCAATTATGACTAAAATGATCACACCTTATTGAAATTAATCCATGGTGACATAGTAGTTGAAGAGAAAGGAGGCCAAAACCAATAATATGTACAAAAGAACAATATCTTAGTGAAACCTTTTTGAAGACACTAGATGAAATTGAAAGTTCAAACTCAACATCTTTTCTTGAATCCTTTTTGAAGGGTCTAGAGTAAAATCAAAGTCAAAATTCAACATTCCTTAGTGAAAAATTCTTGGAGGTGTTATGGAACAATTAAGACAACTTCATTTGTGAAAAACTCTTTGAGGTGCCAATAGTTAAGAATACAATTTCTTCACTTATTGATGAATAAAATATCAAAGATGGCATAAATATAGCTTCCTATCTACAACCTAATCATATGTTAACAAATTTTATGCCTAAACAATATAAAAATATGTTGGTCTTAATGAGAGAATATTAAAATGTCTTTAGCCCTACCACATCCAAAGTTATGTCAAATTTGGAATCAACAACATTATGTGTGCCTAGAAACCCTGATCTTCATTTATTTTTTAATAATTTAACATTCCATTATTATCCACCATTCCAATTCAAAAACCATCTTATCATCAAAAATTTATACCTATTTATGATCCATGGCTACACTTTCCTTTGTATAGGCTACAAAGATATCTTTTCTCGACACTTTAACTAAATAGAATCAATGAACAATAAAGATCACAACATCATTTTCATCCAGATCTGTAGCCTATTTTTGATACAAAAGATATTTATATGAGGTTTGGGTTAGTAATTAACATGATTGATTATTTTATTTGTATCATTTATTGATTAGGATGTACATCTCCACTTTTGTAGGAATAATATAATCATATGCCATTTACCATACCTAGGCTAAACACATCCATAACAAACAACCATCATTAACCAAAAACATGTACCATTCCATTATCTCATATCTATTTACTTTTATCACATATACTTTTGCCATTACTGCATACCTAACTAGTCACCTTACCACTTGTGGGAAACCCTCTTACCAGATTATGAATATTCTTCTTTGTACATTCTAACATCTCTCCTATCACATTACCATCATACCAGCCTATCACTATCTTATCACTTAGCCATTATACCATTCCATTCTATCAACTAAACATGTTTTGACTCATCCTATCCTAGCCCATTTGACCTTGGTTCATCCATTAGTTTCACATTTTTATCACAAAAAAATAGATCAATTTCAATAGTTATTTCAAAAATTCTAGATAGAGGTAGTATTTTTTAGTAGTAAGATAGAAGTTTGGTAGTTACATCCTTCAGTTATTGTTTGATTATCTTTCATTATCATATTATTAATTATAAATACCTATGGATAAATTAGCATCATTAACTTATTCTATTGTATCCTAGTTATAACCACCTATGGTCAAACTTGTGGTAATACTTGTTTATTGTTCTTTGACCATACCAACTAGCCATTTCCTATGCCAAACTATGACATCATACCAACTATGCCTATTTTTATTGAATTGGCTACTACACTAGTCATATTCCTCTACTATAAGGTGTAACCACTATGACATAGGGCCATTTTGGATCTATGTGGGTCGTACTTGATTCATGTTGAATTCAGGTCATTCCCTCTTTGACATCACGCTCTCACAAATTTGAAAGAATCTATTCAAGTTTTCCATTTTCTCACCATTTTGTGATCTCAGACCATATAGTATTTCATGATTCCTAATCTGTTTGAGATACACCAAAATTTTAAAACCATTCATAACATTTAGAAAATACAAAAACATTTATCCTATTTAAGCCTAGTTAGTCATCCTTAAACCACACTACTAGGGAAAATCCATTATTAGGATACTTTCTATTGATTTTGTTTTTAGGCTTCCTATTTGTTTGTTTTTTCTCTTGTGTATTTGTTTACTTTTAGTGCCATTGCCTTGATTCAGTCTATGTGAATTCATTAGGTGATTCCTTTCATATTTATACTTGAATCCATTTATATTCATATGTTAACATTGTCATAATGGTTTATATCATTGGTGCATTATTTTCCCTTAAGTATTATATTTTTGGAGTCATTCCTTATGCATATTTTGGACAAGTCCTCATGGTGTTATATCATGATGCCTACCATCACATGCTATAGTAAAAATTATCTATAGGAAGTTAAATAAGGAATGGGGCCTTAGAAGCTTCTCATTGGTACATTGGCAAATCCTTCTACCTATCTTGATCAAAATAAACAATTGACCATTCTATTTATATTATTTTTAACAAGGATGAGCATCTCCCCATTGGTAGGTACAACTGAATATTTTTTATTGATCAATTTCATTCTTATATCCATCTCTTTCATCACTTTGCATCCCCTTATGCATGTTTTTTTTATGGCTTATTTAGTCATTATACCATTTCATATATGTTTACATCCACTCATATTTAATCTATGAAACAAGATATATCCTTGGGTTATGATTGCTAATCTACCCTAATGGGGCACAACCATATCAAACATCATCTTTATCAAACAATTTAGGTCCTCTTAATGATTATAACCACCTATGGGTAAATCATTATTTTGAGTTTTATTCTTGATTATAACCACCTTTGGGAAAATCAAGACCTTTTTAAATCAATGCATGCAAGCATTTTCTCATTTTCATTAATCTCACCCGTGGGTTAATTCCACCTTTATTCTTTCTTCTTTTTGAAGGATTATCCATCCACATATGTGAAGACCACTCCCTCACAGGGGTATCATCCTAGGCTTCACCAACACCATTTGGATATTTTTTTCAATCACCATCTTACTTTTGTAATACAAGCCATTTCTCATTATTTGATAAGACATTGCTATCCCTATGGTTTACAACATCCTCCCAAACATGGGAAAAATGTATACACCTAAAAGTGTCCACCAATGACCTCTAACCAAGCTTAAAACCAATTTCTATCAAACATTTCAATTTAGGCTTAAAATACTAAAATGTGCTAAATGGTTCAAACTTGTCCTATATAAGTACTGATTTTGGCCAGAGTATCACTAAATAGGGCAATGCATTTTATTTGATACCTAACTTTGATCAATTCATTCTAGTTTAAAATGATGATTTTGCACCTAGGTGCTTTGGATTGCTCTTTTCTACCAAGTTTCTTACACAATTGACATGCCTTTATTATTTTGTGTCAAAAACATCTTAAATGGGATAATGGTTACGACACATCTAACATCACATTCCAATTCCATTCTAGTCAAATTTTAATCCAATAATATGGCATTTTGACCAGTTTGATTAATTTGAGCACTAATTTCCAAAGATTTGCACCGAAATTGATTAATCATGTTTAAAGCTAATTAATTTGAATCAAGAGGTTAAATGGATTTTTTATAGATTTTATTGATTATTTCATTAATGGAAATTAATTGTGAATATTTGTATCATCAAGTGAGGTCATTTATGGGGTGGCATCCATGAGCCTTAATTATAATAAATATCTAATTAAGTCCTCCTATGCCTCTTTAATACCTTTCTATTCCAAATATTTTTGAGGGTATTTATTGATTTTAGCCTAAAAAATTTAATTTATTATTAGCCACACATCTTTATCTTGAGATAGACGGTTTAGGTTCATTCTAATCAATTTCAAAAATCTATAAATATAATGCCTCACAACCATAAAAATAAGTTATGTTGATCCAAAGTTACCATACACAAATGATTCTATACCTTGAGAACATATCAAAGTTATAATGTCAAAATCTCAAACCAAGCCATTTCCATGGACATCAAGCTAAGCCAAATCTAATTGGTGCCAAGAGGAGATGAAGGTAGCCACACTCCATTTATGAAGACTTCTTGAATCACAAGATGGCAAAGCAAACAAATGAATCATTTGGAGTAACCAAGGAAGGTAAGTAAAGTTTGTTATTTCTTCATGTTTTAGTTGTGTTTTCATTGGATTTATTTACTAATATCCCCCAAACATCTAGGCATAAGGTGTTAGTTAATTAGTGTGTTTTGCATTGGATTTTGATTTCATGCACTAATGTTATACTAATCTCCCCTTATTAGAGTCCTATGTTCACAAAATCTACACCTAGATAATATTGAAGCATACCTAGATTAGTTATTTCAAACATAAAAAGTGTTTAATTTAACCTATTTAATTAAATCATTAACATATAAAATCTTATCCATTATGTCATCACTAACTATTTTAACATAGAGAATAAATTTTACAGCACATATCCTAAACTAGACTCTCTAAAATCATTGTCTATTTTGAAGTGCCATGCTCGAAGATCCTCATTAAGTCCATATAAAGACTTCAAAAACCTAAAAAATAGATGTTAGTTACCAAGAATCTAAAATCCCTATGAATGTGATATATACACCTCCTCATTTAAGTTTCCATTTGAAAAATCACTTTTTACATCGATTTGAAATAGTTTCTAACCAAACTAAGTAGCAATAGATATAGCCATTTGAAATTTTACCATATTAATTATAGGATAAAAAAATATTCATAATCTACTCCATGTTATTATGCATAACCTTTTGTAACAATATGAGCTTTAAATATTTATAAAGAACCATCTTATTTACATTTTACCTCGTAAATACATTTGCAACCAATGGATTTCTTACCTTGAGGATAGCTCATACAAAAACCAAGTACAATATTTTATAAGTGCATCATACTCAACCTTTATGTAATATTACCATTCTCTATTCTCTTTATCATTTTCATAATTAATGGGCTCAAAAAATTGTGAAACTATGAAATTGAGAAAAATTTACCTACTCATGAATTCGCACCACTTGTTTCCTTGATCTTATGGATCTACTTTCCAAATAAACTAGAGGATCATCTTTTTTATTATCATGTAATGTTATATAGTACCATTTTGTTCATTTGTGTTAACTTGTGAAACCACCTATTGTGCCACTATAACCTTCAATAGAGATAGACTATATTTTGTGTTTAATATTCTAAGTCCTATTCCATTTTATTACTATAACTTGATTCACATTTATCAGTAGGAATCCAAATATTAGTAGTATTTTTAGGTTTACCATATTTTGAGAAATAACTAATTTTATCATCTAATTTGACATCTCTATGAATAATTGTGGATAAGGAAAAGGTAGAGGGGAGGTTAGTCTTTTATTAGTATAAGAAATAAAACTCAAATAACACACTAAAATCTTAACACCTCTAGCCTAGACACTAGGGAGAGTTTTGGTAATAAAACTACATATGAAAGCACAACTAAAACATAAAATAACACACTCTTTTACCTTCCTTGGAGCTCCAAATGGATTTTTGAATGGCTTGTTTGGCTTGTGCATCAACAAGTCTTTGACAATAATGTTTACTTGTTTCCTTATCTCCTTAGCACCTTAGATTTGATTGCTTAGCTTAATATTTTGGAATGGTAACATTACTTGCATGAGGCTTATGGAGGAAATCCTACATAATAAATCTATAATATACAAGCTTAGAAATGAAAGGTTATGGCCTTGTATATATAGCCTCAAAAACTAAATCTCACCTATGGTGAGTTAAGGTTGATTTTAAACATATAATAGGTTCAAACTAGCCTTAGGTGGTTGAAAATAACTCCAATTGATCTAATGGTTTTCATGTCATTATGATTTTAAATTACTCTACATGTCTCTTAAATTAGATATTTTAGGTTGTTTCTAGAGATCATGACAAATCATAAAGGAAATGATGAAAGGCTTGATATTTTGAGTTTTGGAAATTTCATTTTTAGATATTCATTAATTATCAATGGATATTTCAACTAATCATTTAATCTCTTTTAACTTGTCAATTTATTTTGATTAGTGTTTTAGCTCTTTCAAGATTTATTCAAGTTCCTCACTTAATGGGTCCATAGGCCAAATTGATTATTGTTATTCCTCAATGTGATTAGGGATGAATCTGTGAGAGGTTATTATTACATATAGGCTAGTATCCCAAATAGGGATGCCTCGACATGATTCTAAGCTTTGATGAATGATGAAAACTATATTTGGGATGTTTAATGATTCTTAGGATTAATTTTTAATGGTTGGTAGGAATTGGTTTGAAGTCAGTCAAAATCTAGTTGTAGCCAAAATTGGATATCTGTAATTTACCCCTATTTAGAAAGGCATTGCAAACTCTAAGATGAGTAACAACTTCTCAAAGAATGAAAAGGTTATGTATCCCTACTAACTTAATGTTAATGTTTTAGATCTACATTCCCCCTCAAATGAGTGGTTAGCAAATAAGGTTGATGAGTGGTCCCTCAAAAGAAGGAAAATGATGGAACTAATAGGTAAAATGGGGTAGAAAAGATTGATTTGCCCATAGGCAATTATAATTAGTATCACAATGAGCTACCCGACTTGGGTAGATAAACAAGGTGATTTATCCATAGGTAGTTATAACCATCAATATAGAAGGATAATTATTTTTCCATAGGTGGTTATATTCATTAGTCAAAAGATAAGGGCAACAAGATAATGCCATGATTAAAGATGGTTATAATCATTAAAAGGAAAATAATGATTTTCACATAGGTGGTCATAATCATTGGCAGGATAAAAAATACCCTAGTTGGGTGGATAAAGATAATGGTTTGGCCAAAGGTAGTTATAAGCATTATCATAATAAAACTATGCCCTAGTTGGGCAAAGAGATATCATGATTTGTCCATAGGTGGTTATAATCAAGAATACTCAAATACAACAAAACATAATGATTTGGCCATATTCATTTATAATCATTGGCTCTATGGGTGGGACAATGCATAATGATTTTACCAAAGGTAGTTAGAATCATTGGTATAATAATGGGAGTAATATGGAAAATTGGAATAGTGGGATTACATACTAAATCTATACTCATGGAGTAAGAGTAAGCTAGTGTAAAGGAGAAAGATGAATTTGGGAAACCTACTAATATGTAGATACATATCATAACTAGTAAGGGTGAAAATTATTTTGTGATTGAATTACTCTATATTTGGGGAATGATTTGGGTAGATCAAGAATGTTTCAAGTTCCAAGGAGAAGTATTACATTCTCATTGCTTGAAATATTTATCTAATTGATTTTTGTTGTAGCACATGATGGTAGGTATAATGATATAAAACACCATGAGAACTTAGATAAAATATGTGTAAGGATTGACATATAATTCAATAAATATCTAAAAGTAATGTACCAATGATAAAAACCATGATGATAATGTTAACTAATGAATATAGATAGATTCAATAATAAGGTGCAAGTAATCACCCAATGAAGACACATATACTTAATCAAGGCATAATAAGAAAGAAAAAAATAGGAAAACAATAAAATAAAAACAAAACACTAAAAAATGGAAAAGAAAGATTGAATAAAATTAAATAATGAGAATAAAATGACATAAATAAAAAAAATGGTTCATCACAATGTTATTGCAAATAGAGATAAAACAAGATGATGACCATTTCCCCTAGGTTATAAGAGACAACAAAATAAACAAATAGAATGGGCTAATAGAAGAAAAGGAATGGGTAGCTAAGTTGACTCTAGATTCACTAAGAAAATGGACATTGCCTACATAGTTCAATGAACTCCATGTCCAACATAGATTTCATGCCAAATGTATCTCTCCCAGGAGATGGGATAAAACAAAATGATGATCAGGAAAACATGATTATTTAGGTAGAGGAATATGGGAATGATCTCAAAAAATGGTGAGCACATGGGACATTATGATAGTAAGGATGGGGAAAGCAAATGACATGTGGTTTCTTGTGACTTAGCTAAGGGTCTTAAAATCCTTAAGGTAAAGCATTAGTCTATGTAAAATATTTATTACAATTTTTTATGAATTTTTTGGAGCATCTCAAATCAATAAAGAATGATGATATACTAAATGGTCTAGCTCAAAAAATGTAGAGAGAGTTCAAACTTATAGATTGCTCATAAAATGGTGAGAGTGTGTTAAAGGGTGACTGAGGTGATGTCATCATGAATCAAGCATTACCTACATAGTCCTAGGATGGGACCTCAAGTCACTATATTTATACCTTATAGTGGAGGAATTTGACTAGGTAACATCAAGTTCACAAATTAGGAAAATTAGGCAAATAACATAATACAACATAGGAATGACAAGGTGGGAGTTCAAGGCAAGATTAAAGGTATTGTTCCTAATTTCCCCATAGGATATTATAATTATGAAATAATGACATAGGTCAATGATAATAATTTTTCATAATGTGAGACACTAATTTTCCCAAAGGTGGTTATAAGCAGGATACTCCAAATGAAATGAAATAAAAAATGAAGGATGTAACTACCAAATCACTATTATACTAGTCCAAAATATGGCCTCTATCTAGAATACTAAATCAATTGATGTAACTTGATCTAAATCCCCTTATTGAAGGTTCCCAATGAACCAATGGAATGGAACCAAGGTTGAATGGGTTGGGTAGGGTTAAAAACCAAGGTTGGTTGATAATTAAGGTAGGGTATAATGGTATATGATATGATACAAATAATATCATAATATGGTATAATAGAAATGGGACTCATAGATAATAATTTACGTCTATCAATGGAAGTATCACTTGAGGTGTATAATGTTCATCAGTGCATCAATTTCATCTCCATCTGGTGTAGCAAGAATGTTTGATCAAAAACATAGTTTGTAATAATGATAGAGGGGCCTATCTAGTTGGTTTGAACTTGCCCTTATGCTTCTTCTTGGTCATGGTATTCTATTGGTTTTCATTGAGAACAAGATCCATAAGCTTAAATTGTTTTTGTTTGACTCACTGCTTATAGTTGCCATAGAGATAGTTTTGGTATGCTTGAAGGATATTGATAGTAACCACATGTTTCTAATCAAGTAAATTTAGATCTTATATGTGAGCTATTTAGTAATCTTCATCATTTAGGACATGCTTTAGTGATATATGCAAAGAAGGTAATTGTACCTCAATGGGAAGAATGCCCTTAGTGACATAAATAATGGAATATGGAGTTGATCTTATTTGGGTATGGTAATTAGTGCATTATGCCCATACGGTGCATAATATTTGGAGGTGATAATCATGTATATCATCATTGAAAATATTTATAATGATGTTGAAAATGGTTTTATTGGATGATTCTACTTGACCATTACCTTATGGGTAATATGCGGTAGAAAAATGTTGAGTAATGTTATACTCAGCACACAGTGTTTTGAAATCCTTATTTTTAAATGATTGACGATTATCTGATATAATGTTAGATGGGATACCATATAATCAAATGATATGGTTAAATATGAATTTGTAAATTTTTTTAATAGTCACATATGTGAGGGGTATAGCTTCAATCCACTTAGTGAAATATTTTTTAGTGGTAAGGATGTGTTTATGGCCATCATATGAGGTAGGATTAATCTTCCCAATGAGATCAAGGCCCCATGTAGTAAATGTCCATAGTGTCATCATTGGTTTTAGTGTTTTAGTTAGGGCATGAATTATATTGGTATGCCTTTGACATTTTTCACACCTTTTAACATAAGTAGCTACATTTGCATCCATAGTTGTCCAACAATACCTAGTACATAGGAGATTTTTAGCTAAGACAACCCCACTAGTGTGGGCTCCACATAATCCTTCATGAAATTCTCATAATTCTAATTTTTATTCTACCAAAATTTAAAAAAGGAAGAAAAGTTACATCAAATCTATGGTGGTAAAGGGTTGGTCCAATTATGGTATATCATGTAGCTTGGTGGTTAAAGATATTTTTCTAATTGCATGATAGGTTAGGTGGGATAATATGGTCATGTAGGTAGGCAAAAATGTCTAAATACCATATAGAGTTGGGACCAACAATATTACAGATCATTGTAATGGTTGAAGGTTCATGAGTAGGCACTATAAGGTTTTTAATGAGGATTTCATATTATTTTGACTTATCTATATAATGGATCAAAGAGCCAATGGTGACCATGGCATCCACAATCATATTACTAGCCCTTGGTATATTTTCAAATTATATGTCAGTGATCTACTATTTGAGAACATCAATCATAGCCTTATATGGTATCATCTTGTCATCTTTGGTATAAAATTAGTATGTCACTTGATTCATGATTGATTGAGAATCATCATAAACCTTTATATGTTGAATATTCTATTATACTCCCTATTGAAGTCCTCAAATAAGTGATTCATATTTTTCATTGTCATTATTATGAATAAAGATAATACATAATGATTTAGGGATAAAATTGACTTATGATTTAATAAATAATAGGCCTACCCCTGATCTATGTGATCTGAATGATCCATCAAAATATATCTTCTAGTGCTCTTCTTCAAGAGGTGTTTTAATGATATTCATTATATACTTGTCTAGGAATTGAAAAGTTAGTAGTTCAATATCTGCAAGGGGAACTCCAGTAAGATGATCTATAAGAAATTGTCCCTTTATGAGTTACTAATTGACATATTCTATTTTTAAAATGCTCATAATCATGATCCATTTATCCATATGGCCTTGTAAATCTATCTTGGATAGTAGATACTTGAGTGGATCTACTTTCTAAATAAATATGGTCTTGCTATTTAACATGTAATGCCACAACTTTTGGTTATAAAGACCATAGCTAAATAATTTTTTTCTATGTGTGTATAATTTTTCTCATACTCAACTAATGTATGCCTTAGATATTACATGGCAAGTTATTTTCTATTATCATCATGCTGAGCTAAAAGTGCCCCTAGGGATTTCTCAATTGTAGATAGGTATAGTAAAAATGAATTTTCTATCATAGGTGGCAATAAAATAGGTGGATTGGAAAGATATTCTTTGAGGTGTTGGAAGGCTTTTTGTCATTCATCATCCCAATGAAATCGATAACCTTCTTCAATAAGTGTGTAAATGGATGGAATTTATTGCTCAACTGAGAAATGAAGCATGGAGTAGAATGAATATTTCCTTATAAACTATGGATCTACTTTAAATTAGAATGTGGGGGGATCTTGATAATGGCTTGTATTTTGGTAGGATCTACTTTAATGAATCTATGATGAATGATGAAGCCTAACAACTTGCCTAAAGTAAATCAAAAAACACACTTCTTAGGATTGAGTCTAACATTGTATTCATGAAGCCTCTCAAATGTATTTTTTAGTGTGGGTAAATGGTCATCCTATGTCTTTGATTTACCCAATATGTAATCAATATAGTCTTCAATAATGGCATACATCATATCATGAAATATGATGGTCATGGATATTTGGTATGTGCCCCTAGCACTTTTTAGACCAAATGGCATAACTTGATAACAAAATGTTCTCCATGGAGTGGTGAATGGTATTTTATGTTTGTCCTCTAGTGTAATCTAGTTTTGGTTGTACCATGAAAATCAATCCATTAGTGAATGCATTTTATACCCCAATGTGGAGTCAACTATCATGTCAATATTTGGCAGAGGAAAGTGATCATTAGGGTAGGACTTGTTTATATCTCTAAAATAAGTGCAATTTTGATTCCTTTTGGATGATTAATAACTTACATAATATTCATGATCCAATTTAAATAGTTTACAATTAAAATACATATAGATTCTAGGAATTTTTACAACCCTTTCTTTACTAATACAATAAGGTGAGGATGAATCTTGTGCAATTCTAGTTTACGAGTTTGGCATCAGGATGTAAAATAAGGTGGTGTAAAACCAAGGTGGGGTCCCAACTTGACATGTTTGAACAAGCCCAAGTAAATTATTAAAAAATTCCCTCAAAAGGGTTGTAAAAATTTCATGTTCTTCCTCAATGAGAGATGCACCTAATTTGATCCATTTTGGGTCATTTGGAGTCTTGATGTTGACTTTTATAGTGTCTTCTAAGAGGAGAGTTGATCCATATTCCAAAATGGTTGGTAATGATTTGAATTGTAATATAATTATAAATTCCTATATTTGGATTATCTCTTCATGTTTTCCTAGGTAAGATGAATTAGAATCTCCCAATGGTAGGGATGATCATGTTACAAACACTATTGGAAACTTTAGGATAATTTTGTCAAATGCATGATTTATTTAGAAATAAACTTGGAACCAAAGGAAATCTCATCATTGATGGTATCCTAAGATATTTTTGAGGAAAGGTAAACATCCCCATAAAATGGAACCTAAAATAGGTTTTCACCAAAAGACTAGACTTTTTCTTTACTTTTACCCTTGTTTAAAAGTGCCTCAAAGAGGGTTTCAATTTAGGACCTCAATGTTTTATTTATTTGTTTATGGATAAGGGTGCCCACCCATTATATAACATATCCTATAGGGTATATTTTGATTTATAACCCCCCCTTTTTTTGTCTCTCAATAGAAAATTATCTCTTAGGCCTAGAAAATCATAAAAGGTCTCATCATTCTCAGACTCATCGACAGACACTATGGATTCTTTTTGGTCCCAAACTATAAGTTGGGGGTGATATAGAGGAAGTATGTTATTATGAGTAACTATGGTAAGGGCATAAATGGCATGGTTTCCAACTAGGTTGGTATCAATAAGGTCTTCATATAGGCTATGATTGGATTTTGATTTGTTTCTGGCAATATTATCACTAGTTGTTGGTGTTAGAAAATGAATAAGATATGTGGGGTCACCCCTGGGCATTTTAAATATAAGACCATAGGCTACTTTATAAAAAGTTATAGAAATTGGTTGTAGAGTTCCCTGTTAGTCTGGTTTGAGGATTTCTCCTTCATAGGCTTGATTCTCCATGATCCTATTATGAATGGGGTATTTAGCATTTTTCAACAATCAGTTAGTTCGTCATTGTATAAATAGGATTAATAATTTACAAGTGGGTCCTCTTCTTTTCCAATAGTCAATGTGAATAAGATAGGACCTGCACTATGGATCTTACCTTTTCCCTTTTTTTCCATTTCATGCAAGGTAGATTTTATTTAGATCTTCCATTGAACTTGGGATTCTATAGAAACTTGGTAATGTGAAATGTGTCATGATTCATATACTCTCTTAGGCCATTGGTTGAGATGGTAAATTAATTAAACAATTTAGGAGGTGGTATGTGAGAAGATGAATCAAGGATATCTAGGTCTATACATTTGGCCTTTAGAAAATTAACAAGTATTTCTTTAGCATTTTCCTTATTAGGAACTAGATCTAGGCCAAAATTGTAGTTATAGCTTTCATACTCAACCTCTAAATGTTTACAATGTTCGTAGGGTTTTAAATTTTTATTGATGGTTACCTCCATCCCTGAGTGAGAGAACTTAAGACATTGGTGTAATGTTCATGGAATTTCATGAAATTCATGTATCAAAGGTCTTCCCAAAATAAAATTGTAAGATAGGTCTAGGTATAACATAAGGCATAGTATATAATGGGTCAATGG
The DNA here is from genome assembly GCA_037957365.1 of Torreya grandis. Classification (NCBI taxonomy): domain Eukaryota; kingdom Viridiplantae; phylum Streptophyta; class Pinopsida; order Cupressales; family Taxaceae; genus Torreya; species Torreya grandis. The sequence continues at coordinate 129,275 of JARHVA010005712.1, forward strand.
CCCAATGATAACTATAAAGATGATGGTGCCTTATGATTCCCACTCTTAATTATCATAGGCTTTGATGGTAATTATCTTTAGATGTAGATCAATTATTAGGTATCAAGATGCTTGATGAGATTTAGAGACACAATATTTAGGCTTGATCCATTGTCTATGAGGGCATGTTTCACTTTGTGATGTGTAATGAAAATTTCAATGTACAATAGATTATTATAGAGAGGGCCAAGGGATGACATATCACTTTGGTCAATGGTCAGCTATTGGCCTAGAGCTAGATGTCTAACAAAATCTTGGAATTTATCTAGGGATATGTCATTTAGAACTTGGGATTGGCCTAGGAACTTTGTCATGATGTTTTTGTGGATATTAGACATATGCAATAAATCAAAAATGGAGATTTATGTAGGCATATTCTAAAGTTATTCCATAATGTCAAACATCTTTTCCTTAATAATGACATATGGATTTTTCCTAGCTATAATTTTAGGTTAGATGGGTTTAGTGGTAGGTGGCTATCAGTCAGTAATGGTAATATTTTACCATCAAGTTGTGATTGCATAATCATGATTAGATACATGACCATTATTGCTAGCAAATGATGATGGAGGGGGACTAGCTAGGATAGGTCTCACTTGTTGGTACTCTTATATGTGGTCATGGGGAAATGATGAGTTATCAGTATAAGGTTTAAAAGTAGTAATGTTTTCTTGTTAGTGCACCTATATGTATCCCAAGTCAAGGAAGAATCACTGGTATAGATGGGTTAATTAGAATTGTTTACTAATAGTCATATTCTATTAGCACTTGGTCTTTGATTAATGGTGATGGTAGAAACATAAACTCTAAAAATATGACCTAAAACATTATTATATCTATGTGAAACTATGTATTAAGTCTATTGGTTATTACCATCTTTCTATCCTTGGTTCCTTCCATTCCATTGATGTTATTTTTTTGTTAACATTATGATTATTGTCTTGGCTATTGATATTGTTCCTACTATTTTTCTAAACTTTGTTATTATTGTTGTTGTTATTGTTGGTTGTTATTATTATCTTGGCTGTTGATAATATTATATTATTTTTATTATATCCATTGTTGTTGTTATTTTTGGTTGTTAATATTATGTTATGGAAAATGGTTTTTATAGATACCCATGTTCTGATTGGATGTAAATGCTCGATTACCCAATGTAATCTCCCCATTTTCCAAAATATTTTAAATTAGGTGCTTGATTTGTACACAATGGCATAGATTATGGACATGAACCTGATGGTATTCATAAAATTCATTGTCTTAGTGCCAATCTAGATAAGGAATTCCCTCATGATAGTGATTCAAAATTGGCCAACTAATTAGATTAGAGGTTTTTAGCTTGTGAAAAATGGCTTCAATAGGTTATCTAAGGTCACTAAAGACTCAATGAGTAGGTACATTCCTCTTTGGGGGATGGGTTTTTAAAGGTAAAGGTTGTTGAATTTGTTGAGCTAGTCTAGGCTACTATAAAGGTTATACTTACAGAATAGGTTATTGATGAGGAGTAATTTGTATTTGTGGCATTAGTTGAGTAGATTTTTGTTGGAATATTTGTATATGATGTGATTTAGTTACTCCATTTCCAAAATAATTCTTATTATGATTGAATTCCTTTGATTTTTCATAGTTACTAACTTGGGATGGTGTCAATGCTTGCACTTGATCTTGGCTTTGGTTTTGTTTTTGGCCTATTCCTTGGTTTTGATTTCGATTTTGATTTGAAGTGATATTGATAATATATTTGTTAATAATGGAATTTTCAATTACAAAACCTTTTTTATGATCTCTTTGAATGTGTGTGCACACTATAGCTCCAAATGATAAGATATCTCACTATGAAAATTTTTGGTAAACATAATGGCCAATTATTTGTCTAGTACATTGTGGGTGAAATGAAGAATAAGTGCTCTCCATTAATATAGATAGATTATGAAACTTTTGTTATATTTATACTTGGTTTGAATCAAATATGCTAATGGAATCTTAGGTTCTAGATTGTAAGAGAAATTTTGCACAAATTTATCTAAAAGGTCATGAAAATTAGATACTGAGTTCTTTGTAAATTTAAATAACCATTCCAAAGCCTATCTTTATAGACTTCAAAGAAATAATATGAGTAAATAAATGTCACTATAGGTCAATTTTTTATAAGCAACAAAGAATTCTATCAAATGGGCCTTAAAATCTCCTTTACCCTTATATTTATTAAATGTTGGTAGTTTGTACCCTAGAGGAAATGGTATATGAAGATACTTCATGTTGAATGGCTATAAACACATATCATCTAACTTAAAATTTTTGGTTTATTTCCTAAGTTGGATGGTAAGAATTACATCCTTCATTTACTATAGTTCTTATGCCAATAAACTAGAAGGAACATTGGGTTGAGGTGAAGGATTGGTAGTCAAAGATGGAGGCATGGTTTGTTGTGGAATTTTGGTTTGGTTAGGGAATTGACCAAGAATATGCATCTATGGATTTGGATGTGTTTGATGTAATTACACATGTTATGGTGTGATATTTTGGTTTGGATTTAGTATATAGGCCTAGTTTTGAGGGAATTGTGGCTATGGTGGAAGGACATGGCTTGGGATAAAGTACTGTTCCTACTGAGGTCGAGTAAGAACTTGCTACCAACTAGTCAAACCTAGATGAATAAGGGGAACTTGTGGACAAAGGCCATATCATTAGATCTATGGCATGTTTGTAATAAAAGGCAATTATTTCATAATAAGTACTTATGGGATAGTAGTACCTCTTTATTACATGAACATTTGTTGTGAAATAGATGTTTGTAGAGTGTTTGACATATGTCATTGGTCAATGGACATATGTTAGATAAATTTAGTCATCACCTAATGAAGTGGAGTAGCATTCATCACATTTTGTTGAGTCAAGGCACTAGTTGGCATTTAAATACTTAATCTTTGTAGTTGTAGGCTTGAAGAAGTAACTAGGTGTGTATTAAAGGTAACTTTTTATGGTTGGGGTGTAGGAGCTCCTTCCCCTATATTTGAGAACCACTAGTGGTATTAATTAATGTCACCTATTATGGACTATTTATTTGTACAGTTATACCATTTTGTCCTAGATTGGATGACGCATACATGTTATCTACTATGTTTGGCATTCTATTTTGTATAAAATCAATAGACACTTATTAAATAGTTGAGACTTTAAACATGTCTCCAACTAAAGTGCTTTACATGAATGGGCCTATATTAGAATTATCATGACATGTCAATTTTATTAATACACCTATTGAAGGATATAAATCAATTATTAGAGAATTTGACATGGCCATGCTATTAAAGTTTCATGATGAGTTAAAATATGTTTGATATTTTATCTGCATCTATAAAAATTGGTCATCCATGAGGGCCTTTTCTATGACAAGCATATTGGGGTTTTGATACGACATCGACATGATTTATTAAAGATTTATAAAAGAGGATTATTAAATGGTTTGATTATAAAGCATGTTGAAAGGCACTCTAACTAGGCTAGGAAAAATTTTGTGGGGGAAATCTAATGAAAACTTGGCCCCTACCTTCACAAATCTGACTAAAACTTCATCCCTAGTTTCAAGTAAGTGATGATAAAACAAATAAGGGTCATATGTATATGGCATAGTAATGTAATATGGTTCTTATATAACTTGGTTTACAACTAAGGGTACATTATCAAGGTACTACATTATTTTCTCTTGGTCCTGCTCTAGGTATGGAGGCATGTTAACCAAATAGTGAGCTAAGTGATATTAAATTTATTCCCAAGATTGAGAATTATAAGGAGGATAATAATTCATCTTAGAAACTACATCATCACCATAAAGGGTCTGGAACAAAGTCATTTTGTTTGACCACTTTATCATAACCTAGATTCTACATGGCTCTACTATGAGTGTATTAAAACATATCCAAATCAATAATAAACATTTCCAAAAAAAGGCCTAGATTTATATAAACTCTTAAAAATAATGTCTAAAAGACAACATGGTATGAACTTGGTCTAACTTGTTCTAAGGATGGAATTGTATCTCAAAAATAGTCTATGTTAAAACTTGGTCTAAAATAGTCTAATGTCAAATGTCTAACATCAAATGTCTTACACAAAAAGGTCAAGTGGATCAGTAAATATGAATGCCAAATGATAGGTGTAAAGTGTTTCAAACAAGTCTAAACTAGGTCTAAATAAATAAAGGTTGTTAGGTCTTTTGGAAAACATGGCACAAAATCTAGGCTCAAAATAGGTATTGCTAGCTCTTTTGGAAAAAGGCACAAAAAAATATACTTTAAAAAAATGAGGTCTAAAAGGTAACATAATTAATTTAAAAAAATTTAAACAGTTCAATATAATCTAGGTATTTAAATTTAAACAAGAAACTAGTCATTTGGAAAAAGACATAGAAATCTAGGCATATGGAAGATAGACTATTTTCAGAAATCTAGGCACAAAAACAGTCTTAAAATTGAGTAAATAATTAACCTAAGTTACACAAACCAAAATTGAAAGGTGAATGTTCTAAGTGAAAATTACACAAGGTATATATATAAACCAATCAATGTTTGGATTTGAACATGTTAAGGATAATTTCAAACTCAAGTTTAGAAAACTAATCTTCTTAAAATAGACAATGAGGTAAACAAGAATGAATGACATGATGACACTAGGAATATATCCCAAAAGGCACATGTGATTTGGAAAATTGGTTTTTTGGACTCAAGGCAACAATCATTTGAAATGATTTGAGAAATATAATGACATAAACATGCTATAAAGGTATGAAAAATGTTTATTTCAAGACTCAAACACACAAAACATGAAATGAATTAGGTAGTGTAATGATAACCTTTTCAAAAAAGTGACACACACAAAAAATTCTATCAAAATACTAAGGAAAAGGTATGGTGTCAAATGAATGGTGTAACACCTCTTCAAAGAAAGGAGTGATGCCTAAAAAAGACTTGTTTTTTATTTGATATGAAAAATAAATAGTTTTGAATCAAGACCATGTAACAAAAAAAGACAAAATGACATAAACTATTTATTACTGACAAGGTTACATCATATGGTTGAATATCATATATATAATCAGTCTTGAAAGTATTTTAAATATTAATCCAAAAAGTAAATGTTCATGATAATTAGGGTTTTTAGGCTCCCTCTTATCTTAAAATTTTGTAAGATGACATGGAACTTTGGGCTACTCATCCTGCATCAACAATATATACACGACAAGTGGGGTTGTCTAAAACTATCAATTTTAATTCATTTCTAAATGGTCCCAAGTGTTGTTAACACTAGAGATGCAATCCCATCATTTGGATTTATGTCAATCAACTTGTTGTGAAAAGTTCTTGTCCTTTTCATAACCACCACATATATCTCTTACTCATTATAGTGTGAAGTTCAAGTTTTCCCTATATTTTGAGGTTGATTAACACTAATGGATCTTGTTTTAACTGCTCAAAACAAGCATCTAAATGGGTCACCCTTAATTTATATACCTCACCATGGAGTGGGATTGAAATGATTCTAATAAATGAATTATTGGGTCAACTCTTCCCTATAGAAGCTCGTGAGTAGGCAATGACCTCCTTCCCACAAGCCAAAATTCATGAAATAAATACAAGTAGAATAAATTTAATGTCATTTTTGGGTCAGTGAAATCATAAAATTTTTGGTAATGTCATTTTTGGGTCAGCCAAATCATAAATTTTTTGGCAATGACCTTAACAACTTTCCTTCCACACTTTTAGACTAAAGTGATAAAGGCAAAGAGTGATCATTTTTGTTTACATGAGTTCCCTAAGGGGTATGGTGGGAGAGCATCCACTCATCTTGATAAAATAAAAAACTTCAACAAATAAGCATAAAAACAAAAAATATTATCAGTATGTAACTAATATGAGAGATTAATTTTATATCACCAAAATGAAATGTGTTATGAATTTTGAGCCCTTTGGAATTATTTGTTGATAAAAGTTTAAAAAAACTTCAAAAATAACTAAGATATGAAAAAAAAATGTTTTAGACACCAAATAAAATGTGTGCAAGATTAACCATGCTTAAAATTTGTTTTTTCCACCTTAGGACCTGTAATTTTTTAGAGGGTTTGCCTAATTAGGAGCCCAAATTCAAGTGATAAAATAAATTATCTCTCAGTTTTTCTACTTTCTATTTCAGAGACCAATCATCATCATTCCACATAGGGATCGATGTAGATCCACAAAGATCGATGTTGATCAACATAGATTGATGTCATTCAAGTAGATCATTGACATTTCTTTCAAAACATAGAAAAATAGTGGTTATTCTAGGAGAAAAAAGTGATAGTAAAATGAGATTAAATACAAAATGTCTCATGGGATCCTGTAAGAAAAGTATTAGACAAATAATGTGTAGGTTCTTAAACATATAACCAAGATAGAAAGATTAGGAAAAATTTGTGTTACTTAGAACTCCTCCATGCTCTATTTTTCATAGAGGGATTGTGGTCAATTCATTTAATCAATGTCAATATATAAAATTGGCATAAATCCCTACAACCTAGACTAAAAATTGTTGTCCATCCTTGTAACCTATGAGTTGATTAAAATAAAAATACATAAAAAATAATTTAAAAACTTAAAGATTTTTATACATCCATTAGAAAAACTAAAAGTAGCATATTAATCTCCTTCCTCATATGTTATTCTTGAATCGTACTAGGCATGCCAACATGTGGACAAGTAATATGTAAAGGGAAGGTTAGTATTGTGTTAGTATAGGAAATTAAACTCAAATAACACATTGAAATATTAACACCTCTAGCCTAGACACTAGGGAGATCTTAGTTAACAAAACTACAAATGAAAGCACAACTAAAACATAAAAGAACACACTCTTTTACTTTCCTTGGATCTTTAAATGGATTGTTAAATATCTTGCATGACTTGTACATTAAGAAGTATTTCACAATGAAGTTTTATTGGATCCTTCTCTCCTTGACACCTTGGATTTGATTTCTTAGCTTAAGATTTGGGCATGGTAACATTACTTGTATGAGGCTTATTGAGGAAATCTTGCACAATAACTCTACAATATCCATGCTTAGAAATGAAGGGGTATGGCCTTGTATTTATAGCCTCAATAATTAACTCTCACCCAAGGTGAGTTAAGGTTTATTTTAAACATGGAATGGGTTCAAGCTAACCCTAATTTAGTTTATACTAACTCTAATTGAGTTAATAATTGTCATATAATTATGATTTTCAATTACTAGGCATGGCTCTCACATTACATATTTTAGGATATTTTCAAAGAGATTGACAGCTCATAAATGCAATGATGAAAGGCTTGATATTTTGATTTTTTAAATTTATATTTTTAGATACTCATTAATTACAAATAGATTTTCATGGAAGAATTTAATCTTGTTTAATTTGTTAATTCATTTTGATTAGAATTTTATCTCTTTAAATATTTATTCAAGTGCCCCATTTAATGGGTCCATAGGCCAAATTTATAGTTGTTATGTCATAAGGTGATTAGGGATGAATCTATGAGAGGTTATTATTTGATATGGGCTAGTATCCCAAATGTTAGAGTGTCTTATTACTCATGCTTGATAATTTCTAACTAGGTCATTGCACATTGCCTAGTTTAGCTTGCATTTTGTTTTGCATTGTCTATTTTACAATGTCTCTTCTTTGTAATATGCATCCTTTATGATATTTTTGAATATCCTTGTTATATCTCATATATGTATAATAATGTATTTATTCAACTAGTTTACTCTCTTGTGTATGCTGAAGCATCTATGTCTATAATAATGAGCTCTTACAGAGATTTTGGTTGAAGAGTTTTGATAAATCTTTCATGGTATTAGAACCACCCTCCAATAGTCATTACTCAAGTTTGGCTTGTAGACTTGTATTAATTTGAGATCCTTTGACAATAGCTTGTTTATTGAGATCTATGAATTTTTAGTCTTCAGATTTATGTTTGTATTTTGAAAATTTGCTTTTTGTTTAGTTTTACATTTTTTTACAATCTGTAGAGTCTCCTATGTTATTTTGTGTCTTTTAGGGCACTGATCTACTCAATATTCTCCTTGAATATATGTCTTGGATATACAAGATTTATTGTGTAAAACTCATTTTGTTAGAGAGCACACTATATTTTAGAGTAGATCAGAGTTTGGGGACATGTTCATTGAAGTTGAGAAAGGTGTTTTAACCTTTTGGCTTGCTCAATTTGGTTAAATGTCACTCTAGATGTATTCAAGAAGATTGTTGGTCACTAAATATTTTTTGGAAAATTTTCACATTTTGATGCAGATATGACCATACGTATGTGTTCAAAGCAATTGATTTAGATCAGGTAGATGTTCATTTGATATAAAACTGAGTTGTGGTACTCTTGATATGGTGATTTTGCTTGATGAATTTTGACTGTCTATTGGGTAAATGAATCTATTTTTTTTTAAAATTGGACTATTTTTGTTTTAAGCTCATTTTTTTATTTTTGGGGAGGGGGGTTTAATATATCAAAAATAAAAAATATCAAAAGTTTAATTTTTGGAAGGTGGGGGGGCTTGTATGGTTTATATATATTAAAAAAAATAAAAAAGTTTTAAAAAAACATTTTTTACAAGGTCAAGCATGTTGTTTAGCCCCTTCCCTTGTCTCCACTTCTCCACTCCTAATGGAGACCACTTCTCCCATCCTCTACCTAGACTGTGATCCTCATGGCCCAACTGAGTACCCACCATCACTCAATCTAGCTCCACACCCTACACCATGTGAATACCAACCCTACCACCCTAACATCATGATCTAGCCCTGCTACCCCTATGTCATCCCTCTACCTTCCACCCAGGCACCCACCTTAGCTTGATCAACACCATAATGCTAAATAAAGACTATGTACTATAGCTCCCTACCAAGATTGCATAAAGTCAAATAAAAAAACCTATTTTGTATTTTATAAATCTATATTGACTTTGGCATGACTTATGTATTAATTGAAAACTTGGAAAACTTGAATTGGTGCTTTCCATTAAAACATTGGAATCAATTGAATTTCATTGTTAAATTGACTTTGGCCATGTGTGGTTTAACATGTGTTTGATGTTCTTGGGGATTTGTTGGGTGGTTTAATTTTATGTAAGCATCAATGTGGGATCTACAAATGTTTTAACATTCAATAAACTCTAATTTTTTACCCAAAAGTATAGCTGAGCATTGGAAGGTATTTTTAGCATCATCCAGTATTTTATCCATTTAATGAAGACTGGCGAGTAGGGTCCATTTTGACAAGTAGTCAAACCCCCCATGAAAAAACTTGTTTTTCTCTAAAACATTGTTCATTATTCCATTAGGACTACCCATTAGTTATTTTTAGGCTATTTTTTTTATCACACCTTTACAAGACCCCTTCATTATGAGTTTATATAGACACACTTATGCCTTTTTGCTCATATCTTGAGAGTTATTTGGCATTTGGAGGTGATTCTTATTACATTAGAAATCTAGTTATGAACTCTTCCACGTAATATATTCCATGTTTTTCTACTCCAACATAAAGTGTGACTATTTTTTATATTTCCAAAGGCCTTCTCAATATGTGAACATTACCAAAAATTTTGTGTAATTTTATCCACACTGAGGGCACCTTTTGAGGTGACATTTATTTTTAAAGTGCATCATTTTCCACCAAGAATACATATTTATAGTTAATTTTGAGTCATATTGTACATAAATATATATTTTTTATTCTATTTTCTATTTTAACTCAAAATTAAAATGTAGTCTAGATATTTTTTAAAGATATATAATTATAAGTAGTTAAGATATTTCCTATGTCATGGTCACTACATTGTACTTTACACATGTACTAATTTGGATGCATTTTTGGCTGAGCTTGATATCCTTTTGCATGTGCTTTACATGTTATCATTTTTGGCTACTAAATCTTTTTCTTGATGTGTTTTTTCATACATTATGGCTCTTTCCACCATTTTCCATACTCTTCCATCAGTCCATAACATGCATTAATACTTTGGCACACTGGTAGTTTTTGTCATGTCTCTTCAAGACCCCTTTTTTAGTGCATCACCTTCTTCTATGGAGACACATTTTTGCTCCTTTATGTTTGGAACATCTCTCTTGATGGCTTATTCAAAAATTCAATAGTCTCATCATTTGGAGCTATTCTAGTGAAGCCCATTGTCTTTCTTATTTTCATTTGGTGTTTTTTTATGTGTATGGGTTATATTATACTTGTACTAATTTATAAATTACCATGGGGGGTTTGTTGATTCAACCTTGTCTACCTTCATGTATTTGTGTGCTCTATTCTAGGCACCTTTTCACTTATTTAGTTATTTGTATCTTCCATCACCACCATGGGACAACATCTTTGAGAGACATTTTATATATTTTTGATGCCATTTTTATGACAATTGATAGTCTCCCACAACTTGAATTATATCTATTCTGGTGAATCTTAGTGTCACTTGTCTTCTTCGATAGTTTAATAGTCTCTTTTAGCTTGACATGAAGTTATTCTAGTGTATACAATGTTAAATTTTTTAGTGTTCGAGTGTGGATTTGGATTACTCATGAAAACCTTTTGTCCACTCCACCCATTGAATATTATAGAGGGTGTGGTGTACATTATGCTTCTTAGGTGTTGAGCATTCTTTGCACATGCAGTACTCTTTTGTACCTTCATCATCATTGAAAGTATTCTATATTGAAGTTATTCTGGTGAAGCCTAGTGTCATTTTTTTTATGATTAAGTAGTGGATTCGAACCAATCATGTGGATTGAATTCCTTCATGAATTTCAAGTACTTAAAGTGTGGACTACTTAAACATTATCTTTGGGGGGGCTTCTAGCTCTTTATTCTTCTTCTCTCTCTTCTGGGAGGATTTTTTCCTATGGGTTTGCTCTCTCTTCTCCATTTTATGAGAGTTATATGTATATGTTATAATTTTTTAGTGTGTTATGAATTTATCATTTTTACATGGGTATCTTATTTAGGCACTTTTTTTTCTATAACCCATATAAGGATTGGTTCTTGAATCCAGGGCCTTCTTCTTATAGTGACATCAGTGTGGTATGCCCACTAGTGACACTAGTGTGGTAGCCCACCAGTCTTTGTGGTCACTTCTCACCATCATGTTGGAGGGTTTTCAATAAGTAATACCTTGGGTTCATCATTCTACCTATTACTTTAGAGTACACTATTTGTGTTAATTTATCCTTGTATTCAACATCATTCCTACTTTGAATTAGTGGTTATAATGAATCATCATCCATGTACTCCATCATGATGGATTGACATCCATAGAGACACATGGATTCACACTACATCCTATATTATTATCCCTTAGCTTCAATTGAGGACGGGTTTAGAGTATCTTATTACTCATGCTTGATAATTTATAACTAGGTCATTAGTCTTTACTTAGTTTTATCTTATGTGGGGATTTACCCCACATTTCCTCGTTTAGCATGCATATTGTTTTGCCTTGCTATTTAATAAAGGTATCTTATTTATAATATAAATCCTTTATCATATTTTTACATATCATTTTTAGATCTCATTTTTATATAATAATTTTTTTATTCAATTGGTTTATTCTCTTGTGTATGTTGAAGCATCCATGGCTATAGTAATAAGCTCTTGGAGAGATCTTGGTTGAAGAGTTTTGATAACTCTTTCACCAAATAAGGATGCATCGACATGACTTTGAGCTTTAATGAATGATGCATGGCTAAATTTTTGGTGTTCAGTGATTCGTAGGCTTAATTTACAATTGCTTGTAGGAATCAGTTTGAAGTCCAGTCGGAAGCTAGTTATGGCTAGAATTGGACGTCTACAACAATTACTTGATTTGAAGAGATATCTAGTCACCTCTATGTTTTTTAATTCTCACTATATATATCAAATATTTAATTTTTAATATTTATATATAAACCACTTCTTTTCAATTTAGGGATTCAAATAAAAGTAGTGAAACCAAAAATGTGGAAATTGCTTACATCAAGGTTTATTCTTGACTATGTTTCATCTAGAGTAACATTCTACATAGATTTATATGGATTCTTTTTTAATTTGAATATTTTAGTGCTAACAACTTTTTCCTTTTACTAAAAGGTACACTCCCAGTTTTCACCATACACTGTGCCATATCCATGGTAATCTTATTACTCCTTTCAACTCCTTTATTATGTTGCGGAGTGTAATCAGTTGTATACTTCCTATGTATACCGTCCTTTATACATTATCCATTAAATTTACTATATACAAATTATCCACCATTGTCTGACCTAAAATCTTTGAACTTTTTATTTGTTTGAGTTTCATCTAATGTTTTACATGCAACAAAATTAACAAAAAAATCTTATTTCTTCTTAAATAAGTACACCCATATTTTTTGAGATAATTCATCATAAAAAATTACTTTTACATTCCCACATCCCTTAATTTTATATGTCCAGCCGTCACTTAAGGAAAAAATTTCATTACTACTATTAACCTCAATAAAGTTTGCATACCAATCTTGCTAACACATGTGGTGTTGTGAAGCTCATGATTCTAAATACTAGCTTTGTGACTCACGTTATTGGTCCTATGTTGCTAAAAAAAATTATTAGATACCTCTTATTTTGTTTATTCTACAATATTATCATGTCTAAATTTCTTGTTTAAATTAACCATATCATCTTTTCTCTTTATACAATCTTTATTAAAATGACATGGTTGCTTGTAATAAAAAACACTTCCATTTTGTTTTCTTAGAATAACTTACATTATTATTTGAATAATATATTTTTTCTAACCATTTTCCTTTGCATTGTGTCTTTTCCACAAAAACACTTCCTGTAGATGTGGATGTTAAAACTATGGACTGTAACTACTACCTTTACTTCTATATTATAAGTGTGGTTATATTCTCAAGGTCTAATGTCTATGTTTATATAATAATGTGTAATGAATCCACAAAGAAATCATATGATGGTAAATTATACAAAATAAGAGCAATGAGGTCTTAATCATCTGTAATATTTTCAACCACCTTAAACTAATCACACATTTCCTTCAACTATAACAAATACTCAAAAATGGGTTCACCTTCCTCTATGTTAGTGTAAAATAAGATATTATTCAAATAAATATTCTTCCAAATTTGGAAGCTTGATATTAAGTCCTAAGATGTTTCAAAATTTTTGATACAATAGTAGCATTTATAGCTTTCGGTATTAAATTATCAACTACAGAGAGTTCTAATAGCATTAAGGATTCATAATGATGTTTTTCATATTCATCGGGTTGTGTATCTAGTCTAGAATATTTACCAAGTAAAATTTGATCAATATTTTGATACTCATAAATTGTCAATATCTTATGACTCCACAAACTAAAGTTTTTATTGTTCAATTTTTTAGAATCTAAAAATAAAAGATGTTAAAAACTAGTCATTTTTACCTATTTTTTCACAAAAATAATTTAATGTAAAAAACTATAATGAATTTTACAAAAAATAAATTTTTACACTGATTCTTATCCTAAAACTAGACAACACTGCCATTTTTTAGAAAAAACACTTTACCATTTGTGACAAATTAAATTAATTATTTATCATTAAATTGCATAAGAATCACTAAAATAATTAAATATAAAATTTTACAACTCCATTTTCAAAAAATAATTTTCCATATGGACGAGGACTAAGAAATGATAAATGTTGATTAGTTTCATGGTTTTATAGATTACAATTTTCCTCTAACATAATCAACCATGTCTTTTTAGATGGGTTCTATGGTCAAAAAATTAAGTTTTCTATTGTTCAATTGATTTCAAACTTTAAAAAAAAAATTTAAACCTCATTTATTTTCGATTTTCTAAATTTTGGATAAAATGATGTATAAAGTCTGTACCAATAAAAATTAAACTGTGTGTTATAGAAATATGGTGTGCTTCTGTATTACTTAGGGGCTCCACATGATTGCTAGATGAACCTGAATGGCTAGAAAATGATTAGAAATATTTCAAAATGATTTCCTTATGATTATGGAACCTCTTTTACAAAGTTAAAATATGGATTTTAATTTATAAAATAATAAATAAATATTACAACACCATACGATGCCTTCCTTCTAGGTGTTTCAACATTTTGTGATAAAATTATCTTCAAACAATAATTGAATGCTCTTATATCCTCATATAATTACTATAATAGAGAGCAAAAAACATGCAATATTTACAAATGCATTATCAATCTCCAAATGGAACACCAATCTCTAATTGTAATTCCTCTTATCTCTTTACACAAATCCATTTTCATTTCAAAAGTTTGTTTGCTAATCATAAATTATTTTCTTTCCAATTCATTTATTTCCCTTAGCTAGGTTCTATACCTATTATCTTTTTTATAATTTTTCCTACAAATTCTCCAAGTCCTCTCACCATGTATCCTCACTAAGATCTCCACTAATTTATTCATCCCTGACAAAACCTCTCTTCTCCTCACTCCCTCACATGCTCTCCCAAGCTCCCTCGATCATGAGATTTGATACCATGTATAATTAATTAAGATAGGGTGAGAAAGAATATATAGAGTATGTGATTATTTATTCAACAAGGATATATCCTATTAAATAGGCTCATAATAATCTCCTATTAAAAAGAATGTGGGCATAATGGTAAGCATAAAATAGACTTACCCAAGTTAAAACATAAAAATAAATGGATATAATACCAAAATAAAAATATACATGGAGATATTAAGCTTTAAATAAGCTTATATAAATAATTATTATAATATACTACACTCACAATTATTCCACGTAAGTATTAAATAAGGATTTAGAGGTGAGATTATTATTATTAGAGATTAAGTAGTTTTAAGGGTATTTTAAGTTCAATAGGAGAAGTCAAACTAAGGAGGTACACCTAATATCTTTAGCCCTTATGTAAGTATAACTAGGCCTTCATCTTTTTATTTTAGTTCTTCACCTATAAAATGTTATGTTAAACATCCATTGGAACCAAGGGGAGATTTGTTTATTAGTGAGACAACACAAAGGTAATTATCATTATCAGTATTATCTTTCATTTATTTATTTAGTAGATAAATACATTTTTCTTATTTTTATAGTAACATGTATGTTATTTTATTTTATTAAGTTATCCTTATATTGAATAATATATTATAGTATATGGTACTTAGGGTTGCCATTACCACTCTAGGTTTCATACACTATACTTAAGGTCCACCATTGTGCCATTTACCTATTATTCAATTTTAACATTTGATTTAATCTACCATTATTTTTCATTTCCTTGCATGTAATTTCATTTTAATAACTTTGATAAATAGTTTCTATCATTGTTATATCATTGGTTTGTCTTTAGATCTAGTTAGAACTATACCTATTATCTTAGGCATATGATTTGGAATCATATACCTTTGATATTTAGTGTCAATTTTCCTATACTTAATATACAACCACCCTAAGCATTATTGTTTTATTGTAAAATTTTATGCATGTTCAATATTAATTTCCTCTTGATTGTATCCTAATCTATAAACATAAATAGGTCTACATTGGTCACCCTATTTCATGCATATATTCTTGTGAACTTGATGTGAATGCTATCCCACCATTGTTTGCACTATATTCATGTTTATATATATTTATTCTTAATTATTTTAATTTTATAATAACCTATTTTTAAATTTTTATTATGTATGTGTTGGGTCCAACACATCCCATCTTTAATTCCTCACATGGGGACCCTCTTGTTTATAGTTTGGTCTTTGGTTTGTAGGTTCTTATATGTGGAGTTCCTTTTTTTAAATTCTTATTTTCTACTAACCAAGTCTATTAATTAAATATTTATTATCACACTTGGTCTATAATTCCCATATAGGGTTTTGTTGACTTAAACATCTTAATTTGCCAAATCTATTAAGTCTTGGTATGAATCATGTTTTGAAAATACATCAATCTCCCCTTCTTCAAGTCATTCACCTTAGACCTAGGTGATTTATCTAATTTTTGGGAGATTTTAGTGGGTCTCTACCTTATAATTTTATTCATTTTTTAATTACTTTTATATTTAAATGTTTAAGTGTTTATGAAATTACACTCTTCAACTTAGTGACTTTTATAACAAATAAACAAAAATATGTTTTCAATCTAATGAAGTTTGGATTTAAGTTCATTAAAAATGGATTTTATTCATTAAGTTCATATACCTTCCTAATTTTAGTTAAAAATATTTAACATTTTAATTTAAAATAACTTATCCACTTGAATTTAAATAAATTAACCATTTGATTTTAACTAAAAATTGATGACTAGTCTTTGGTTTCTCTTGCCTGTAAGTGCCTGATTTCTTCTATAGACACATGTCAAGTTTTTTTACTCTAAAAACTTCAATGATTTATTTGTGGGCTAATAATTCAACTCTTTAGATCACTAGGATTCTTCCAAGTGGCATCATCCTAATGACCCACTATCCTGGGGTCATTACTATGTCAATAGGCCTCCAGGTAAGTAGAATAGTGGGATTGTGCTACATGGTACAATCCTAGTTACCCACTATCCCAAATACTTTATTATATTGGTATTAATATGAGAAAGTGTATTCATGGGATTATTCCATGTGGTGAAATTCTAGTGATCCACTTGTTTAGAATGGTCTATTGTTTTATTATTTTTGGGAATCTAAGGTTTAGTTCCTAAATAATAAAGGGGTTGGATTAAGGGTTAAAATGAAATTAAATGTAGTAAAATACTAATTTATATTAATTTTACCAAATCAATTACATGGGGAAAAGAAATGACTTATATATAAAATAGGCTAAGATGATTGATATATAAGTTATAAATTATTATGCAAGATTGGGAAGATATCAGAAACCTAAATCTAGTTTTTGTTTGGTGTAAGGATAAGAGCACCAAAAAGTGGACACTTTGGTGTCTAACACTATTGGCCAAATCAATTTCTAATTATAGATTTTGTCACAGTCTAGTTCCTAGGTCCTGTAGGCACCTTTATTTCTCTATTATTGTCTATCTATACCATTACATAGCCTATTTTCTTCCAAAAACCTAGTTCTACCTACACACATGAAACAATAAATTTATCAAAAGCAAAAGGAAAAAATACTAGGTTAGGTGAAGTATGATCAAATGATCTAGAACCCCTATTATCTTGATCACTACATAAATTAAACCTCAAGCTATCATCTCAAATCAAATTTAGTTATCCCTTAGGGAATGTGCATAATCAATTCACATGATAGATGCAAGAATGAACTTTCACTTATGCCCTTCCTTGATCAAGCATGCAAATATATGTGTGATATAAAATTTTGAGCTATATTATTAACTAATTTTTAATTACTTAGTGTGTTAAAGTCCTAATTTATAGATATAAAATTCCTTGTGAAGTCCTTTATATAGGAGATTATTTATTTTGAATTTGGGACCTTTATTTGTGTTTTGATATTAAAAAGGTACACAAACATTAAGGGAGGGGCTAAGAAGTGTTAGGGACATATTAATTAAATAAAAATGATCATTAGGGATCGAAATACAAAAAGATAGGAGCACTAAAAATAGGACACCCTAAGGTCTTATACTATAGTCCAATTCTAGTGCTCTTATCCGACAAGCTCAAGACCAAGGGGAATAGGATTGGCATGGGGATACTATCTAGATGTGGTAGAATCACTAGTTAGAAGGTCCAAAATTACCATTGATGGAAAAATAGGTGACAAATACAAGGAACATGACTAAGATAAGAAAAAACAAAGACATGGCTAGTGCAAGCAAGGCTCATATTCTCCAATTGAAGATTGTTATGAAGAGGACTATAAAAAAACATGATATGTGTGGTTACTCGACCAATTTAGGGTGTATGAATTTTCCCCTTCTTATTATAGTGATGTAATTAAATACTAGAGTAAAATAAAGAAGAATAAAATGCATACTTGAACCTACCTATGTTGAGGTGAATATGCTACAAGGATCCAACTCACTTCTTGGCCAAGGAAGTGGATGGAGAGCTAAATAGTGCCTAGAGAGAGAAACAATCCATGGAGTGAATGACCCCTATACTAAACATGAATTTTGAATCCATGTATCATTCAGAAGGAGGGTAATCCTTTCCCCTATGTTAAAGCTAACTAAAGATGAGTAATTCTCAAAGGCCCAAAACTAATGTCTATCCTCTATCTCACATAAACTCATGTAATCTAGAATATCTATAAAAATATATATGATATTCAGAGAAAAATCTATCATGACTATACTCTAAATATCTAAAATAGAACTAATAAATACTTAAAGGCCCAAAACCAATGTTTATCCTCTATCCTGCATAAACTCACGTAGTCTAGATCTAAGTAATATAATGGACCAACCACGACAGATGGTCATGCAGTCTAACTTGGTGACAACCTACGTATATTTAGGTGTAATATAAAACCTTATTTATTGTGCAATAAGAGAATGTCATGTCTTTCTGTTCCATCTATATGATCCTAAGTGATGAAGAACATGAATATGTATGCCATGCCACTAAATATGGTACGTGATTAATGCATCTATGTAATCTAGTAATATATATAACCACATGTGATATGAAATATATTTCCATGCCTCATGTGTAAAAACTAGAGACCAAAACACTATACTCTGCATTATACCTATAGGTTGTTATCTAATTTTGTAACTATGTCATGTTGCATGAAGCTATATGTGTGAGATATGTAGCATGTACATGCCCCCAAATCTAGTATTTGAGTCTATATCTATATCAAAATATTATGAATCCATATAATATAAACAATTTTATCTAAAAATTAAAGATATATCCCTCTGAATGTCTTGAGTAATGTTGAGTGACCCACATAATTTTAGTCACTATATATCTCAACTAATCTGAATTGAATATAATAATATGAATACTAGATGTGTAATAACCATGGTGTATCCACTTATGAGTGTGGATGGGATGATACGTAAGTGTATAAATAGGAATATTATGAATAATTCCTCCTTTTGGGGAGAGGGATGAGATTTTTGATAGAGGAGGTTAAGTCAAAAGTGATTACTAGTGGTATAGTAATAGAAACAAGGTTGGTATGTTGTGAATAAATTGAAAGGTTATTGGATTACTTAGATTATGTTGCTGAGAGTGAAACATGTTTTGATTGGTGATGACCAATGTGTGTGTCTGAGTATAAGATAAATATAGATATGTTCATGCCATAGTAGTCAAACAAGGTAATAAGATATTGAAGCTTGCATGATATTGAAGGTATCATTATCATGAATTTATGGAAGGAAATGGTTTTAAAAATAGAATTATAGGGTTTGAATTATAGACAAAATAGTATTTTATTTTGAATGAAATTTTTTATTAATATGGGAAATTGGATTGATTCTTGATTCATCTATGCATTGACTAGGTGGATATTTTGATATTTAGAGAAAGAAAAATGTCAAGGAGATGAGTACCTACCATGATCCAGTTCAAGTAGTTGGCAGCCCAAGTCTAGGTTGGTGCTAATGTGACCCTGGTAAGTAGCTAAAAAACTTGGTTCCTATCAATGTTTTGGCCTATTTTGGTGTTTTTGAGCTCTTAAAAGTAGTCTAGGAAAAATGTATTGTATTTTTGGTGTTCTTGTCTAGGGTTTATTGCTCCTATCCAAGTTTTAGTGATTTTTTCCAACACTGCTATCCTTTTTATAGCATTATTATCCTAGAGGCATAATTTTTCAATGATGTTAATTTGTTGTTCACTATTTTTCTATTTTGGATTTAAATTTGGTATTTTTGATTGATGTATGTGATGTTTTGTTTTTTTTCAAGGTAAGATATAGATGAGAGAGTTCTACAGGGATGAAGTGATAGAGACATTGAGGTTATTACCATTATTTACTAACAAAAAATCTATCATGGATATGGTAGGGTTGGGTCATGTGTATGACTTAAACATAGTGTAGTGGGATTCATATATGATGACCACCTTATGTGAGAGGTGGAATGTAGATACATGTACTTTCTAGATTCTTATAGGAGAGATGACTATGACTTTGGAGGATGTGTATTGTATACTACATTCACTAGCTAGTGGGTAGTGTGTGATGGTATAGGATGGCATGGGTATTGATGGGATTGATCATGCATCCTTGTATATTTCTAGTGTACCTTTGGGGATACATCAGATAGGTAGTGGTAGTGATGTGTTACTATCATCTATTATGTAGTCTAATGTTTCACACTTATCAAAGTGGTTGGCTATTTTGTTATCATCTTTTGTGTGGATGGGAGTGGAGTATCGATTACATATAGGATGCATAAGATTATGTGTAGTGTGGAGGTATATGGCACTATATTATCATGGGGGAGGAATATATTATCCCACATATATATGGATCTATATATGTTTACATATGAGTCATTCAATGGTAGGGTGAGTATGATGACCTTATTTCATTGTTGGACCTATGAGCACATAGTAGTTGTGTGAATGATTAGATTATTTAGGGTAGAGTGGGCACCTCCACAGTCATTTAGAGAGTGGTGGATGAGAACATTGGATATTTTATCCCATGGGATGGACCATCATAGGTAGGTTTTAAATGGATTGGTGGTTGGTGACATCATACAAAGGCCTTATAAATTATTTCTTAGGTGGGAAGAGGACATAATAAACATATGATATATGAGGGTTAGCTATTGGATACATGACCACTAGGATGGATTATATGAGTGATTTAAGTATGAGCATGTTACTAGATAGTTTTGGGTACCATAAGATGTACCCCTAGTAACATGGGTGTGGGTGAGGAGTGTGATCATATACGAGGGTAGGAACTCATGTGAGGCCTACTAAGGTTGAGCTCACACCATTACCTTTGGATGTGAGGAATGTGGCCATAAATATTATAGATTTGGATGAGTGGGATGTACAAATGCATATACCATGTGGTGGGCTAAGCATCAATGGGATTCATTATACCCTATTGATGGAGGGGATGCTCTAGAGTATGAAGATCTTATGTTGATCTAAATGATGGGAGGTAATTAGTGATTATATTTGAAATGCATATAAATTTGTGATTTAGTTTGACTTTAAGGTATAAGCTAATATAGTGTCACACTTTATGTGTATGTAAAGTGGGAGGTGCTCAAGATGGAGCATATGATGCGGTAAAAAATAGAGATGATGATTATTAATTGAGTTGACACTCTGAGATCTCACACAACATGTACTTAATGATGTGATAGATGAGGGATTGATAGAGTGAGTGATAGTTATGGTCGATATCCATGCCCATCTATTTAATAGGGGTATTATAGTGACAACTACATATGTTAGGGTATCAAGATAGAGAGAGGTGAGCTAAGAGCTAAGCTAGATAGGCATGTGATGCCTCCACCTAATTTTGGATCTATTATCATGAGGATCATATATGAGTATATAGATATTTAGAGGTGATATGTAGATTTGTATGAGGAGCATGGTCAAGTACTAGAGTGAGAGAGTCATTATAAGAGACGTGTGGTAGCTTGAGGAGATGTTGGGATATTGAGTGTTGGGGTAGATTATGTGACTAGCACTGGTAGAGAGAGTGAGACTGAGATTGAGGGCTTGATGCCCATTCAAGACTGATTATACTTGGTAATGGTGTATATGTATTGAAAACTCATAATATATATATATATATATATATATATATATATATATATATATATATATATATATATAAAATGAGTTTTCAATACATATACACCATTACCAAGTATAATCAGTCTTGAATGGGCATCAAGCCCTCACTCTCAGTCTCACTCTCTCTACCAGTGCTAGTCACATAATCTACCCCAACACTCAATATCCCAACATCTCCTCAAGCTACCACATGTCTCTTATAATGATTCTCTCATGTGTGGTAGCTTGAGGAGATGTTGGGATATTGAGTGTTAGGGTAGATTATGTGACTAGTACTAGTAGAGAGAGTGAGACTGAGAGTGAGGGCTGATGGAATTTTAACCTATGATGGTGGATTATCTAATCTCAATAATAGTGGATTGTTATTTTAAATAGGTCCTTAAAAACTCATCTATAGTGAATATCTATTTGGAGTAGTACTTTATGATGTGGGTTCATCTAATCTGAATTTTAATGGGTTTCTACATGAGATAGGACCTTAAAAACTCTACTATAATGTCTATGACTATGATGGATATGTATATAGAACTACACTATGTACTCCTAAAACTACACTAATATATGTAGGCTACTTAAACTTTACTAGTCTCCAAACCCTCTAACTAGATGGGATAGGAGATATCTTATAAGCCTCTATCCTAGAAACTACATTATGCTCGCAATGAATAACTGATGATTCCTACAAAGGAATGTCCTGAGATAACTCAATCATGGAGGAATTAGGTCTTAAAATCCATGATGAAGGACGTCTTGATGCCCCTAATGTGAATGATATGATACCATTATCAACACACCTATTAATATAATAATTGAGTTTATAATAATCATTATCTTTATGTCCATAGATATGATGACAGTTACAAAAGGGTTGATGTGGCTATCTATATAGGAGATGTGGATCTTGATGATGAGTAGAAGTCAATGTGATTAACCTCTTATATATTATTGTTGATAATATGACATATGGGATATCTTGATCTAAATCAAACTATAGTGGTGCTCTAATATTATTCTCTATAGTGCATACTATAGGTGGTGCTCTAGAAACTAGATTTCTATTCTTAACTAGTTGTTTTTCTGGTAGTGGTCTCTTATCTTGTTTTTGACATGGTGGATAATGAGTGCTAGGAGCTATAGATAGAGGTAATGTTGTGAAACTAGAGTAATCCAATCAACTAAATCTAACTCAATCAATCCCAATTTCTTCTCCAAGGCTAAAATTATATAACATAAGTGCCTAAAAGATGACTCTATCTAATATATGCTCTAGGAGGTGCTAGAAAATCCCCTTAATAAAGATATGCTAAATCTCTAAATTTATTGTTTTATAGATCAATCTTAACATGTGAGTCTTGAATTGTAAGATATAATCACTAACTAGATTTGAAGTATTCTGATACAATGCAACAAGTTTCTCATATGTAACATGAGGGCCCATGTTTTCTATGTAATATCTAAGAAATGCCTCCTCTAAGTCATCATATGTATGTAAGGAACTAGCAGGGAGGAGATGAAAGAACCAGTTCTATGCATTACCCACTAATGTCTATTGGAACAACTTAAGTAGAATCAAAGGACTCACATGAGATGGAAAAGCCTTTCAAAAATTTTTAAGGTGTATGAATGGATATCCAATTCCATAAAATTGAGGCAATGATGTTATATATAAATTCTTAGGTAATGAAGCTTTGACAAATGTCTTCTAAAGAGGTTTACCATGCAAGTTATTAGCATCCATCCAAGACTTATAAGCCTTATTTTCCAAAGTAAGGAGATGTACTTGGGGTTTTAATTCACCAATTTCATACATAAATAATCTCTTGGGATGGTATACTATTATCTTCAAATGGTTCATTTAAACATTTAATTTGATCATTTATTTTAGCCATGGTAACGTTACATTTAGCAATTGGATCATAGAGAGGGGATGTGCTTATAGACACCGTAAATGTGTCTACACCTTGGTTCTCCCCCCTTGTCTGCCTTGACCCATATCCTAACCCTTGTCCTAGTCCCCTCCATTCATTAAATTAAAATAACTTAAAACATTTTAATTTAGTGGCCCCCTTTCCACCTCACCCTTGCCACCTTGCCACCTTGGATCCTTCCTTGAATCCCTCCACCTTCCCCCTAGCATTTATTATGCCAAATATCCTCATCATCTTCCCCCCATGCCCATTTAAGCACCCTCATGACCATTCTTCCCACAATCCCTCGCCCGGCGGCATGCAAGAATGTGCAGAGTCTATTTTTAGCCTCTGTCCCCATTCTGCCACCGCCAACGTCGGTGACCCTTCGGCCGACATTGATGAAATTTCCAGCGTCGACAGCCTTCAATACCCCTTTCTGCATCCGTTGCAGCCCCGGGACCCTTGAGCTCACAAACAGAATCCTCTCGGTGCTTTGGCATTCGACTCTCTTCTCTCTGGACCTCGTGCAACAGCAGCAACAGAGGCAAGGACTCTAGATCAGGGATTTCCTCTTGCAACAAGTCTTCCATGGCTCCAACAACAACTCCTCCATCCTTCAGTCAGCAAGCCAAAAGGTAAGCAATTTCATTATTTTATTCCATTCTTTCATTTAGTCTCAGTTATCTATCCTATCTACTATCTTCTACTTGCTGTGTCATTCCCCTGAGACGCTGAAAAGCCTTCTCAGACCCTGTCCCCTGTCCATCTCCCTCTTTCCTGTCCCCCTTTTAATCTAGTCCCAGACAACTTCCTCGCCCCTCCTACCAACAAAAGACCCTGCACAAGGCACCCAACCAGACCCAGAGCATTCTCCAAACCATCCAAGCACGTCCATAAACTCTGTCTTAGACCCATCCACGGACCAAAACCAAACCAGACCCGACCACAGGCCACAACCCCGACTGATGCCGATCACTTCCCCAACCGACGTCGACAAGATAACCGACGTCGGCAGATTAGATAACCGACACTGGCAACATTTCTGACCTCGGCGACTGTCATCAGCCCGACTACTCCTTTCAGGTAATCATTTGTGTTTTCTTTCCTTTCTAATTTGTTTATCACTTCTATATTCTGGCATCCTATATTTTCTTGGTCTTTTATCTGTCTGTTATCAGTGGGTTAACCTCCCTTGAGGAAGTTTTCACACTTCTGGGAACAAGCTTTCACTTGGCAACCCACCGCCTTTCCATCTAACATCTTCTTGTCCAAGTTCTTTTTCTTTGCAGGTGTCATTCCTCCACAGCCAAAGAGGGGTGCTCACAAGCATCTGGATTATGATTTGCGATCTTCATCCAGGTACTTCACATGCCTTGTCCATTTCTTTAGTTTCTTTATTCATCTTTTGAATGTAGAAAGCGAATTAGCGATAGAAACATTTTGGCACGCCTGATGGGACCCTAGGTTCCTCCTGGGTTCCTTTTCTTCTTCATTCATTTAGGAGCATTAGGTTCTTACCTTTTCTCCTCCTTCTTTTCTTCTCAATGACACTATAAGCAGGAATTAAAAAGAATCCTTCTTTTCTTTCTTGCACATTCTAGACTAGTCCAATGTCATACTCTCAACCCTTTCTCAAACTTGTCTTCATAACAAACATCACATTTCGACTTGGGCATTAAAACACTTTGCATTCATTTCTGCTTGTGCTTGCATCTTCTTAGTCTAAATCTAGTAACTTAGACGCATATTGAATAAATCGTAGACACTTGATGTTACACTACCAAACCACATGCACTAAAACGAACATAAAACTTACTTGAGACAAGGCTCGACTGGGATTTCATCCCCTAGCGGATGCCTTACCCGTCCCGGTGACCCTACTTGGATTTCATCACCAAGGGGGAAGCCCACTCCATTCTCTGGCAGAGGATAAACTCTAGGCGAGGTATATCTTGGCTAAGCGAGACCAGCTAACCACTGGAATCGTGAAGTGAGGGGAGCTTACTCCTTAGCACCAGGCCACGTAACAGACCCTAACACAGATTTTTGAGCACCTAAAACAACACCTGAAACCATCTTTAGACCGCCTTCTTCTAGGACCCTTCTTGCAGCCAATCTCCCCAAACATTCATTTAAGGCATAAGCCACAGCTTCTAAAGTTAATTCCTAGGATTTATCGCTTAGGCTTGTCTGTCTCTCTCTGTTTTCCTCTTCTCATCTATTTGTTTGAGTGAGTGAGGATGCTTTCTTCATTATTTTTCCAAGAATCTTCAAATCTTTTGGTTCTCTAGAAAACACAGTCATCGGCATCGGTTCTACCACTGACGTCAGCTTTCCCCAGTCACCGGCATCGTTCCATCACCGACGTCGGCTTTCCTCTCTTACCGGCATCGGTTATCTAACCGACATCAGCTATCTTTCTTACAGACATCGGTTTTTCAACCGACATCGGTCTCTGTCACTGTCCTTTTTTTTTCAAAACCAGCAGCCTAAAACCTATCCCTTCTCTGTCAAAGACTCCATCCTGGTTTTCTAAAATTGAACAACATAGTTCTTGAAACCTGAACCTTCTTTGCCTTGCATGGTTTTGACTCATAGCCAAGCCAAGGCTCTTGTCAACCATGCCAGCTGCCAACCACTTTCGTCTACCCCATCCGTGACCGAGCCTACAATGGAGTTCAACTCGGAGACCGAAAGAACTCCTACCCGTCCAACCCCGCCGTAGACTCCTATTGTCCAAGAAGGGGACCAAGATTTTGAATGATTCTTGGACCTCAATGTCAAGGCCTTGCAACATTATCTCACGCATAACCGAACGCGAGACTCCTTGGGCAATCCAATCTACGAAATGCCAACCTCCCTTGCCGCAACTATGGCTGTATCGATAGCATCCGTAGTCCAACCTTCAGACACTCAAGCCATCACTTCGACCGCTGGCCAGACTTTGACCAATCCTCTAGGTGTGGCCTCTCCCTCTCTCATTGGGCCCACTTCCACTGGAGTTTTGGCCCCCTTTCAACCTCAACCCACTGAACCGCTATCCACTCCTTTTCAGAACCTTGTCGTCTCTATTCTGCCTACCCTAGCCCCTATCAACACCAGGGTGGCTTCTTATCCACTGGCCCCCGTTACCATAGTCCAACCTCTCGTAGCAACATCGGGCCTAGCTATGCTTTCTACCCAACCACCTTTAGCCTCTTCATCTATCCCTACGACTAGTTACCCCTATGTTGCACCTTTACAGGGGCAACCGACTATGTCATATGCCTCCCCTAGCCTCTTCCAAGTGCCCTACAACTTAGGGGGCATGCCACCCGTCAATCCATCGACAGACATCATCAAAATGCTAATGGATAAGATGACCAGTCTAGAGACCTCTGTTTCCATCTCACGTAACGCTCTCTCATACGAGTAGATCTGCAACGAGCCCATTCATCCTTCTGTCCCAATCAGACCATATCCTAGCCAGTGGGAGCTTCCAAAGTTTTCTCGCTTTCAAAACAAGGAAGACCCACAGCAACACTTGTGGGCATTCAGACATGCCTGTTACCTCATCGGCCATGATGATGCATTGCTCTTACGCACGTTTCCTATGTCTCTCTCGGGTGCTGCGCTCGACTGGTATAGCTCCCTTCCCAGCCATTCTCTCTTCTCATTCACACAATTGGCCCAGCTCTTCCTCGATCACTTTTCCATCAACATAACCAAGAAGGTCTCAATCACGGACCTCTATTCTATCTGGCAATTTGAGGACGAGTCCATAGCCAACTTCGTTGCTCGATGGAGAGGCCTCATCAACCAACTCTCCTTTTCCTTACACCAAGCTGAGCTTATTGAAATCTTTTCCCAAGCCTGTGCCAGACATATTTCTTCCACCCTGAGGGTTCAAACCTTCCGCACTTTTGACGAGGCCTTCACGATGGCCCAAAAACTTGAGTTGCGTGCCATCGAGGAGAATAAAGTCAAGTTGTGGAGTAAGAATCCCAACTCTAAGACCAATGACTCTTCTTCTGCTAAGCCATCATCATCCAATTCTAAATCCAAGGCTTTAACTAATGCCGTGGTTGTTGGACCTTCATCTTCTTCGACCAATCAGCC
The DNA here is from genome assembly GCA_037957365.1 of Torreya grandis. Lineage (NCBI taxonomy): Eukaryota > Viridiplantae > Streptophyta > Pinopsida > Cupressales > Taxaceae > Torreya > Torreya grandis. The sequence goes on from JARHVA010005712.1 coordinate 157,075, forward strand.
TGAGCCATCCACATCTCAGAGCACCACTCGCCAATTCCAACAAAGATACGTACAACGACGGTATACTCCTCTCAGAGAATCATACGCGTCTGTGCTAGAAAAGCTTGTTAAATAGGGGGCCCTCAATCTCCCTCAAGCCTGACCTCCTCCATAATTCGATCCCTCACGTGCCATCCCCGCGTGGTATAGGGAGCAAAACTTTTACAGCTTCCACCGTGTTAAGGGCCATGACACGGAAAACTGCAAAAATTTTAAGAACATAATCCAAGACATGCTTGAAAAGGGGGATCTCATCTTAGACAATCCAAATGCACCTCCTAATCAGGCCATTGACATCTTCAAACAGTCATTCCCTAATCATCTGCCAACCCAAAACAACGTCCAGACCTTAATTGATGACAACCATGAGCACAACATTCGAACAGTCAATACGGTCTCTCCCTTCATCCCCAATCAACCTCAAGAGGTCAGTCCTTTAATCAGTCCGTCACATGTGGATGAACCTCTCTCCTTGGCTGGTTCTCCATCAACCTCTCTCATCTTGGAGGACGCCTCGGCTTTACCAGCACCACCGGTCTCGCCGTCCTCGTTTCTACTGCCTATGGAGGACCCGACCCTTCCTACTCCTTAGCCGCAAGTGGAGGGCACCATCATCCTTGCCCTTTACCCGCTGGAGGAGCCTCGCTCACCGGTTTCTTCTCCACCTGGGGAAGAACCTATCTCCCCTTCGTCTTCATCTAAATCTGTCATGACTTCACCACACCATGCGTCTAAGACCACTACACCCATCTCGTCTTCAACCTTGCAACCATCAACATCTTTTTCTCAGCCATTTTCCCGGTTAGTGGAGAAAATTGCACTTCTCCCTCCGAGGAAAGTGACGCCTCAGGTGTTGTGGGAGCATCTTAAAGCCCTTCAACATACCCGCGCCCTCTCATCACATGCTGCTAATCCTCCCAAGGCAGAATCTCGTCAGACTCTTGACAAAGACTAGACTCTCAAACCTCAACCAAACCCATCAAAACTGAAACCTACATCTATCTCGTCTAAGCCCATCAAATCATTTGGTGTTCATCTTGTCTCCACCCTCACTCACCCACAAGTGAAGGTGGACCTAGGCGAGACCTCGACCAGTAGTAGTCTTCCAACCAAATCAAACAAGACTGCCAGACCACAGAAGCGAACGCCTCCTTCCCCATCACCATTGTCATCCATTTTAGGCCCCCATCCTTCGACCTTGGCTAGCATCCTCCCCACTCCGGCCTCCAAACAAAACTCGTTGCCTCCTTTGCTTCCTCTACCTACCTCCAGCTGTCCCTCTCCCAAAAAGGCGGTACCAATCACCAAGAAAGAGCCGTCTCCATCTGGCACCGCACCATCAACCCATAAGGTGGTACGAAAACCTCTTCTAACCTCGCCTAAGCAAAAGTCACCAACCTCGTGCATATCAACTAGCACGGACCCCTTAGTGGGCTCATACTCGTTGATATTGCACTGACTTCTGCAGACCTCCAACATAACCCTTCCCCCCACCAAGCCTTTCCAACCTCTCAAGTCCAAGCCCTCCTGGTTCGACGACACAAAAATTTGCTTATATCATTGTACACCAGGACACGACACCGAGACTTATTGTGCCCTCAAAGTCGTCATCCACCGCTATATGGAGAAGGACACTCTTCTCCTTGAGGACACTCTTGACCAGACCCTGACTCCTTCCCATCCAACCCCTTCTACCACGTCAACATCTCACCAGCAAGACATGACCCCTTCTTCACCTCCTATTTTTGAAATCAATGCTATTCGTATAACCACTAGGTCGCAAAAGGACAAGGCCAAAGAAAAAGCTGCCATTCCTTGGACCTATCCCTTCATCAAGCCACCTCTTGCGCCCAAGCCTAAAATTTCTATCCTTGGCGCATCCCATCCTTCTTCGTCTTCCTCTTCTGGGCCAATTCACGACTCCATGCTGAAGCAGCTTCACCAAACACCTGTAAAGATGTCTCTTTATGACCTTATCCAAACCTCGCCTTAGCACCGACAAGCCCTCATCCAAGCCTTGCAGGCAGTGGAGGTCCAACCCGAGGACCCCCAACCACTCGCTGCCCTCATCCATTCTTTATCTCCTATCACCTCCATCACATTCAGCGATTCTGAGATTCCCACATCTAACACGAAAGATCAGGACACCGCCCTCTTCATCACTGCCTATGTTGATCCGACACGCATTAAATGCATTATGATCAACGACGGTGCTAGCATCAACATTATCTCTACCCATGCCTTTGATCAGCTGGCTCTTCCCAAGAATTGCATCTCCAAAACTGACGCTATCTTACGCTCTTTTAATGACACCACCACCACGACCATTGGCACAGTCATCCTTCACATTCACGTTGGCCCACGCACAGTCCCAGAGCTCTTCTATATCATCAAAGGAGAGTTTCAATACAACCTTCTACTGGGCTGACCTTGGATCCGTGCCATGGCCTGTATACCCTCCACCCTGCACCGTTGTGTGAATTTTGAGCATGACGGGCAAGTCCACACCATCCCCACTGACCCTTCACCCTTCAAGACTTGCAACACAACCTACCGTCCCAATGATGTTCTCATTCCCATCAAGCCGTCAACTCTGACACTGCCTCCATCTATAGAAGCTTCGACCAGTTTGCAATCGGTGGTCGCCCTCACCCCTCCTCTTCAAGTGCTGACTAAAGACCCCATGGAAGACATCTTCCAATGACTATCACTTGGGGAATATCGCTTGTTGACCTTAGACATGTTCCAAACTCCGCAAGAGTATGGACGCCTTCACCTCAGTCCCAATTACGACCATCAAATCGGGATGGTCGTGCCTTATGGTCCTCCTCACTTCTAGACCAACTTTGTCTATGGGGGGCTCAATCAAGCTCCTACCAACGGCGATTCCCTCTCTTCACCCCAACCTTTCACATCTGATTTCTCATTTCTTGGCAACCCCGCCTTTGCACACACTTACCTTCATAGGTGTGCATAGAAGGGTTTCTGTTTTAGACGTTATGAGCAGGGCTCCCATCAGCCCATCGAGCCGCTCAATGATCACGATGCCAAGAAATGGTATGGCCTGGGATATCATGACCCCACTCAGGCTCCTTCTGACCTTTGTCCTAAGCCAACCATTGACTAATCTCCTCCAAACTTACCCATTTCTCCTTCGTCACCTACGGAGTCAGTGGTTTCCATCCCTCCTAGTTTTTTTTTCCATAAACACCATTCGCCTGGAACCCCTGACCTATCAGCTCAATGGGGTGTCCAGGTCTCTCCCTCTCATTTTTCCTAGCATGGTAGAGGATGAGTCGACAACCATTCACACTGTCCACTGCGTTGATGATGACGTCGTCCTTTCCTACATGGGTGTCGATGACTCTTTCATCTAGCGTTTCCTCCCTTTCGAGACCCAGGTTATGTTAAATGAATCTACCATTGACATCAACCTCCCTTCTTCTTTTGATGTTCCTCACGTCTTAAATATTGGCCAATCTTTAGATGCTTAGGAGCAGCTTGACTATGCCCAGTTCCTTCCCAACCATAGCAAGGCTTTTGCCTGGACTTACAGCGACATGCCTGGCATCGACCCCACTATTGCTACCCATAACATTGTCACCAAACCAGAGGCTAAGCCTGTTAGGCAAAAGCTTTGAAAGATGCATCCTTGCGTTGCACTCCTTGTCAAAGAGGAGCTTCAGCGCCTTCTTTCTACCTCCTTCATCCAACCCATCGATTATCCACAGTGGGTCTCTAACATCGTCCCAGTTACTAAAGCAACTGGGGGGATTCAGATTTGCATGGACTATCATGACCTTAACTTAGCCTATCCCAAAGATGACTTCCCTCTTCCTAACATTGACCAGCTTGTTGATCTCATGGCTGGCCATGAGATGCTATCTCTCATGGACGGGTTTTCAAGATACAATCAAATCTTGATTGCATCGAAAGATCAACACAAGACTACATTCATCACCCCATGGGGGACTTTTTGCTATCGAGTCATGCCTTTCAACTTGAAAAATGCTGGTGCCACATATCAGCGTGCCATGACCTACATTTTCCACGATCTCCTCCACAAAATCATGAAGGACTATGTGGATGACCTTCTCGACAAGTCCAAACTTTGCCGCGACCACTTGACCATTCTCACAATCATCTTCTCTCACCTTCTTCAATACAATGTCTGCCTTAACCCCAAGAAGTGTGTCTTTGGGGTCCTCTCAGGCAAGCTTCTCAGCTTTATCATTTCCTTTTGTGGTATCGAGATAGATCCTACCAAGATCCGCGCTATCCTCGAAATGCCACCCCTGACCAATCTCAAGCAGCTTCGCAGCCTACAAGGGAAGCTCCACTCCATTCGCCATTTTATCTCACAGCTTTTAGACCGCTGCCAACCTTTTCATCATCTCCTTAAGAAGGACGTCTCCTTTAAATGGGATGAGGACTGTCAAGAGGCTTTTGAAGCCCTCAAAAGCTATCTGGTCTCTCGACCAGTCCTCATTCCACCTAAATATGACCAACCCTTCTACCTTTATATCTCTACCACCAACCATTCATTAGGTGCCATGATCACGCACCGAGACGAGCATCATTGTGAGCAAGCAGTTTACTACATCAGCCAAACACTAGTCGACTATGAAACTCGGTATACTCATACCGAGAAACTCTGTTTGGCATTAGTCTTTTCCACCACCAAGCTCTGCCACTATCTCCTCAACCACAAAACCTTTGTCGTCACTCATACCGACCCTCTCAAGTACATGCACTCCAAGCCATATCAGAATCAATGTATGGCTCGGTGGCTCATGCTGCTTGCTGAGTTTGACCTCGAATTCATCTAGCAAAAATCTATCAAGGGGCAAACCATCACTGACCAACTGGTAGATGCCCCTCTTCCTGATAATCAACCTTCACAGTTTGAGTTCCCTGACGAGTCTATCGCTACCCTTTCCACCAATGACACCATCTACCAAATGACCATGTTCTTTGACGGCTCCAAATGTCAACTCAGTGGGGGTGCGGGGGTCATCTTCATCCCACTTGAAGGGGAGCCCATGCCTCTATCTTTTAAACTTGACTTTGATTGCACCAATAATATGGCCGAATACGAGGCTTTAATTTTGGGACTTCAGACTGCCCTTTCCCTCCACATCAAGTCTATCAACATCTTCGGCGACTCGCAGCTCATCGTTAATCAAGTTAATGGTTCATATCTCTGTAAAAATGAAGTTTTATAGAGGTATAAGAATCGTGCTAACCTTCTTTTGGCATCTTTCAACCATTACCTCTTGCAGACTGTTCCACGCTCTACGAACAAGTTTGCCGACACCATGGCTTCTCTTGCTTCAAATATCCCGTCTTCATCATCGTCATCTCACCTTTTTATCATAGTGCATCGTGTACCTTTGCCTTCATACATCTTTCCTCACATCGACCATATCAACACTATCAATTCTAGCCCATGAGATGACTGGTATAAGCAACTCGTGGACTACTTGTCTCTTTCTGCCACTCCTCCCAACCTCTCTAGTAATGCACGGTGAGCTTTCATCAAGCGCACAGCTCGCTATACCATGCTAGGAGGTCTTCTCTATAAGTGAGGCTTTGACGGCCTCCTCCTTCACTGTTTAACCTCCACTGAAGCTTCTCAAGCCATAAAGCAAGTCCACGATGGGATTTATGGTGGACACTTCAGTGGAAACTTAGTTGCCAAGCGCATCCTTCACCTGGGTTATTATTGGCCCACCCTTCATCAAGACTGTAGTGACTATGTTTGATGTTGCATCAAGTGTCAGCAACACTCTAACCTATTTCATCTCCCCAGCCACACCTTGCAAGTCGCTCAAGATTTTTGGCCTTTTTCTCAGTGGGGCTTAGATCTCATCGGTGAGATCAACCCTCACTCATCCCTTCGTCATCAGTCCATCATCACTGCCACTGAGTATTTCACCAAGTGGGTGGAAGCCATTCCTCTTGTCTCCACAAAAGTCGACAAAATTGTCGACTTCATCAGCAACCACATTATCTGTCATTTTGGTGTCCCTCACAAAATCATCACCGACAATGGCAAGTCCTTAAAAAACAAGACTGTCCAAAAACTATGCGACTCATTTAGCATCAAACTCAGCTTTTCTTCGCCTTACTACCCACAAGCAAATGGGTAGGCTGAGGCTTCCAACAAATTTCTCACCAAAATTCTCATGAAGGTGGTCAACGATACAGGAAGGGATTGGCACATTCATATTCCCTTCGCTTTGTGGGCCTACCGCACTAGCATCCAAACTTCTATGGGTGCTACTCCCTTCTCCCTCGTGTATGGAATAGAGGCTATCTTACCTCTCGAAGTACAGATCCCATCTCTTTGCATCTCCCTACATGACATTATCTCCAACGATGACTTTCATCAAAGATCGCTTAGCTCAACTTGAGTTACTCGACGAGCGTCGTCTTGCTACCCTCAATCATCTCCATGTCTACCAAAGTTGCATAAAGCGGGCCTATGACCAAAATCTGTGAGAATGAGATTTCAACATCGGAGACCTCATCCTCAAAGAGAATCAGCACGTGACCAATATGGAGCGAAGTAAATGAGGCAAATTCGCCCCCAATTGGCTTGGACCTTTTATCATCATGCACAAGTATGGGTCAGGGACTTATCGTCTGTCCTCCCTCGATGGACAGCCAGAACCTGAGCCTCTTAATGCGTTGCATCTTCGACCATTCTTTTGTTAGTCGAGTACTCGTCTACTTGACACGTAACTTGAGCTCATCCCCTGAGCAATCCTCATCCTCTTAATCTTCATCCCTTTCAACCCTATTCCCCTTTAACAAGTCCTCTACAACCCTTTTATGATGCATGGATGCTTTGTCCTAATAAAAGGGAGTCCTTGAACTTCTATAGCCTTGTCCGTGACTCTAATCAAAAAAATCAAAAAATCAAAAAATCTATCAAGATGTCAAAATATAAACAAGGTCACAAAATCAAATCAAAAAGATAGACTGCTCCCTCAAAGGACAGCTATACTATCATTGCTATAGCTAATAGACTGATCCCTTAAAGGATAGCTATTCAAACATTATAAAGCAAAAATATAGACCACTCCCTCGAAGGATGGCTATCAAACAACAACCTTTCTTAGAAGCTTCCCGCATTGATCAGCTTTGCAACATGACCACTCAATTAAAAGACATCTCTATGTAGGCTTCCTGCATCGATCAGCTTGCACCAAAAAAAAAAAAAAAAATGGGTCATGGACTTGGCTTGTAGTTGTCTCAGGGTCTCTTATAAAAAGGGGCAAGGTTATTCCTGCTCTTAAACTAGGTTACCCTATCCATCTCCTATCACCTGCTCAGGGGACTTCGAGCTCACTTTAATGTCAAAGTGATTTGATTACCGTTCTAACACCACACTGGTCAATGACGTAATGCATGAACGGGGCTTTGGTTCTAATAACCCCTATCTATGCTTCCTTTCTGGTCCTTGTCAATGAAAGAGCAATTTGCCTTTCATCTTTTCTCTACACTTTGGTCACATTTAACCACATCAATTGTCGACTCATCTTTAACCAAGCCATTTTCATCATTTTCAGCTGACATCATCCTAGTCCATTTCACATAGTTTCTATGGACACCAATACACATGGAAATTACCGACCAGACCCAATTTATGTTAAGCATAAACCAATACTTGCTGAAGCATAAATAGACTTCCATTCATTTTTAGCATACATCCATCACGACTATGGAAACTTGCTAGAGATGAAAGCCTCTCGACCAATATGACATCCGTAGCATCATCTTACCATCATCGTTTTGACACTTGACCACATCCAATCATTGATCAATCAGACCTTTTGTCCGAACTACATTGGTCTGAGGCCCTATGACCAGGGCTATGTAGGCAGCACTCAGATACCACATCTTTTGAGGTTAGCTTGACCACCCCCATTTGTTCGTCTCTTTGATGGACATACCTTCTCTTCTACGACTTTGACCAAGACCAATCAATCTCTCTGACCCTTCCTCCCTTTTAGGGAGAACTACATTGGCCTGAGGCCCTTCACACAAGGGCTATGTAGGCAGCACTCAGATCACATGACATTTTCTGAGGTTAGCTCGGCCACATCCTTTCGTCCATCCATCCCCTTGACCAATGACCATTGGAGATCATGCGTATCTCCTTCGACCTTCGACTACTTCCAAGCCAATGTTGCCTTGGTTGTTTTTTGCCTTTATGCTACCTCACAGCTGGTTAGCAGAATTGTCCGCAGACCCTATTTTTGACCCTTTGCAAGTATAGGATCGCAAGCTGGTTGATCCCTACTACCTGTGACTTTTTCATGTCTCTGGGAGCACTTCCTGAGCCTGGGATACCTGGAACACGATGACCATTTGGAGTTTTAGCTTAGATTGAGTGACCCAATCAACAGACGACTAAATGCTGGGGCCCGGTTACTTCAATTTTGGCACTCCTTGACCCTCGATATGCGACAATTTGACCTGACCCTCCCGTGAAGTGGTCTACGCGCAATCACGACTATTGCAGCATTTTCGCTCATCCTCTCTCTATCCATCTCTCTATCAAATCAACACTCGATCTCCAGTTCCCTTCTCTCGACTCTCGCTTTGAGGGGGGAACACCTCATCCCATTCCTGGGGCAACCAACTCCTATTTTTGTCTTGCAGTTCGTCAAAAATGACCAACAAGACAAAAAGGGGCAAATGTAGACACCGTAAATGTGTCTACACCTTGGTTCTCCCCCCTTGTCCGCCTCGACCCATATCCTAACCCTTGTCCTAGTCCCCTCCATTCATTAAATTAAAATAACTTAAAACATTTTAATTTAGTGGCCCCTTTTCCACCTCACCCTTGCCACCTTGCCACCTTGGATCCTCCCTTGAATCCCTCCACCTTCCCCCTAGCATTTATTATGCCAAATATCCTCATTATCTTCCCCCCACACCCATTTAAGCACCCTCATGACCGTTCTTCCCATAATCCCTCGCCTGGCGGCGTGTAAGAATGTGTAAAGGCTATTTTTAGCCTCTGTCCCCATTCTACCACTGCCGACGTCGGCAACCCTTCAGCCAATGCCGGCGAAACTGCTGGCATCGACAGCCTTCAATACCCCTTTCTACATCCGTTGCAGCCCCGGGACCCTTGAGCTCGCAAACAGAATCCTCTCGGTGCTTTGGCATTCGACTCTCTTCTCTCTGGACCTCGTGCAATAGTAGCAACAGAGGCAGGGACTCTAGATCAGGGATTTCCTCTTGCAATAAGTCTTCTGTGGCTCCAACAACAGCTCCTCCGTCCTTCAGTCAGCAAGCCAAAAGGTAAGCAATTTCATTGTTTTATTCCATTATTTCATTTAGTCTCAGTTATCTATCCTATCTACTATCTTCTACTTGCTGTGTCCTTCCCCTGAGAGGCTGAAAAGCCTTCTTAGACCCTGTCCCCTGTCCATCTCCCTCTTTTCTGTCCCCCTTTTAATCTAGTCCCAGATAACTTCCTTGCCCCTCCTGCCAACAAAAGACCCTGCACAGGGCACCCAACCAGACCCAGAGCATTCTCCAAACCATCCAAACACGTCCATAAACTCTGGCTCAGACCCATCCACAGACCAAAACCAAACCAGACCCAACCACAGGCCACAACCCTGACTAATGCCGGTCACTTCCCCAACCGACGTCGGCAGGATAACCGACATCGGCAGATCAGATAACCGACACCGGCAACATTTCCGACCTCGGTGACTGTCATCAGCCCGACTGCTCCTTTCAGGTAATCATTTGTGTTTTCTTTTCTTTCTAATTTGTTTATCACTTCTGTATTCTGGCATCCTATATTTTCTTGGTCTTTCATCTGTCTGTTATCAGTGGGTTGACCTCCCTTGAGGAAGTTTTCACACTTTCGAGAACAAGCTTTCGCTTGGCAACCCACCGCCTTTCCATCTAACATCTTCTTGTCCAAGTTCTTTTTCTTTGCAGGTGTCATTCCTCCACAGCCAAAGAGGGGTGCTCACAAGCGTCTGGATTACGATTTGCGATCTTCATCCAGGTACTTCACATGCCTTGTCCATTTCTTTAGTTTCTTTATTCATCTTTTGAATGTAGAAAGCGAATTAGCGATAGAAACAGTGCTCACTTGAACCTTTAGAGGAATGGTAACTTAAAGATTTGTAGAGGGATGTGGGCTACCATCCTCTTTGGTCGAAGAGTGAGAATTAGGTGCTACTATATTAGGTGGTGGGTTGGGATATTCATTGGTATCTTTAGTATTTAGTGAATCACATTTTAATTGAATAGAATATGTGATGTTATCATTGACATGTGCATCATTTGAAATAGAATCATGAATAGAAGTAGATTCAAAAAAATTTAACGCATTATGTTTTAGAAAAGGTGTGAAAGAAGAGTTAGAAGCATGATACGCATTTTATTATTTACTATATGCATAATAGTTATCATTATTCCATGCATTATCACCAACAGAATTTTGTTTATTTGAAAGAGTATAAGTAGAAGTATCACTTTCATAATCAATCTCATTGTCATATTAATTTTATTGTTCAATATCATATTCATTATCACTTTGATCATTAACAGGGAGAGGGGTAAGAGAATATGTTAATTCTTTTGTAATATGCAAGAAGTTGTCATGTGAATTTAGAACACTTTGTGCATGTATGTTATCCTTGGATGGAGTGTATGCATTATTTTAATTTGCAATATAAGAAGTAAGAGCAAGAGATATATCATTTATACATTCTTTTTTTATTTTTTGAGATGACAAAGTAGAGCTAATAACATGAGATGGATAATTTGAACCATGCATCAGATTTTTTATTTTATTTCATTTATATTATTGTAACCTGAATAGAGAGAGAGAGAGAGAGAGAGAGAGAGAGAGAGAGAGAGAGAGAGAGAGAGAGAGAGAGAGAGAGAGATATATTTGAATGCAATCACTTGGAAGTGCATGATTAATTTATAAATTTTATATATTTTGGATAGGAGAATGAGGTGAAAAGTAACTTTCTCATTTATAAAAATTATTTTCTTTAGAAGAGGGAAGAAAAGAGATAGGTTTGAGAAAAGAAGATGCATCTAATTTTTCTTCACTATCCCTTTCATGTGGATCATCATATTCCTCATTACAATAATAGTAATTATCTTCATTGTAAATGAAATCATTTTCCTCATTTTAGGCTAATGTGCAATTTTGTAGATTTGTCCATTCATTTTCATAATTATGAAAAAAGTTTATAAATTTATCTATAGGATGAGAGGGAAGAAGGTCTTAGTGGAAATTTTATTTATTTTACCAAAGAGAATATGTAAAATTAATATTAATCAAATAAATTAAAAATTAACTACTAACATAGATATTTTGAAAATATTTTTGAAACTCTAAATAATTTGCAAAAATTCCAAAAATTTTATCTAAAATTTGTAAGGGAAGAAGGCTTGGGGTTTGAGGAAATAGTTTGGAAATATAGTGTTCTGGTTTAGAGTTTTATAATTTTCAAATTATTGTAATAATTTGAATTAAATAGATCTACAAAAGTTAAACTTTTCAAATTGAATTTTTTCACAAAAATCTGAAGGAAAACCCTAGGGGTACCGAGGGTTTTATATTTATTCAAAGTAAGTCGGGTTCACCAAATGTTTTATTATTTTTGGGAAACTAGGGTTTAGTTCCTAAAAAATAAAGGGGATGTATTAAGGTTAAAAAATTAAATTAAATTCATTAAAATACAAATCTATATTGATTTCACCAAATCAATTACATGGGGAAATGAAATGAATTATCTAGAAAAATAGGCTAAGATGGCTAATACAAAAGCTAGAATTATTGTGCAAGACTAGGAAGATGTTAGAAACCTAAACCAGGATTTCATTCAATGAAAGGATAGGAGCACCAAAAAGTGGAAACTTTGGTGTTTGACACTATTTTCTAATTATTGCACTATTGTCTAAATCAATTTTCAGTTTTAGATTCTAATGTAGTCTAGTTCTTAGGTCATGTAGGTATCTTTATTTCTCTATGATTGTATATATGTACCACTGTATAACCTATTTTATTATAAAACCCTAGTTTTACCAACACACACAAAATTAAAAATGTATCAAAATTAAAATGGGAAAAAATAGGTTAGGGGATGTATGATTACATGATCTAAAACCCTTGTTATCTTGGTCATTGCCTACACAAACCCTCAAGTTAGGGTCTTAGATCAAATTTAGTTCTCCCTTAGGGAACATGTGTAATAAATATTCATGATAGATGCAAGAATGAACTTTTACCTAAGCCCTTACTTGATCAAACATGCAAATCTATGTGTGATGTAGAATTCTGAGCTATACTATTGACTAATTTTTAATTACTTAGTGTGCTAAAGTTGTAAGTACTAGATATAAAATACCTTGTGAAGTAATTTATATAGGAGACTCTTTATTTTGAATTTAGGATATTTATTCATGTTAGCTAACATCAAAAAGGTAAACAAAGCTTAGGGGATGGGCTAAAATGGGTTAGGGACCTATTAAGCAAAGACAAATGTCTGTTGGGGCTCAAAATGCAAAAGGATAGGAGAACCTAAAATGGGACACCCTAGGGTCCAGTGCTATAGTCCAATTATAGTGCTCCTATCTTAAAGGATTAGGACCTAGGGGAACATGATTTAAATGGGTAATACTTTTTGGTTGAGGTTGAATCACTAGTCTGAAGGCCCTAAATGACTGGTAATGGGAAAAAAGGTGACAAAGACAAGGACTAAGACCAAGATAAGCAAAAATAAAGACATGTCTATTGCAAACAAGGTTCATATTCTCTATTTAGAGTATCCTATGAAGATTACTATGAAAATACATGATACGTGTGGTTGATTAACCCATTTAGGGTGTATACATTCATGTAACCTCAAAACATGTTAGATCAGTGGGTGAGTGGGATGTATCCATGTGGCAATAACCGATTACTTCATGGATATGAAATAGTAAAATTATGGATAAGGATGAAGAAAATAAGTATGTTTCTACATGGTAAGGATACTAACACCAGGGAGATGAAATAATATAGATGTCTAACTAACTAGTCATTGGGGAGGCCTCAGACCCAAAATTGATAGCCTTTCTAGTCATCCAGGCCATCAAAAGAATTAATAGATCATGTAATTTGATGGTAAAAGATCATGTTTTAGAGGTCCATGAAGGGATAAAATATCTAATAATATAAATCTTTCACCTTAAAGAGACATGTCATTTAACTATATTAGTGGGTATGCCTTCAAATATGTTAGGAAATCATGAATCCCAACAACATTTTCAAATCATCATTGAATATTTGTAACCACCCTGTTAAAGATCTAAAATAGAAGATGAGGCTAAGGGATTCAAAAGATTGTATATATATATATATATATAATCTACATTTCCATTGTGATGGGGGATACTTTTGGGATCCAAGGCTCTATAGGAATTGTGTTGAGATTTCACCTATCCTTTTTTTTATGTACTTTTCCTAGAATTTGTGAAAGGGTTGGTTTGAATTTTAGGCTCTAAAATGATGTTGGAATACGTTTGGATTACCTCAGCCTCTCCCTCATGTCTTTGGTCTTAATTTATCACCTATAGATATTGATTTTAATAGAGTGATTTTAGGATGTTGAACACAAATTTTATAATATTTTTATTCATTTAATGCATCTAGTCTTTTAATTTAACTAGTTAATTGGTGATAGAATTATTAGTATGTTTTTTGTGGATGATCATATTAGTTAGGATGTGTATAAATTATTCTAACTAGTTTATTAAATTTGTTAATGATTTATTTTGGTTTTTCCCTAATCATTGTGTGAAACATCTACAGACTATTAGTTAGACTATCTTTAGAGTGGGTTCAATAGATTAATATCCTTTAATATTTCCTTAGAGGCTTTCACACTATGTAGCCAATATTTATGTAGTAACTAGACCTATAACATAATGGTATAACTATGTTCAAGCATGATTTCAATTATATGGTACCAAGAAGCTCATTTATATCTAAGACAACCCTGTTCATTTTCTTCCCTACCCTCTCCATTTTTTTCCTTTTAGGACAATATTCTACCTTGATTTAGATATTGAAATGAATTATAATGAAGTAGAGCTTATTATTTCACAAGTTGAATCAAATAGGTAGTAGGATATAGGTAAATAATTATTAATCAAGTAAATGAACATGAATTCTCATATTAGTTGAACCTCTAGTGGTAGCAGTTGTCACTCTTAGAGTAAAATGGGTTAAACTACTCATTCTTTGGATTGAACTAGCATCAATCCTAAAATTATTGAAATGAAATTTCATCCCTTATGCTTTTGCCACCATTTTCTCTCTAAGTTATTTAATCCCATGGGTGTATTTAATAGGGCCATAAATTGAGATAAATAGAAAATGGTTCCATAAGAAGGGCCCTTATTTCTTGTTATTTAATTTCTTTTGATTATTTTATGTTTGAAAGTAACCTAGACCTCATTGCAAGGATCAAAAGGTCCAAATTTATGTTCTTGATTTTCCTTATGTCACATGTTAAGACAAAAAAAAACATGACCAGTAAGGGCTAGATTACTGCACATATTATTCAATTTTTTAAAAACTTATCCTTAATCCCATGAACTTCATGCCTATCAACATGTCTTGGCTTGGTGAATCAACCATCAAAATCCTAGGAATTTAGCATGATCTACTTGAATATCCCTTTGATTTCCTCTTAGAGATTTAGAATGACCATCCAAGAACTATTGAGGACCACATTATTACTTAAAAACTCGATATGCATGTGGCAAAAGTGTAATTTGAGGAATTAGCCAATATAATGTTTCCTTTCAATTTTAAATGAGAATCATATTATTTGTATTCAAGCTTAGCACTAAATTATAATACTATATATAAGAGTTAAGAAAATTAGTTCCTTTTTCAATTTGGAAGCCTAGTGTAAGATTATTCATCTCTCCCAAGTGTCTTACCTAACAATAAGAATATCCAAAATGCCATAATCATCACAATGGAGGTCATTCTATATGATTCTCTATATCATATGTTTTAGTACATGATTGAATTAAAGAAACACATTTTAGTCATTAGAGAGGAAATATTGAAATTATAAGAGTAACTATAATTACAACAACAATAAGAGTCTAAAACCATCTACAACCCCATATAAGAAGAATTCAACAAGCTAAAAGAACTAGACATATAAGACAAAGTATAAAAGTTTCTTGCTTTTAATGATCCAAGCTTTCAATAATTGGTAGTCCTATATCCTCTTGTCCCCATAGAATAGTCATTAAACGCTAGGTAAATTTATATCTTTTGTATGATTTGCATAAACATGAGGTAATCTCATCTGATTCTAATGATAGTTATCAAACTAGATAACTAAATAAATCTCCTATTTATGATTATGTCAATTTTTATTTTAAAGTAAATGTAAATGACTATCCTAAATTCATCTATGCCAGCATTTTTTATTATTAAAGTGAATTAAATTGATAATTATGGAAGGAGATAGATGTTTTCTATGATTCTTGGTTTGATGTACTTTGAATACCTTGTGGAATTTTGGTTGAATACAAATCTAAGTTTGACCATTCCATTGACATGAATGTCAATAGGTAAGATCTAGGTCATGGTCTCCCTCAAAAATTATATATCTTATGTATGGTGTATTCAAAAATGTTTACTCGAAAGAATTTGATCCTCCACATTATGATGTGATCAAAGAGGAGAAGTATCTTTCAGATAGAGAGGATGAGTTCATGTATCTAGGTTCACTTACCAAAGAATATTAAAATGAAATTAAGGTTGATGATCACATTCAAGTATTGACTTACCTAGCGTCAAGCATGCAACATATGATCACTAAATACACTAGCTCTGATAATGTTAACACACATGAAATAGATCTAAAAATGCTAAGTCTTAATCCTAAATTAATGGATAAAGATGATGGTGATTATGAGATGGCATATTTAAAATAAGATATCAAGGACTTAGTTGATTGTAGGTCTAATTCACTTCTTTGTCAGGTGGTATTGTTTATGATTGCTTGTCTAATGTATTACCTCTTATGGATATGATTAAAAATGATAAAATCCTAGACCTTAGTAGTCCATAGGTAAATATATGCCATGATGTTTCACTATTTTCAAAAGGAGTGTTGTCCTTCCATGGGAATGTTGATTTAACTAGTGTTTATCTTTGTCACTAAAATGATTCATGAATTTGTCCAATTACATGTTTAATTAGTTATAAATTTTATGATTTATGCCATGGATATTCTTATTTTACCTGGATAGACTTTGAGGTGAATTATCTCTATGCCTATGTTGATTCTAATTTTGGAATAAGACACCTAGTTCATTTAAACTCATGCTTTCTAATGACATTGGTTTTGTAGAAAAGCAACCCAAAAAACATTTCTAAAGTAATTGAAAGACATCCTTCCCTTCCTAAGTAAACTAACTAGAATAACTTGTTTTTACCAACAAGTGGATATCATGTTGTGTTGAATTTCCAAACCCACCCTCCCAATTATGTTGGGCATGCTTTTGATTAGATTAGTATACATAGTTTCTTATTTAAAAAAATTGATTTCTTAGTTATCTTTCCTTACTTTATATTTTTTTCTTAAATTTAATTTCCCTATTTTATAGAATAGATTTCTTGTATATATTTTTGGTTTAAATTAGATTTCTTGTTTTCTTCCTTTCTTGTTTTCTTTCTATTCTGCTTCAACATTTTGTCTTATTCATTTTTCTTACCATCCTTTTTAAATTAGTTATCAATTTATGGAATTAAAAGCATTTAGTAAGATGAATTTTTTTTTAATAACCATTTACTTATACTAGTGGGATTAGAAACCTCAAATGGTCAATGGAAATGTGAAATTGGTTTGATCCTTAAAAGTTAGATGGTAAAGAGACATACTAAAATAATGGCGTAGGTTTCTTCAGTTTTATTTTGTATATGTTCAAAATTTTGAAGGATTGTGATAATAAATATAATATATTAATTTTATAAAGGTTTATTTTCTTGTCTAAATCCATCAAGTGCATTTAATTGAATATATAATGTAAATAAGAAATACTAGTCTAATTTCAACTTGTTTTGATAATCTAGATTTTCTAAGTTTATAATTTTACACATGAACTAATACCAAACCATAAATGTACATAAATTTAAAATATGTTCATAATAAATTTTAATTGAAATGGAATAAAAGTGAAAAATCTAAAGTCCTCCTTGAAAGGTTGATTTAGGCAACCTCCACTGCAAGCTTTATAGCCTACATAGAAGTGGAGAAAAGACTTGAGTGGGATAAGAGGTATGTATACAAGGGATATCAAAACTTTTATAGTATAAAATAAAATACCATGCCATCCCCCCCATGATAAATATCCAAATATTTTCCATCTTATATGTCCTGGTTGTCTAAGCAGGTCTAAATTATTTTATGTGAATTCAAGATATATAATGGAAATTAATAACTTTCAAACATTGATGTTATTTAATATAATTGAAACTAAGTATGCCACATTTTGAAGTAGACTTCAACGTATTCATATTTCTCATTTTTATTGAAGATAATTGTTTTTAGTTTATATTTGTGTTCATGTGTGAAGATTTAAAGTCTAAATTTTAGAATGCTTTAACTAGGTTTTTATAATTTGAATGCTTTTATAGAATTCTCCCTAAAAAAGTCACAATTTTTAGGCCTAACACACCAATCCTTATTTCCTCAAATGAATAGCCTCTTGTTTATAGTTTGGTCTCTAGTTTACAGGTTCCTAGACACAAAGTTCTCTTTTCTAAATGCTTATTTGATACTAACCAAGTCTTTTAATTAAATATTTATTATTCCACTTGGTCTATAATTCCCATCTAAGGATGAATTGATTTAAACATCTAAATTTGAAAATATCTATCAAGTATTGGTCTAAATCTTATTTCGAAAACACATCAATTTCACCTTCTTCAGGACATTTCACCTTAGACCTAGGTGATTTATCTAACTTTTAAAAGTTTTTAGGTGGTATCTCCATTGGAATTTTTGTCCATTTTTTCTTACTTTCATATTTAAATGGCTAAGTGTTTATGAAAATTCATAATTTAAATTAGTTGCTTTTATAATAAATGGATTAAAATATGCTTTAAATTTATTAAAATTTCTCTTTAAGTTCACTAAAAATGAATATTTTTCATTAATTTCATCCACCTTCTTTATCTCATTTCAAAATATTGACTATTTAATTTTTAAATAACTTAGCCATCTAAATTTAAATAACTTCCTCATTTGATTTTAATTAAGAATTATTGAATGGGATTTGGTTTCTTTTGCCCACAAGTTCATATCTTCTTTTGAAGCCACATGGAGAGTTAATAATTATCTACAACACTTAAAAGATTTGATTTTGGTCCAAACCTTCAACTTTATAGATCATTCAAACATTGTCAAGTGGCATCATCATAGTGACTCATTGTCTCGAGGTTATTTATATGTCATCAAGCCTTTGATAAAGTAGATCAATAGGATTATACCATGTGGCACAATCTAGATGACCTATTATCCCAGAGACATTCATATGTTAGCAATCCGTAGGTAAACTATATTACTAAAATTACACCATGTGGTATAACCATGGTGACTCATTGTCCTAGATTCATCCATACATTAGTAGAGCCTCTAGGAAAGCATATTATTAAGATTGTGCCATGTGGCACAATCTTAACAATCTACTTACCTAGATTTATTTGTGCAACCTCAAAACATGTTAGAGAATTAGGTTAGTGGGATGCCACCATGTGTAAACATATCATTTATTCATGGTTAGGACACAATAAAAGGATCACAAAGGCTCAATAAAAGTAATAAGTTATTATATGGTAACAATATCAACCCTAGGGATATAAAAAATACCAATGACTGATTGACTAAGTAGGCCTAGTCATCAAGAGGTCCAAGAACCAAAATGGATGACTTGTCTAGTTTTCAAGTCCATCAAAATCTAAGCTTTAATAGAGAATCCAATTTGATAATAGAGGATCAAGTTGTAGAGGTCTATAGAGGAACAAAATAGATAATAATACAAATATTTTTCCTTAAAGAAACATTGCCTCCAATTATAGTAGTGGGAATACATTAAAATATGTCATGTAATTATGAATCTCAACTCCATTTACTAATCATCATTTAATGTTAATAACCAACCCATTAGTGGGTGGATCTATAATATGAGGCCACAAGCTTCAAAAATTTATCTCTATAAACATGTTACATTTTCATTATAAGGGGGATAGTTTTAGGTACCAAGGCTCTATAAGAATTATGTCAAGATTTCACCTACCCTTTATTTGTATTTCATTTGCCTATATTATCTACCAAAGGGATGGTAAACATTTTAGGCATTGAACTACTACTTTATTAGGTCTAGATTGTACCATCATTTCCCTCATGCCTTAATCCTTAATTGATCACCTAGAGATATTGATTATAACGGAATGATTTTAAGATGTTGAACACATATATTATTATATTTTTGTTCATTTAATTCCTATAGTCTTTTAATTTAATTGGTTTATTAGTGATTCTATTGTTAATATGATTATTTTTAGATGATCATCTTAGTTAGAATGTGCACTATCCATTTTAGCTAGTTTATTTAATTTATTCATTATTTACTTTAGTCTTTCCTTAGTCATTTTATAAAATATCTATATATTTTCAATTAGATAATATTTAGAATGGGTTTAATATATTCATGGCCTTCAATATTTTATTATAATCTAACCCACTATGTGGCCAAAATTTGTATAGTAGCTAGACTAGCCACATATTGGCATAATCATGGTCAATATTTATTTCAATTTTGTAGTACCTAAAATATCCTTTATATCTAATACAAACCCTTTTATTTTATTGCCTACTCTCTCTCTCTCTCTCTCTCTCTACTTTTTTATCCATTTTGGATGTTATTTTTGTTTAGTTTAAATATTGAAATAAATTGTAATGAAGTAGATCTTATTATTTCATAAGTTAAATCAAATAGGCAGCATGATATAGATAAATAATTAGCAAGCAAGTCATTGAACATGAATGCTCATATCAATTGAAAATCTGATCATATTAATTACTAATCTTAGAGTAAATTGGCTTAAACTATTTGGTTCTTGGATTAAACTAACATTAATCCTAAAATTAATGAGGTGACATTTTTTACTAGTTGTTTTTCCTCCTTTTGTACTCTTGGATTTACTCAGTCTCATGGGTGTATATGAGAGGGTCGCAAATTGAGATCAACAATATTCTTTTTATATTTTCCATAATTTTTTAATGATATCCTCTTTTAAGTTTTTCTTAAAAATCCTCAACCCATTTATATTCCATATGGAATTTTATTTTATCCCTCCAACCTCTACCATTAGAGGAAACTCGTAAGAGTAAAATTTCCATCAATCTCAATCTCGATATAGCCAACATACCTTAGTTTATTTATAAAATGCTCCAATGAATCCAAAGTCATGGAAACAATTCTATCCATACTCATTATATGGTTTATACTCATTACAAACACATAAGTATTAAAACCATACAAAATACATGTCAATGAATCAGACACAAAATTACATTACCATTTTTCACAATCTTATCCCCACAATAACAATTAAAACATCAAAAAAATAACCCAATGGAATAAAATAGTACAATTTCATTCATATCGATCCAATTTAAAAGTTAATGGGTCCCAAAAAACTTATTAAAAATATTGATATTAACACCATTCCTACCCTAAGTTAAAATGGGAATCTAATATTTTTGAACCTTATACTATGATGATTAGTGCACTTAAAATGGTCCTATTTGTAACACCAATGATAATAATTCTTCCCCTAGTAGATCTCTTCTAAATAGTCCTAACAATTCCAATCAAAATTCTCATATTGATAGCTCCCATGTCCTTTCATAATTGGTTAAACAAATAGACCTCATGCAAGCATCCAACAAGATTAAAACTTTACAAATTCAAAAAATGAATTTTTGGAATGGATAATAATCTCCTCAAGTCATCATAAATCATCATATATGTCAAATTAAATCTTATCCCCCAACTTTCAATCAAAAAACATATGCTCTAAAATCTTTAAAATGAACCATAGTTTTCTTCATTGTGTATAAGAATGTTAGAATTGTTTATCTAACCATCATATATTATATGACTAATAAAAATTCCTTGCATTTTAAATCCTTTGGAAACATATATAAGGATTGAAATCAATCTAAAACACATTCAGCTACAAAAATTATATCCAAAAAAATTAGTTGGAGATGCATTAGAATTATATAGTTAACTTCCAATTCAATTAATAACACAACTAAAATACCCATTCAAATCTCTATTTTTATAATTACAAAAGAATGATATTCCTGAGAATAGCCTTATAATTTTAATTAATTATAATAAATATCCTCTACCCATTATTTCATCAAGTGATGGAAATTCTTAACACATAAAATGGATCATAACATGAGTGATGAAAATATCTTCAAACAATTCTACACCAATCTAAGATACCCGCTTCAATACAAAGTAAGGTCCTCTTTTCATATTATTTTGAAATAATACTTTGATCAGGATAAAAGGTAATAATTTATTATAACCCAATTTTAACCATCTTAAAATGCTACTAGGGAATCTTTTCCAACACCAACCTATGTAATTATGGTTTATACATCTCAAACCCAACCTCCCCTTAAATTTATTTTTAATTGGAAGTCTCCAATATATGCAATATAAAAAATTCCATCCCTCATGTGATTCTTAAATAAATAAATATAAAATTACAAAAAATTTGACCTATGATAATTGACCTTCCAAGCTTCCTCCACCATGGTAAATTCCCAATAACATTTTTTGGTGGAGCACTATGATGGTTCATTTTCATTATTTTTTTCATGATATTCAAAGAATTGATTTTAAATTATTGTTAAATTCACATCAAGCATGAAGATATCACATAATAATTATATAATGACTATCTCAAAGCTTTTAAATCCCAATCAAAATAATCACATAAAAATCAACTTTCATGACTAAATAACAATCAAACTCTAAATCTTTGAAAGAGAAAACTATCTACTAATGTTGTCAAATATATGATTAACCCTCATTGTCATAGTGAGGAGGAAAACATTATTGAAATGACAAACATGAATTTTATTATGGCATTCATCAATTCTTATCATCTTAAGTTAAATCAACCAAAAGAGAACCTAGTTAAAATGCCTACCTCAAAGTGTATAAAATGTGACCCTAATCCTAGACCTCATATAAAATTTCAAACCAATCTTGTAGGTAAAATTTTAATTTAAAAATATTATAAATCATGAAAATATATATAAAAACATTTTATAACTATATTTACTATGCTAATACATTTTGTTCCAAATTTAAAGTAACCCTACAATATCGGCAGTCTTGATATAATTATAAATATTTTTGTTTTTAAAACCAAATCCAACAACCATGGTCTAAATTTGAACATAACATTATAAAAAATAATTTTATTTCATCCAAAGACATTGGTCATACACTCAAATTTGTTGATATAGTTCTTAATTCTACTCCTCTTGAAAACAACTATATTGGCTAGACCCTAAAATGTATTGATATAGTAATAAATTTAATTCCTATCACAAAATACTACATTCGTCATTACATTTAATTTTTTTAAATTTTTTTAAAAATAATTTATATTAGAGAAAACCATATCAATTATCACATATATTATATAGATATAATCTTAAAATCTTTATTTTCTAAACAAATTTGTATTGATCAATAAATTTTTGTAGGTAATTGTATCAACTTCACATATATAATAGAAGTTAGTATTAAAGAATAAAACTATAGTGGCCTACTTGACATAGATGAAATAAATTATTATTGAACATATAATATCAACCTAGTTGATAGAATATATAAATTATCCAAACTGCATCTAATTTATACTCTCTCCATATCTTAGATCATTGATTTTCCCTCCCATGATAGTACTAAAACAACTAGATAGTTATCGACACTAAAAGTGTATGCCTCTACTTGTAGTGTCAAGGAATATTCAATAATTATTTTTAAAATTTGAGTTTCTCAGTAGTAAATATCAATGTCATCTATAAATATATATCAATCTTAAGGTTATCATCAATTGGTATCTTGGAAACAACTTGAAAACTAGAGAAATCAATTAGAATTTCATTAAGACATTATAGAAAAGGCATGAAAATAATCAAAATTATCAAAGGATAAATCCCTATGACAAGATTACTACACACAAAATTAAGATTTTCATGGTGCTAAGTTTTAAAATAAAAACATTGCATTGCATTGCATCCTATATTGATCACTATGTGCAACACACATGCATGGGTGAAGTAGATACATGTAGTTTTATCCCTCTAAAAAATTTATATCATTAGAAACACTCAATCATTCAATGAATAGAGATGGAGTTTTTCCATCTCAAAATACTTAAATTTTTTTCAAGGTTCATCCTATCATTGAATGTTTTATTAGGGTCTTAAAGTAAATAGAGTAAAATTATAAGTTATCACATGGATTTAAATATGAGAACACAAATAAGAAACATATACATGTGTAGGTGCATTGGTTTGATGTGACATATTATTTCACTCTCTTTAAATATATTTCTAATAGATGTAGTATGATACTGGTTATTGTAGGGATCATGTTACTACAAATAGTTTATAGGCATGGATTAATCTAAAGTTTCCTAATCTGAACAAAATATATCATACACAAGACATTTATATAATATATATTAACTATTATGAGTGGTAGAATACAAAAGAAAAGCTAACTACATCTCTCCCTTTTTAAAATTTTAACTATTCTAAGTTTAATGTTAATTTATCCCCTTTTAAACTCATATTTTTATGTTATTTAAATATTTTAGACAATTTGAATCATCCTTAGTTTTATATTATTTAGATCATATTAATATAAAATAATTAAGAAATACACATGTAATTACATCAAAGTAGTATCTATTAACTTAGACATCACCAATTATAATATTAATAAATATAAGAGGGTCATCAGTATAAATAAGGATATCATCAAGTATCATATCTTGGATTAAAAATTTAAAATATAAGGCTTGGTTTGTTTTCTCATCAACACGGATAGATAACACTTCACATTATTTCATAATAATATCCTCAAACATAATCAAGGTAGTTTTTATCCAATAGTTATGGGTTGAGTCATATTCATGTCAAAAACACTTTGAATTAAATTATTTTAATGTTTGGTATATTTTCACATAAGCTCTATGAAATGAATTTGACTATGGATATTAACTTGATTGAAGGCTTCTTTCAATGACTTAGGAGAGAAGGACATAATTTTGAATTATAGTTTTGGATATAAAGTGGTTTTAGAAATATTGAATAGGATATCTTAAAATATATTATGCTTGAGTTTGTAAGATATATATTTATAATGTTTACTAAAGTCACAAATTAGCTCATTATTTTCTTGTTTACAATTGGAAAAAAAGCCTTTGGTTTCTCAGTAAGTCATGATGTTTAAATTATTAGACCATTGAATTCAATAAGCCTTATAAATTGGGGATATAGTTAAATTTTAGTGTATTGTATCATTATAAATCACCACCCATTAGGGTTTTGTCAATTATTTTTTAATCTATAAGTGTTAATTTTGAGCCACTCCTTATACATGTTGACAAATGCTTCAAGGTAAAAATTAGGATGAATAAATCCACCATATGTGGTAGTAAAATTGATTCCAACAAGGTATATGGTTGTAATATAAGGTGATAGGGGTTAATTTATAAGATTTTTGATAAATGTATTATGAATTAGAGTTTGTGGGGTGAGATTCCCAAGATGATCTTTAATTTGGAGTGGGGGGACTTTCATTCTAGACTCCCCATTGAATTTATTGAGTATTACTATTTTTTTAAAAAAAAATCCATTTTAATGAATTATTTTTAAGTATTTTATTTCATATGAATCATTTTAATGTAAAATTTCATGATCATTTGTTAGTTTGAGATACTTGAGTAACATGTTGACAACAATGACAATCTAGGAAAACACTAGATGTAAAGTTGTCATTAGTCTTGATATTACATCCAAAGATATTCATGGTTGATGAAAAATGATTAGAGGATGTCATCAAATCATTTTCCCTATGTATTACTTAAAATTTTTACATGGAAGGAGTTTTGTTAGGATTACCCTTTATTTTGGAGAATTTATTTATCATAAGTTCAATTTTATGTGCATGGAATTTTTATTTATGTGAACTATAAAAT